>JACEFZ010016414.1:0-326379 GCA_014155875.1 Cepaea nemoralis
TACACGCATTTATAAAACCCTTGTTTCTACAAACCCACATTGATCTTTCTATTTCGGGTTGTATTTTATTACTAACTCTTTGCATGATCATTCTCAGGGCAAAATCTTCGTGATGTGGCTCATTATACTAATTGTTCAATGCTGATCACATTCCACGGCTCCTGATTTCTTCGGGATTGCAATAAATATTGAATTACAAAATGCAGGAGGTATATCTTCGGTATCATATATTGCGTTCAGCAGTCTGGTGACTTGCTCTATTCAATTTTCTCTAAGGCATTGATCATTTCTATTGTGATGTTATCTGTACCCGGGTCTTGCCATTTTTCATATGGTTAAGAGCATTCTGAACTTCCATCTTCAAAATTGATGGCCCTTCATTATTATTCCGATGATCATATGCTCTTCTCTTGCATCATCATAAGGTCTTCACATAATCGGACCACGCATGCAAATGGCGAAAGATTCTTCAATACCAATGAATTTCTTCTCCTCACGTTTTCTTGCCAAGGCTTCTTGACTGCTATAACAAATTAGACATGGCCGAGGACCGTGTAATAAAAATGTGAAATGACTGTCATCCTCGGGGATATCAACGTCAAAGTGGCAACCAGGAGCGGTGAGTGGTGTGACTGGTGGCTATGGCCTATAGGCGATGTGAGTCGCCCATGTGAAGGAACGGAACATCAGGGATTCGTAGTGGATTAAAGCCGACTCTAGCTAAGGTATCACAGATTGCAGTTCAGTTAAATTCCGCATACCGGTGTCCGAAACACAGCTATGGGCGATTTAGATGCAGACAGCATTGCATTGGTTTTATAAAATGATATGTGTGCCGGTTGCTCAGAAGCAATGACAAACCATGAACGCAAAACTTGCCAAGAAATCACAAAAAGCAATAATAATCCTGGAGTTGACTGTGACGTCCTGTAAAAGATACGCACTAACTTCTTTTAGTGGATTTATATCTGTGGATAATTTTAAATACCTAGGGGTATTTATAACATAAACGGATGGTGTACATAAAGATTAAGAACAGTATAGGGTAAGCAAATGCTTGCATTTCAGAAAATGGAATGTATCTTATGCAATAAGTAACTATTATTGAAGTACTATAATGAACCTAATTGCGCATGGCAGCGAATCTTGGAATGTAAATAAACAAATTAAGAAGAACTTGGAAGCAACAGAGATGTGGTTCCTATGACGAATGTTGCAAATTCCTTTGACTGCCAAGAAACTAACGACGATTGCCTGAAACAGGCTAATGAAACTAGAACTTATATACAACAATAAGAAAGAGACAAACAGCTGTTTTTGGTCATGTGATGAGAAGAGAGGCATTGAGAACATCTGACAATGGAAAGATCGAGGGGAAGAGGGGCAGAGGGCGACCAAGAGAAAATATGTTGGATGAACTGAGGTGGTGCATGAAGAAATCAGCAGTAAAGTGATTATGAACAACAAAGACTGAGTATAGAGAGACATGAACGCCTACGCCAGCTGACATGGCACTTGTTGATGATACAATTGCGGGAACGGGAGGGGAGAAGGACGGGGGTAGGAAGTTTAATGAAACTGTGTTGGACATGAGGCCGTAAGGGGAGAGTGGACCCAACTGGAAGATGAGATGGTTTTTCCAATGTATTACGATCACGTTCGTGAGATGCGCACAATTTTATCGCCGTGAATATATATCGGCAACACCACAGTGGTCAGAATGTTAAAGTGTGTGGATACCGTTTCTAGGCACCCCTGTTGACATAAGAGAGATGTTGCTTAAATCTGTCAGCCAGGCGTAGACCTATTTACCGGATATATCTCATGTCACAACATGTGCATATGATCGCATAGATAACGTTGCAGCTCGTGCATGAGAAACCCTCAAGGATGTGGAAAGTGGTCTTAGGAAATGCCAAACTCTGAGTTTGAAGGACATGTGTGCATCTTACAAACGAGGTCAAAGACAAGCCACAATGCCAGGAAGAGACTTAGGGAGGTTGGAGTAGACTACTATGGGCCATCACATTCCTGAGGTTACGATCCCGCCTGCACGTCATCAGGTGGGGGGGGGGGGGGATCTTAGAAGACGTCATGAGTGACAGGGTCTGCCTGGAGAATGGATAGGCGCTTCAGTAGGATATTCTTGGCAGCAATATTATGGGATGGTGATGGTAGGTTAGTGAAAGAGTAAGCCTGTATTGCGTGATTTCGGCCTGGAGGAGAGAGCATCGACATGACGGATAGGCTGGCAACGGTAAAGAGCTGTAGACAAAACTTTTCTCAGGATAGCCACGAAGGTGGAATAAATCCAAAATTTCGTGGCCTTTTGACGGAAGTCGTTATTATTCTGACAAAGTCAAAGCCGTCGGAGACGTAACAGTTGGGAGAAAGGAATAGAACCCTTACAAGAGGGAGGATGGGAAGAAGTATACAGAAAGGAATGCGTGCGAGTCAGTTGGGTTGTAATAAACTATCGTGCAGAGATCAGCGCGAACCTAAAGAGAATGATGCACTTAAGAAAATGACAGCCGACGATGAAATAGAGGAGTTGGGTCGATGCTGGAATGAAAGTTGGAGAAAAAGCAACGAAGTCTGGAATGCGCCGGTGGCACACACTGTAAGGTGTAGATGCTGATCAATCCAATAGCTCGCTGGTTATAAACACATCCATATTTTCCTCCTAGATATCCCATCTTGCCAGACCCACACTTGATTCATGCACCATGCACCTTAATTTCCCAAGACATTTCCTGGAGCCTATTTTAGGCTGGGTCAACCTGGTAGCCCAGGCGAGACGGCCATGGATATATCACAAGCTGAAAGAGATCAATTGAAAGAAAAATGATTGTGTGTGGCGACTTCAACAGCCATTCGCAGAGCTGGGGCTATGATCACATGGACCAGAGAGGAGAGAGATTGGAAGATTGGCAGGATAAGAATAGATTCATCCTGATTAACAAGCCGTCTGACCCACATACCTTCTACTCCAGATCATGGCACTCTACAACTACACCTGACCTGGCGTTTTATTCACCAGACCTGGAGTGGAACATTACACGAATTGTTGGGAAACAACTTGGTGGCAGTGACCATCGGCCAGTCTTTCTAACTGTAGAAAATGAGTTTGTAAGTGAAAGCAGCACCCTCTCGAGGTGGAACTACAAGAAAGCAGACTGGGCAATGTACAAGCATCGCACCAGCATGCTGGTTAAATACCTGAACACTGAGAAGGACATAAATAAAGTAGTTGAAGAGTTTGGGAAATGCATACTACAGGCAGCACGAGAAACAATACCAAGAGGAGCCCGTAAACATTATAAACCCTACTGGAATAGTGAACTGGAACAGTTGCATAATGATGTGGATGTATGTAGAAAACAAGCAGAGGCCAATCCCAGCCAAGAGCACTACAATAAATATCAGCACGCAAAAGCCAAATTTCAAAGGGCCCAACTGCAGGCTAGACGGAAAAGCTGGCAGGAGAAAACAGAGTCACTGAACTTTGAAAGAGACACAAGGAAGTTATGGAGAAACTCAAAAATTGCGCTACATAAAGACGGAAACATTTTAACAGGAAAGCAAGCAGCTGACCATTTTGCGGACTCATTCGCACAAGATAACAATATTGAAATTAGTCCAGAGAAACAACAGGAGATTCGAGAGAAATGGCAAAATACAGGACAGAAGGAAATTGTACATGAGGTTATGAGACACCTATCACATTCAGTGAACTGGAGCTAGCCATATCAAAACTGAAAATGAGAAAATCACCAGGAGCTGATGGTATCTCCAATGAAATGATCAGGAACCTAGGAACAGAGGCCAAAGCAAAGGTGTGACAGTCTTAATAATACATGGAACTTAGGCAGTGTTCCACAGGTCTGGAGAGAAGCAATCATGATACCCCTCCTAAATCTGGGAAAGACAGGTCCATTGCCTCCAGCTACAGACCCATTAGCCTCACCAGTGTGTCTCGCAAAAACAATGGAACGCGTCATCAATCACAGACTACAATGGTACATTGAAAGTGAAAACATCCTTGTGCCACAACAGGCTGCCTTTAGGCAGTGTTACTCTACGGAAGATCAATGTCTGGAAAGAGGGTCTGATGAAGAAACTGAGAAACTGTAAAGTCAATGGGAAAATGTACAAATGGGTAAAAGCATACTTGCACAACAGAAGAGCCCGAGTACAGATAGACGGTCTCAAGAGCAAGAAAGTACTATTGCGTCACGGTGTTCCCCAGGGCGGAGTCCTGTCCCCAACACTTTTTCTAATCTTCATCAATGATCTTGTTGCTAATCTACCCGATGGAATTAAAGCGGCAATGTACGCTGATGACCTGGTTTTGTGGAGCGCAAATAATATGCATCAGTGGCCACCATATTGCTACAGAGAGCTGTAGATACATTTGTTGCATGGGCGGATAGATGGTGTATCAGCATAAACACTGACAAGTGCAGCACCACTCTATTTACCCTTTCTCCGAAACAAAAGGCAGGGAGCATTCAGATAAATGGAACACCCTAAGAGAAGATAAGGAACCAACATACCTTGGTGTAACATTCGATGACAGGCTGACATGGAGGAAAACACATCAAAAAGCAGTAGCAAAAGCCAGAAGGAAAATTGCCATCCTGAGAAAGCTAACTGGAACCACGTGGGGAGCCAGTGGGAAAATACTTAGCAAAGTTTATCAACAGAGCATACGACCACACTTGGAATACGGGTCAACTGCGTGGTGTTCAGCATCAAAAACTACATTGCAGGAGCTGGACAAGGTGCAAAATCAAGCTCTTAGAGGTCATCACAGGAGGGATGAGATCAACCCCTATAGTAGCAATGGAGAAAATGGGGAGGACACAAGCTTTAAGAGAACGCAGAGATACAAAAACATTAAACAAGCAGAAAAGTTTCTCAGCTTGCCAGGCCACCCTATGAAGAACCGATTTGAAAACTTAGCTATGGGGCGGGTGAAAGAAGTAGTTTCATCCACCAGGCAAACAACTCTGCAGAGAATCCATCGATCTTCCACAGTTGGTATCCCCCTGACAACTATTCAGAGCAAACCCCGTGGAAAGATGAACATAGAATATCGCTACAAATCCAGTCAAAAGTTAGAGGAATATTGGACAAGGAAGAACAGAAAAGTGTACAGCGCAGAACAGCCACTCTCAGCTTCCTTGATGATGAATACCCAAGGACCTCTGGATCCGAGTCTACACAGATGGTGTCAGCACAAAATGCTGTTCAAAATGGAAGGAGCGGGATTGTACATAGAATACAAAATAATACTAGAGACACGGCCAGAATTCCAACAGGAAAGTACTGCCATAACTATGATGCTGAAATTGAGGCAATCAAGATAGCCACAGAGAAATTACAAAATACCAGCCATGGTACACAACCTGCAGTGATATTGACAGATGCAAAATCAGTAGTAGAGGCGCTCCTGTCTGGGAAATTGCCAGTTCTGAGGACACTACTTTCTGAACTTAGCAGTCAGCGTAAGATCACCATACAGTGGATACCATCCCACTGTGGAGTCCCCGGAAACGACAGAGCTGATCGATTGGCTAAGGAAGGAGCAAAAGAAGAACAACCTGATGTGCCTATTACATACCACCAAAAGAAAAGAATGATCAAATCAATCAGAAAGCCACCAAATCTTACTCAAGACGACTACCACGTTATGGACAGACCAGAACAGGTCATTCTTCTGCGCCTCAGAACAGGACACAATAGATTACGCAACCACTTGTATACAAAATTCAAGACTGGTGACTCAGCCATGTGCACATGTGGTTTGGCGTCGCAGACAGCAGAGCACATACTCCAAGGATTGCCCAAACTACAACATATCCAGGCGAACCTTCTGGCCTAGAGAGACAACAGTGGAAGATAAACTCTATGGACCGCTGAATGAACTAAAAAAGACTGTTAGATTCATACAAGAGACGACATTGCAGTTGTAGACATGTTTTTTCAGGCGAAACGAAAGAAGAAGAAGAAGAAGATTACTGCAAAAACAAATTGACGAGTTGAAGCAAGGCACTACTACACGGACTCCGACCAGCGACAACGAAGAACTACGGCGGAACTAAAGGAGATCCAGCAAAAATCAGAAAGAAGTGGAAAATATGGCCGAGATGAAGAAGAAAAACGAAGAAATTGCTACGCACCATTAAAGCGGAGAGGGACTGCTGAAAGCTAAAATGGAAGTATCCGAAACAAATAAAACTGAAGCTATGCAGGAGAACGCAGGCAAGCCGCAAGATGAAAACCATGGGACCGAGCTATGAATCGCAAGCGAAAGCCAGCAGCCCAACCACGACACCCGAAACATTCAAAGGGAAACAATATCCGACATCCGAAAGAAAACCGAGATGAGCACCCTGACGTTGCATAGAGGACTCCCCAATACCGTAATATTCACCGATGAAGAAATCGCAGAGATAAAGAGGACACATGAACTCAAGTGCATGGAAGACAGAAGGCGCAGGAAGAAAAAGAAAAAGAAGTACAAGAAACCCCAAAGGGGGGAAACCAAAGCCCGCCGTTACCGCTGAAGAACCAGATGATGGCAAGATGACGAACACCCATGGCAAGACGATATAGATGACGGAAAGATCGTACCATGGCTGACCACGGAGGAAGCAATCAAAAAGACCAGCAAGAACTCAAACGCGAAATGTGAAAAAAAGCGCAAGGAGGAATATCACAATGAAATGCGTCTACAGACAATACACTGGAAAGGAGGCAAAAATACCAAATAAACAGTCCTTATAAGGACTGCAACCAGTCAAGCAGGAGCCCTAACAACAAGAAAAACCACAACATTAGACGGGCACAAAGGAAAGCCGTCGATCAACCCACCCCAGGGTGAACAGATTGTTTTTTTAAAACGTGAAATCAGACCAAAAATCTGGCTTATTTAAAAACAGGTTTGGCGCCAGGAAATTAGTTTGGCGTTTTGGCTTTTTAAAAATTGTTAATGGCATGCCCCGATTGGGGGGATAGGGGTATTCCTATCAAAGGAGAGGTAAGGTGCCTCCTTCCTCGCTAGCCTACCGGGGAAACCTGCGGGCAAGGTGGAGTAACCGTTTAGCCCCCCCCCCCCTGGTCAGGGTTTACGTGAAGCGATGGGTATAGGTGGTGGAGGAGTGATGAGCAGCCAACAGATATCTAGTTATGGTTCTCCGCTCCACGGCTGTAGCGGCAGGGGATCTCTTTTGCGGAGACAATGGCTACGGTCATGACGATCAGTATGGTCCTGCAAGGAAGGAAAGCAATGGCAAAACTACCTTCTTTAAAGTGCCAATGAATATCATGTACTGCAGTCTTATCGAATAATCAGAGAACGGGCGTAAATGGCGGCTCCATAGGAGCCGCTCGCCGGTAGGAAAACACGGAGCTGATTCCACGACTTGGTGATCGAGGAGGATCGCAGAACATGACCGCCCAGCTTTACGGGCATGGCACTATTGATAGATGGATGGCCTCTATTTAGAATTTGTCAAGTTAATTTTTGTGTTAAACAGTATTGGTTTCGCACTGTCCTTGTACTGGTCCTGTTCTATGCGCACTCACGCATGCGCAGCCATCTTACTGTTCCGCACTTGTCAATCAAATATTATAATTTCAGCATGTCGCAAGTAATTTCTTATATGAGCCCTATCTGCCAAAGTGGAACACCATCATATGTACTAATCGGAAATATAAGATCAATGGGAAAAGACATTTGTGCGGCTCAAGAAAGCCACTGATTGGTTCGGAACAACGGCTATTGCAAAATGGGCATTCGTAATATTGTATATTTCTCCAAGACTTTCAAATCTCGCAAATCATGAAACAACACCCCTGAAAAAAAAACAAGCGGGGCGCGTATCTTCTTCACAAAAAAAGCACTTTCAGTGATGAATAAGCAAGAAAATTGATTGATAAAGTCAAATTGCAGAGACAAAATTGATGAAGCATGCGTTCTACCTAGTGCCATACGCACCATCGAGCACTTAGGTGAGATAATGGTAATACGCTACTGTATACGGTTTAGTCAGTTCTATCTGACTAATACCTGGACATCAAGGCCTCTAAAAAAAAGGCCTAAAAAACCACGCCTCTACTACGATACAAAGAGAGTGTGTACGCGGGGACTGAGATAGAGGCATTGATAATGACAAATATGGGAGCAGTCGCGATCGGAACGTGTTGACATGGAGGGTTAAAAACATCAGAATGAATAAAGCCCAAAGGAGGGAAAATTATGCATATAAATTCACCCCACCGAGCGTGTGAGATGTAAGATGGTGCAGTTGGTGGAAATGGACCACGTGTTTCACACTGCACCCACTGTGAAAGAAATTTAACAGCGCGAATTGGCCCTTTCAGTACAATCGTACCGCCCTAGGTAAAGTATATGCCTGTCTAAAGACAACATCGTCTGTCAAGACGGCAAGGTGCCAATGTTATGTGTTAGAGGAAAAATACTTATGTAGAAGAAGAGGTCTTCATGTGATGTAAATATATTTTAATATATATTTTACTCGGGCATTGTGGCTTTTTTTATTTCGAGATGGCTTTTTTATCACGGGATTGGCAACCATGAATCACCAGCTGACGCCACAGACACAAACGCTTAGTAACCGGTCTAGGGAGGACCACTCTTAAGGCGCACCGACAAGAACGGCTTAAAATCTCACAATAAACCACGGCTTTCAACAAAAACCACCGCTGAGAAAGCAGGTAGACGAGACGAATTTGAATTTTTGGGGTTGAAATTTAGAATTGGTAGCCAGTCAATGTAAGAAGTATCGCCCGTATGTGGAGGGGGGGGGAGAATCAAACACGGCCACTATCGTGGCTGGCGGGTATCTGGCCTGTTACCGCGGACTTAAGAGGAAGTAGAGAGGGAACATAAGTTTGACTGGCGGGTATCTAATGCTCTTTTACCCGTGATTAATGAGGAATCTACAGGGGAAGGGAAAGTTCTGGTTGGCGGTATCTAGCTCTCTGTTAACGAGGCTTGATGAGGCATGTACAGAGACGGACATAGTTTGGCTGCGGAGGTATTTGGCCCTACATACCGTGGCTAATAAGTATATACAGAAGGGACCAAAGAGAAGAGGTTGGAGGAATGCACGGAGAGAGAAGAGGGAGGGGTATAGGGTAGAGAGGAAAGAGATGGGGGCGAAGGGAGAGAGAGAGAGAGAGAGAGAGAGAGACGAGAGAGAGAGAGAGTGGGGGGGGAGAGAGAGGGAGTCAGGGAGAACGAGAAGGAGGAAAAAGAGGAACGAAGAAGGAACTTCATTTTCAAAGGATCCACAAAGGAGTCCAGTATTACATTAGGCCTTTCCAGTGCACGAACTCCGTAGCACCAGCGAGGATCCTGAAATACTTTGGGTATATTTTAACTCGAAATGTTGCCTGGGCATCGCTGTTAGGTTACTCTTTTTCGATGTCCAACTGCCAAGGGATCTTTTACGTGCGCAACAATACACACGGGCGTCCGATCTCACTACCCAGAGACCAGGGAAAATGTGTTACTAGAAGTCCACGTGAAAAAATCCCGGCCCTCACCGGGGCTTGAACCCGGGACCTCCAGCACTCGAGGCGGACACCATACCTCGAGACCACTCGGCGCCCCACATTCAGCTAGTGAATGTCTGGGTCTCGAGCCATGTTATTGCTTTATTTGGTGCCATGACTTCAATAGTCAGGCTACGTGTGATCTCAACAAAAGCACCAGCGTCCTCCTTCACAGTTCTCCCTCCGGCCTGAGCCGTAAAGGCCCATGAGCTTCTCACATGTCGGAAGACCGACCCATCTGTGTAAATGACTGCATTACAGTCTAACGAATTCTCGAAAATCAACGCTTGTATTTCCGCCTCCACAGCAGCCGGATTTTCTTGTCTGCATTTTCTGTCTAGTTGGATGCAAACAGAAAAAGATGTACATAAATTTATTGGCACTTGTATCTACTCTTCGCCAGGTTCTAAGTCCTCAAGTGAAAACACCTGTTGAAGAATGTTTTAGGCTTGACCAATCCATGACCTTCGTTTAACTTGCTACCCTTCACCTTCCTAATTTCACTATGCAGTGGATGTTGTGTGTTTGTGTTAACTCTGAGGTAGATACGTGCTCTGCAAATGTGTATTCTGTCTTCAATTGTTGGAAAATCAAGAAGGTAGCGCATCGCCCTGCAAGCTGTATCTCTTGTACATCCAAGAATAATGCGCATAGCTTTATTCTGTATCCTTTCCATCCTTTCTATCTGCTTACGGCTGAGAGTCAGAATCGCCATCGCATACTCAAAAACAGACATGACCGGCCCCTCGTATAGAAGTCATAAATGACGCTGCACACAGTTTACTGCCGCCATTACCCGCATCGCAGCCAAACCCCTCTTGGCCTTTGTTATCACCTGGTCTATGTGCTCATTATAAGCAAGGCTTCGATCAAAACGTATCCCCAGGTAATTCATTGCCTGCGTTCTGTCCACAGTTCTTATTCATTGTCTGCAATCAAGACTGTATCATCTGCACCTCTTTTATTAGGCTGATATTTACCTGCATCGTTATCAACTCTGATGGCAGCTTGTTGTTTCCAATATATATATATATATATATATATATATATTACAACTCTAAGGTGTTTTCCATCAATTTGTAGATCTTCAAACATCCTTATCAAGTCGACATGTCTACCTTTATCGAAAGCCTTTGTGTAGTCAATAAAGCAAAGAAATTGATATTTGTTTACTTCTATAGAACGTTCAATTACTGTTCTCAGAATATACACAGCATTTACTGTGCCCTTGTCTTCTACAAACCCACATTGATCTTCTCCTATTTCGGGTTGTATTTTCTTCCTAACTCTTTGCATGATAATTCTCAGCAAAATCTTCGTGATGTGGCTCATTATACTAATTGTTCAATGTTGATCACATTCCACGGCTCCTGATTTCTTCGGGATTGCAATAAATATTGAATTACAAAATGCAGGAGGTATATCTTCGGTATCATATATTGCGTTCAGCAGTCTGGTGACTTGCTCTATTCAATTTTCTCTAAGGCATTGATCATTTCTATTGTGATGTTATCTGTACCCGGGTCTTGCCAGTTTTCATATGGTTAAGATCATTCTGAACTTCCATCTTCAAAATTGATGGTCCTTCATTATTATTCCGATGATCATATTGCTCTTCTCTTGCATCATCATAAAGGTCTTTCACATAATCTGACCACGCATGCAAATGCGAAAGATTCTCAATACCAATGAATTTCTTCTCCTCACGTTTTCTTGCCCAAGGCTTCTTGAATGCTATAACAAATTAGACATGGCCGAGGACCGTGTAAAAATGTGAAATGACTGTCATCCTCGGGGATATCAACGTCAAAGTAGCAAGGAGACGGTGAGTGGTGTGACTGGTGGCTATGGCCTATAGGCGATGTGGAGTCGACCATGTGAAGGAACGGCACATCAGGGATTCGTAATGGATTAAAGCCGACTCTAGCTAAGGTATCACAGATGCAGTTCGTAATTCCGCATACCGTGTCCGAAACACAGCTATGGGCGATTTAGATGCAGACAGCATTGCATTGGTTTTATAAAATGATATGTGTGCCGGTTGCTCAGAAAGCAATGACAAACCACTGAACGCAAACTTGCCAAGAAATCACAAACAGCAATAATAATCCTGGAGTTGACTGTGACGTCCTGTAAAAGATATGCAACTAACTTATTTTAGTGGATTGTATATCTGTGGATAATTTTAAATACCTAGGGGTATTTATAACATTAGACGGATGGTGTACAATAAAGATTAAGAACAGTATAGGGTAAGCAAATGCTGCATTTCAGAAAATGGAATGTATCTTATGCAATAAGTAACTATTATTGAAGTACTATATAGAACCTAATTTGCTGCATGGCAGCGAATCTTGGAATGTAAATGAACAAATTAAGAAGAACTTGGAAGCAACAGAGATGTGGTTCCTATGACGAATGTTGCAAATTCCTTTGACTGCCAAAGAAACTAACGACGATTGCCTGAAACAGGCTAATGAAACTAGAACATTATATACAACAATAAGAAAGAGACAAACAGCTGTTTTTGGTCATGTGATGAGAAGAGAGGCATTGAGAACATCTGACAACTGGAAAGATCGAGGGGAAGAGGGGCAGAGGGCGACCAAGAGAAAATATGTTGGATGAACTGAGGTGGTGGCATGAAGGAATATCAGCAGTAAAGTTGATTATGAACACCAAAGACTGAGATATATGGAGAGACATGAACGCCTACGCCAGCTGACATGGCACTTGTTGATGATACAACTGCGGGAACGGGAAGGGGAGAAGGGCGGGGGTAGGAAGTTAAATGAAACTGTGTTGGACATTGAGGCCGTAAGGGGAGAGTGGACCCAACTGGAAGATGAGATGGTTTTTCCAATGTATTACGATCACGTTCGTGAGATGCGCACAATTTTATCGCCGTGACCTATATATCGGCAACACCACAGTGGTCAGAACTGTTAAAGTGTGTGGATACCGGTTTCTAGGCACCACTGTTGACATAAGAGAGGTGTTGCTTAAATCTGTCAGCCAGGCGTAGACCTATTTACCGGATATATCTCATGTCACAACATGTGCATATGATCGCATAGATAACGTTGCAGCTCGTGCATGAGAAACCCTCAAGGATGTGGAAAGTGGTCTTAGGAAATGCCAAACTCTGAGTTTGAAGGACATGTGTGCAGGTCTTACAACGAGGTCAAAGACAAGCCACAATGCCAGGAAGAGACTTAGGAGGTTGGAGTAGACTACTATGGGCCATCACATTCCTGAGGTTACGATCCCGCCTGCACGTCATCAGGTGGGGGGGGGGGGGCTCTTAGAAGACGTCATGAGTGACAGGGTCTGCCTGGAGAATGGATAGGCGCTTCAGTAGGATATTCTTGGCAGCAATATTATGGGATGGTGATGGTAGGTTAGTGAAAGAGTAAGCCTGTTATTGCGTGATTTCGGCCTGGAGGAGAGAGCATCGACATGACGGATAGGACTGGCAACGGTAAAGAGCTGTAGACAAAACTTTCTCAGGATAGCCACGAAGGTGGAATAAATCCAAAATTTCGTGGGCCTTTTGACGGAAGTCGTTATTATTCTGACAAAGTCAAAGCCGTCGGAGACGTAACAGTTTGGAGAAAGGAATAGAACCCTTACAAGAGGGAGGATGGGAAGAAGTATACAGAAGGAATGCGTGCGAGTCAGTTGGTTTGTAATAAACTATCGTGCAGAGATCAGCGGAACCTAAAGAGAATGATGCACTTAAGAAAATGACAGCCGACGATGAAATAGAGGAGTTGGGTCTGATGCTGGAATGAAAGTTGGAGAAAAAGGCAACGAAGTCCTGGAGATGCGCCGGTGGGCATACATTGTAAGGTGTAGATGCTGATCATTCCAATAGCTCGCTGGTTATAAACACATCATATTTTCCTCCTAGATATCCCATCTTGCCAGACCCACACTTGATTCATGCACCATGCCACCTTAATTTCCCAAGACATTTCCTGGAGCCTATTTTAGGCTGGGTCAACCTGGTAGCCCAGGCGAGACGGCCATGGATATATCACAAGCTGAAAGAGATCAACTGCAAAAACAAATAGACGAGTTGAAGTCAAGGCACTACTGACACCGACTCCGACCAGCGACAACGAAGAACTACTGGCGGAAATAAAGGAGATCCAGCAAAACATCAAGAAAGAAGTGGAAAATATGGCCGAGATGAAGAAGAAAAACGAAGAAATGCTACGCACCATTAAAGCGGAGAGAGAACTGCTGAAAGCTAAAATGGAAGGTATCCGAAACAAATAAAACTGAAGCTATGCAGGAGAACGCAGACAAGCCGCAAGATGAAAACCATGGGACCGAGCTTGAATCGCAAGCGAAAGCCAGCAGCCCAACCACGACACCCGAAACATTCAGAGGGAAGCCAATATCAGACATCCGAAGAAAACCGAGATGAGCACCCTGACGATGGCATAGAGGACTCCCCAATGCCGCTAATATTCATCGATGAAGAAATCGCAGAGATAAAGAGGACACATGAACTCAAGTGCATGGAATACAGAAGACGCTTGGAAGAAAAAGAAAAGAAGTACAAGAAACTCAAGGGGAAACCAATGCCCTGGCGTACCGCTGACGAACCAGATTTATGGCAAGATGACGAACACCCATGGCAATACTATATAGATGACGGAAAGATCGTCCCATGGCTGACCACGGAGGAAGCAATCAAAAGACAGCAAGAACTCAAACGCGAAAGTGAAAAAAAGGCACAAGGAGGAATATCACAATGAAAAGCTTCTACAGACAATACACTGGAAAGGAGGCAAAAATATCAAATAAACAGTCCTTATAAGGACTGCAACCAGTCAAGCCAGGAGCCTACACCAACAAAGAAAACCACAACATTAGACGGGCACAAAGGAAAGCCGCCGATCAACCCACCCAGGGTGACCAGATTGTTTTTTTAAAACGTGAAATCAGACAAATCTGGCTTATTTAAAAACAGGTTTGGCGCCAAGAAATTAGTTTGGCGTTTTGGCTTTTAAAAAATTGTTAATGGCATGCCCCGGGTGGGGGGATAGGGATATTCCCTATCAAAGGAGAGGTAAGGTGCCTCCTTCCCTCCGCTAGCCTACGGGACACCCTTGGGCAAGGTGGAGTACCCGTTTAGCCCCCCCCCCCCTCGATCAGGGTTACGTGAAGCCATGGGTGTAGGTGGTGGATGAAGTTGATGAGCAGCCAACAGATAGTTTAGGTTATGGTCTCCAGCTTCACGACGGTAGGCAGGGGATCTCTTTTTGGGAGACAATGGCTACGGTCATCGATCAGTATCGTCACTGCTAGGAAGGAAAGCAATGGCAAACTTACTTCTTTACAGATGCCAAGAATATCATGTACTGCAGTCTTATCGATAATCAGAGAAACGGCGTAAATGGGTGCTCCATAGGAGCAGCCTCGCCCGGTAGGAACACGGAGCTGATCCACGACTCTGGTGATCGAGTGAGATGGCAGAACATGACCGCCCACGCTTATCGGCATGGCACATAATAGATGGATGGCCTCTTTTTTGAATTTGTCAAGTTAATTTTTGTGTTAAACACGTATGGTTTTCGTACTGTACTTGTACCTGGTCCTGTTCTATGCGCACTCACGCATTGCGCAGCCACCTTACTGTTCCGTTCAATTGTCAAATTCATTATACCTTCATGGCATGTCGCAAGTATTTCTTATTATTGAGCCCATTATCATGCCAAAGTGGAAACCATATTATGATACTAATCGGAAATATAATGATCAATGGGAAAAGACATTTGTGTGGCTCAAGAAATCCACTGATGGTTCTGAACAGGCATATTGCAAATTGTGCCATTGTAGTATTGTTCCAAGACTTTCAAATCTCGCAAATGATGAAACAACAGAAAAACACAAGCGGAGCGCGTCATCTTCTCACAAAAAGCACTTTCAGTGATGAAAATAAGCAAGAAAATTGATGATAAAGTCAAATTAGCAGAGTTACAAATTGCTGATAGCATGGTCTACCATAGTGCCATACGCACCATCGATCACTTAGGTGATATAATGGTAATACCGTCTACTGTTATACGGTAGCTCAGTTATATCTGACTAATACCTGACCATCAAGGCCTCTAAAAAAAAAAGGCCTCAAAAACCACGGCCTCTACTACGATACAAAGATGTGTGTACGCGGGACATGATTGATAGAGGCATTGATAATGCACATTGGGAGCAAGTCGCCGCTGAATGTGTTGCATGGAGGGTAAACATCAGAAATGGAATAAAGACAAAGGAGAAAATTATTGCATATAAATCACACACCGAGCGTGTGAGATGTAAGATGGTGCATGTTGGTGGAAATGACCACGTGTTCACATGCACCCACTGTGAAAGAACATTTACAGCGCGAATTGGCCTTATCAGTCACATTCGCTACCGCCATAGGTAAAATTTATTATGCCTGTCTAAAGCACAAACTATCGTCTGTCAAGACGGCAAGGTGCCAATGTTATGTGTTAGAGGAATACTTATTTGAAGAAGAGGTTTTCATGTGATGTAAATATATTTTTAATATATATTTTTACTGGGCATTGTTTGGCTTTTTTATTTCGAGACTTGACTTTTTTATCACGGTGATCTGGCAACCATGAATCCACCAGCTGACGCCACAGACACAAACGCTGTTATGTAACCGGTCCTAGGGAGGACTCACTCGTAAGAGCGCACAAGACAAGAAACGGCTAAAAACTCACAATAACCACGGCTCTCAACAATAACCGACGCTGAGGAAGCAGGTTAGACGAGACCGAATTTGGAATTTTTTTTGGGGTTGAAATTTAGAATTGGTAGCCCAGGTCAATGTAAAGAAAGTATCTGCCCGTATGTGGATTCAAAACCACGGCCACTATCGTGGCTGGCGGGTATCTGGCCCTATGTTACCGTGGCTTAATGAGGAATGTATAGAAGGGAACATAGTTCTGGCTGATGAGTATCTAGACCCCTGTTACCGTTGCTTAATGAGGAATGTACAAAAGGGGACATAGTTCTGGTTGGCGGGTATCTAGCTCTCTGTTATCGAGGCTTGATGAGGAATGTATGGAAGCGGACATAGTTCTGGCTGATGGGTATCTAGGCCTCTATTACCGTGGCTTAATGAGGAATGTACAGAACGGACATAGTTTCTGGCTGGCGGGTTATTTGGCCCTACATTACCGTGGCTTAATAAGGTATATACAGAAGGGACCAAAGAGAAGATGGGTTGGAGGAATGCAGCGAGAGAGAGAGAGAGAGGGGGTGGGGGATAGGGGTAGAGAGAAAGAGAGGGGGCGAAGGCGAGAGAGAGAGAGAGAGAGAGAGAGAGAGAGAGAGGGAGGGAGGGAGGGAGGGAGGGAGGGAGAGAGGGCGTCAGGGAGAAAGAGAAGGAGGAAAAAAGAGGGAACGAACGAAGGAACTTCATTTTCAAAGGATCACAAAGGCCAGTCTTACATTCGGCCCTTCCAATCACTCATTTCTCGTTCATCATTGTGTGTGTGTGTGTGTGTGAGAGAGAGAGAGAGAGAGAGAGAGAGAGAGAGAGAGAGAGAGAGAGAGGGCGAGAGAGGAAGCAAAGGAGGGGGAAGAGGGAAAGCGATCCTCACGGCCTTTAGAATACACTGGTAGATCGACACTTGCAGAGAAATGTTAACACCACAATTATTCTTAACCTATCCTGCAATTGGGTTTGATCGGACCTATAGGGTGAGAAGGCGGGCACTGAATTTCACTAGGTTTGGTTAGAATTAGTTACGGCTTAACAAGAGCCAGGTTAAAGGTTTATTAAACTTGTACTAGTGTTTCTTTTAGTCAGGGGACGTTGCCACGTCCTTCCACCGTCCTGTATTGAGATTAAAATGGCTGGGTTACCGGCTTTACTTCTCGAACAGAAGAGATCGCTCGAGACTTCCTGTGGCCAAATTAAATTCAAGCCAAACTGAATATTATTTTCAGCCTGACTTGATTCCTTGGCGTTTACACAAACCCTACACCACCTCTATTTCTAACTATTCTAATAACTCGTATTATATATATATATATTGATTCTCATCATCATCATCCTTCCACTTCTGCCGTCAAGCGTCGTGGGGAGGAATAATTTGCGTTCCAGCGCCCGGTGGACGGCACTGGATAGTGTCATTCCGTGTGGTTGTACAATGTCTCTGATGTCGTCAATCCATTTTCTTCTTGGACGTCCTCGGGTCTCGTCGCAGATGATCTTTGATGTAAGGCCAGTGATGGTAGTTTGCTGATGTTGCATTCTAACACAATGGCCAAACCACTTGATCTTCTGTCTTTCAATAAATGTGGCACAAGGTTGTTGATCCCACAGTCTGTCTGATAGTAACATTTCTTACTCGGTCTCGGATTGTTAAGTTGGCAGCTCTCCTCAGGCACTCCATTTCGCAGGTGTGATTTTGCGAAGGTGTACTATTGGATTAAAGTCCAGGTTTTGAGATTGTAGCATAGGGTTGGTGTGATAGGCTGTTTTATTATCTGTCGTTTTGCGGACATGAGGTATGTTTGGATGAGTTCCTACGGGTGACAGTTGAATGTAAGTGAAGTACCTTTTTACATCTGATTTCAATTTCTCTGTCAATCTGCCATCTTCTGTGATCATACTTCCAAGGTAGTTGATTCTTTAACTTGTTTCAGAGTGTGTTATTTATCTGTATACTTAGATGGGCCTGGCGATCTGCCTAACCTTCATTACTTCGGTTTTTGGCTGTGTTTTATTAACTCATATTGTATCTGCTGCCAGTTGAACTCAGGATTAGTAAATATGATTTTTAGTCGGCCCTCGTCGCTGTAAAACAGGCACTGATCATCTGCAAAATAGAGTTTCAGTTATTCCCTGTGTGGGTAGTTGTTTCATCTGGAGTAAAGAGTTCTAATTTTCTAGAATCTGGTCTGAGCGACTTGCTTCTTTGAAATTTCTGTCCATGTATATTGAATACAGGGGAGAGAGCACACATCCTGCCTCACCTCCTGTAGTGACTGTGAACATATCTGATTAGGGTTCTTCTTGTGTTCTTACTGCACTTTGGCTCGAGTGGTTACATGGCTATGATGTTTTCTAGCAGTTGGCCTTCTATCCCATAGTCTTCAAGGATGGTCCATAATTTGGTATCTGTCTACTCTATCAAAAGCCTTTTCCTGATCTACAAACACAATATTCTGCTGGTCACTATATTCATTAGTTTTTTTCACAAATTTTCTAAGTGTCAATAAAGCATCAGTGCACTTTTTTACTCGTTTCCCCTTCACCGAATTGTGCTTTTCTTAAAACTGTTGTTATATGGGTCAGCTCTTTTGTTCCAAAATTTTGCATACACATTCCCTATATGGCTCCGCGTGATATACCTCTGTATGATTCGCACTCCTCATATTGCCTTTCTTTTTTTCCATATTGGTATATTATTGCCTTTTGCCAATCATTCTGGGCACTTTCCACTTTCTTCCCATGCTATATTAAAGAAGTCTTGTAGCCATTTAACTCCTGTGCCCCACAGGCCTATAAAATATCGTCTGTGGTTATTAATATGATATGGTAATTATAGTATATATATATATATATATATAGCCAACAAAGACTATCATATAGAATATATGACTATATAGACCCAATATAAAATAATACAGAAATACATAAAGGGGTGTACTGAGGGCTATCCCAATCTAATAACATCTATATGGGATTCTGGTCAGCGTGTCACACTATCTCAGAGTCAACGCAAACACACAACATCCACTGCATAGCGAGATTAAGAAGGTAAAGGGCAGCAAGTAAGTCGTGGATGGGTCAAGCCGAAGACATTCTTCAGCAGGTATGTTCACATGAGGACTTATAACCTGGCGAGGAGAAAATCCAGCTGCTGTGGAGGCAGAAGTACAGGCTCTGATCTTCGAAAATTCTTTAGAGAATGATGATGTCATTTACACGGATGGGTCGGTCATTGGAGGAGTGAAGAGTTCATGGGTCTTTACGGCTCAGGCTGGAGGGAAAATTGTGAAGGAAGAGTCTTTGCTTTGACCACAAGTATCCTGACTATGGAGGTCATGGCAGTAAGTAAAGCAATACCATGGTTCGAGACACAGACATTCAGTCGAACATGAGTGTGCTCAGGAAGATAGAGATGGGGTGGGTCCGAAGAGAGTGGTTGCTGTCTCTGGAGCGGTCACGACTAGCAAAGATTAGTTTCATCTTCGTGCCAGGTAATGCGGGTGTACTAGGAAATGAGCAGGCTGACAGGCTTGCAGGTATGGCTACTGTGGGAGGCGAACGAGTCATGGATCAAGCAGATATTCTGAATGCTCTACGAGAAGTAAGTCGTTTACGAGAACCAAGCGATGACTGTGAATCTACAACCCTGCGAGAACAGCAAGTTAAAAGAGGTGTGGCCAAACAAGAACACTACGCAGGAAGCCAAAGAGGATTAATAAACCAACACAGAACTGGTGTCGTTAGCCGCTACACGTTGCGGGATTTTCTGAGGAGGGAATCCGAGCACTTATGGACTGAACGGTTCGATGTGCAATGAGGATGATCTGTCGACCAAGTAACTCACTGTCATCAAAACTGTCATTTACTGCCTAGTGTACCGTGCGGTGTAGGACAAAGGTGGGGGGGGGGGGGGGGTGGAATTTGAGCCTGAGGAATTAAGGCCGCATGGCTAATGCAGTCGCCGCGAAATGTGCAGGTTAGAGTTTTCTTTTCGCCCCCGACAGAAAAAAAACGCCACGCCTTACTGAGAACTCGAACCTGGGTCTCCCGAATGAGAGCCCAACATTCTAGTCACTCGGCCAGCCGCTCCCCCAATTCATTCATTCATTCATTCAGTAGCATGTCCTTTGCAGAACCTCGCTCCCATAACAACCCTCCGGAAAACCTCTCGATCATAAACAAGATGTCCCGCGCCTGATACACCCATCTGGAGATCATCCGCCACATCCTGCACCCATCTTCTCTTTGGCCTTCCTCTTCCTCTCTTCCCAGGCATATACCCTTCCATTATTGTTCTCTCCAAACTTTCGTGACGTTTCAAGTGACCAAAATATTTCAATTTTCTTTGTTTTATCGTCTTTAATAGCCAACCTTCTTCAATATTCAACTCTTGAAGTATGGATGCATTTGTTCTTACCCAAGATATTTTTAGAACTCGTCTATAACACTTATATTCAATATTACTAATCTAAAAGAAAAAATCTAGATAAGCAATGAGTAGGGGACGTAAACATCTTATATTTCTACAAGGGAGATAACTATAATTTAAAAAAGCAAATAGTATATCTAGAAATAATTCATTATCTAACGTATAAATCTCTTATTATTTATTTATTTTAAAAGAAAGAAAGTTATTTCAGCAAAACTTTTTATAGTTTTCTTAAAATGCTATCAATGTGCTTATAAAAGTATTGTATAATCCTTATTTACTTACATTTTATAATCGACGTTTTCTGTCCAACATTTATTTTTAAATTCTAAAATTGTACTCTCAATGACAGGAGTTCTTCAGATGATTTTAATTCCCCTATATGGGGAAACTTTTTTTTACTGGCCTTCTAGGGCCACACAAAATTTAAAGAAAATTAACTGTCATTTTAAAAAACTGTCATTTACTGCCAATATAGTACCTTGCGGTGTATGGCAGAGGGGTCTTTGAGCCTGAGGAATAAGGGCCGCCTGGCTAGTGCAGTCGCCACGAACTGTGCAGGTTAGGATTTTCTTTTTGCCCCCGACAGAAAAAAATCCCACACCTTACCGGGGATCGAACCCGGGTCTCCCGAATGAGAGTCCAGCGTTGTAACCACTCGGCCAGCCGCTCCTCGAAGAAAATTAACACTATTCCCAAACTTTCATAAAAAGAAGAAATAATTGAGAGGTTGAAGCATACACCGTCGAAGTTAGGAAAATTAGTCTGGTGGCCTTCTGACTGATTTGATCATTCTTTTCTTTTGGTGGTATGTAATAGGCACATCTGGTTGTTCTTCTTGTGCTCCTTCCTTAGCCAATCGATCAGCTCTGTCCCGCGTCTGATACACCCATCTGGAGATCATCCGCCACATCCTGCACCCATCTTCTCTTTGGCCTTCCTTTTCCTCTCTTCCCATGCACATACCCTTCCATTATTGTTCTCTCCAAACTTTCGTGACGTTTCAAGCGGGGAGCGGGAAAACACAAAATTTAAAGAAAATTAACACTATTCCCAAACTTTCATAAAAAGAAGAAATAATTGAGAGGTTGAAGCATACACCGTAGAAGTTAGGAATCTTTTTGGGGTCTTGATGTCTGTACAAGAAGAAATGACACCTGATGAACTGGCAGTACAAGCTAGAGATATCTTCTTCTTCTTCTTTCGTTCGCCTAAATTATGTTTATAACTGCAATGTTGTCTCTTGTATGAATCTAACAGTCTTTTTTAGTTCATTCAGCGGTCCATAGAGTTTATCTTCCACTGTTGTCTCTCTAGGCCAGAAGGTTCGCCTGGATATGTTGTAGTTTGGGCAATCCTGGAGTATGTGCTCTGCTGTCTGCGACGCCAAACCACATGTGCACATGGCTGAGTCACCAATCTTGAATTTTGTATACATGTGGTTGCGTAATCTATTGTGTCCTGTTCTGAGGCGCAGAAGAATGACCTGTTCTGGTCTGTCCATAACGTGGTAGTCGTCTTGAGTAAGGTTTGGTGGCCTTCTGACTGATTTGATCATTCTTTTCTTTTGGTGGTATGTAATAGGCACATCTGGTTGTTCTTCTTGTGCTCCTTCCTTAGCCAATCGATCAGCTCTGTCGTTTCCGGGTACTCCACAGTGGGATGGTATCCACTGTATGGTGATCTTACGATGACTGCTAAGTTCAGAAAGTAGTGTCCTCAAAACTGGCAATTTCCCAGACAGGAGCGCCTCTATTACGGATTTTGCATCTGTCAATATCACCACAGGTTGTGTACCATGGCTGGTATTTTGTAATTTCTCTGTGGCTATCTTGATTGCCTCAATTTCAGCATCATAATTATGGCAGTACTTTCCTGTTGGAATTCTGGCCGTGTCTCTAGTAATTATTATTTGGTATTCTATATACACTCCCGCTCCTCCATTTCGAACAGCATTTTGTGCTGACCCATCTGTGTAGATATCTTGATAACTGCAGCCAAAGATTTAATTCCGACCAAGAAAAAGCAACTTAAGCCATGGATTACATCAGACACGTTAGAATTAATAAAACAACGAAGGGAACTGAAACAGAAAGGAGGTGAATCCGATAACAGCAGGATGAAGTATACATCTTTAACTCGAGAAATAAGAGAGAACACAAGAAAGGACAAACATCAATATATACAAGTTGCTGTACCAGAATAGAGCAATATCATAAGACTGGAAGAGATTACGGAATGTTCAAAGAAATGAAGTTATTGACAAGAAAATTGAATATTATCTGTGACAAGATGGGAAATAACAGAATCTAGACAAATTATAGAAAGATGGCAGGAGTACTGCAGTGGAATGTATGATATGAGTGACAGTGAGGATATGAATGAGATACATGAGCCAACGACAGCAGAGACAGAACCTGAACCCTCATTAGGTGAAATTAGTTAGTTAGTTAGTTTTTCCTCTTGAGCCTAAGGCGGCGCATAGGGCAGAAATCCTGTCTCTCCATGACTGGCGGTTCGCTGCTATCTGTTGTAGATCTTGGATATTTACTTGGCCATTGAATGAGCCTTCTTTAATGATGGTTCTACGCAGGGTCTCTCTTGGTCTTCCCCGTTTTCTTTTCCCTACTGGTGACCATATAAGGGCTTGGTAGGGGAGTCTTGACTTGTCCATTCTGAGTACATGGCCGATGTAGTTCCAACGGCGTCTTCTTATGAAATTGGATACTGTATCTTGCTTAGTCTCTTGTCTTATTTGCGCATTGGTTCTGAAGTCTGTCCAATGGATGTTTAGAAGTTTTGCATCTGTCAATATCACCACAGGTTGTGTACCATGGCTGGTATTTTGTAATTTCTCTGTGGCTATTATTTGTAATATGGATACTCCAGGACTGCAGACTGCACAGGTGAAATTGCATGGGCAATAAACCTGCAGAATGGTAAATCATCTGGATGTGATGAGATACCAGTTGAGCTAATTAAAGCGGGAGGAGACTGTCTACGTATATTGACTCTAATCAGTTTACAATCTTCATTTGTTTCTTGAAGAAGGACTTGTTCATTGGTTTTTTTCTGCCTGTCCATGGTATTCTTTGCATTTTTCTCAGAAACCACATTTCCACAGCCATCAGATGTTTTTCAGCTTGACTGCTTGTCCACGCTTCACATCCATACAAAAGTACAGGTAGCACTTCAACACTCTTTTTCTCGTTTCACTTGATATCTTTTATAGAAATTACTAAATACCAGCCATGGTACATAACCTGTGGTGCTATTGACAGATGCAAAATCACTACTCAAGGCACTCCTATCTGGGAAAATTGCCAGTTCTAAGGACACTACTTTCTGAACTTAGCAGTCAGCATAAGGTCACCATACAGTGGATACCATCCCACTGTGGAGTACACGGAAACGACAGAGCTGATCGATTGGCTAAGGAAGGAGCAAAAGAGGAACAGCCTGATGTGCCCATTACAAACAACCAAAAGAAAAGAATGATCAAATCAGTCAGAAGGCCACCAAAACCTACTCAAGACGATTACCACGTTATGGACAGACCAGAACAGGTCATTATTCTGCTACTCAGAACAAGACACAATAGATTTCGCAACCACATGTATACAAAATTCAAGATTGGTGACTCAGTCATGTGCACATATGGGTTGACGTCACAGACAGCAGAGTACATACTCCAAGACTGCCCAGACTTCAACATATCCAGGCAAACCTTCTGGCCTAGAGAGACAACAGTGGAAGATAAACTCTATGGACCGCTGAGTGAACTAAAAAAGACTGCTAGATTCATACAAGAGACAACATTGCAGTTACATAATATTTCAAGCGAACGAAAGAAGAAGAAGAATATCTTTTTATTGGTCAATATGTGTTTCATCTTGCAAAAGGCTACCTTCGCAATGACAATTCTTGTTCTAATCTCTTCAAGGCATCTCCCATGAGACGCTATGGCTGTTGCCTGCCTATGACTGTATGACTGAGATAACTGTACCGATTCACTTGCTTAAGAATATGCCCATTTACCAGTATATCACTTTGTGGAATTTCTTTCTTCCCAGTGACGACCATAATCTATGTCTTCTTACTATTCAACTCTAACCCTAGTTGCTCACCGTGTGCAACAACCGCATCTACTAAATGTCGCAGTTTTTGTTCATTAGTTAGTTAGTTAGTTAGTCGACAGATCATCCTCATTGCACATCGAACCATTCAGTCCATAAGTGCTCGGATCCCCTCCTCAGCAAATCCCGCAGCGTGTAGCGGCTCACGACACCAGTTATGTGTTGGTTTATCAATCTTCTTTGGCTTCCTGCGTAGTGTTCTTGTTTGGCCACACCTCTTTTAACTTGCTGTTCTCGCAGTCTGACCATGGTTGTAGATTCACAGTCATCACTTTTTTTCTCGCAAAAGTTTTACTTCTCGTAGAGCATTCAGAATGTCAGTCAAGTCCATGGCGCGCCCGCCCTCCACAGTCCACCTACGAGCTTCTCAGCCCGCTCATTTCCTTGTACTCCCGCATGCCCTGGCACGAAGATGAAACTAATCTTTGCCAGCCGAGACCGCTCCAGAGACAGCAACCACTCTCTTCGGTTCCACCCCATCTCTATCCTCTAGAGCATGCTCTTTGAGTTGTTAAGGAAACATGCGCTAGTGAATGTTTAGTTTAGTTTAGTTTAGTTTAGTTTAGTCGACGGATCAACATCACGGCACACGGGTGGAACCCATAAGTGCTCCGTTCTTCTCCTGACTCAAGCCTGAGTCCAGAGAAACTCAGCTCAGTGCACGAACTCCGTAGCACCAGCGAGGATCCTGAAATACTTTGGGTAGATTTTTAACTCGAAATGTTGCCTGGGCATCGCTGTTAGGTTACTCTTTTTCGATGTCCAACTGCCAAGGGATCTTTTACGTGCGCAACAATACACACGGGCGTCCGATCTCACTACCCAGAGACCAGGGAAAATGTGTTACTAGAAGTCCACGTGAAAAAATCCCGGCCCTCACCGGGGCTTGAACCCGGGACCTCCAGCACTCGAGGCGGACACCATACCTCGAGACCACTCGGCGCCCCACATTCAGCTAGTGAATGTCTGGGTCTCGAGCCATGTTATTGCTTTACTTAGCTGCCATGACTTCCATAGTCAGGCTACTTGTGGTCTCAACAAAAGCACCAGAGTCCTCCTTCACAATTCTCCCTCCGGCCTGAGCCGTAAAGGCCCATGAGCTTCTCACATGTCGGACGACCGACCCATCTGTGTAAATGACAGCATCACAGTCTAACGAATTCTCGAAAATCAACGCTTGTGCTTCCGCCTCCACAGCAGCCGGATTTTCTTGTCTGCATTTTCTGTCTAGTTGGATGCAAACAGAAAAAGACGTACATAAATATATTGGCACTTGTATCCACTCTTCGTCCTAAGTCCTCAAGTGAACATACCTGTTGAAGAGTGTCTTCGACTTGACCCATCCACGACCTTCGTTTAACCTCCTGCCCTTCACCTTCCTAATTTCACTATGCAGTGGATGTTGTGTGTTTGTGTTAACTCTGAGGTAGATACGTGCTCTGCAAATTTGTAGTCTGTCTTCAATGGTTGGAAAATCAAGAAGGTAGAGCATCGCCCTGCATGCTGTATCTCATGTACATCCAAGAATAATGCGCATAGCTTTGTTCTGTATCCTTTCCCTTTTTTCTATCTGCTTACGGCTGAGAGTCAGAATCGCCATCATATACTCAAAAACAGACATGACCGGCCTTCGTATAGAAGTCATAAATGGCGCTGCACACAGTTTTCTGCCGCCATCACTCGCATCGCAGCCAAACCCCGCTTGGCCTTTGTTATCACCTGGTCTATGTGCTCATTATAAGCAAGGCTTCGATCAAAACGTATCCCCAGGTTATTCATTGCCTGCGTTCTGTCCACAGTTCTTGTTCATTGTCTGCAATCAAGACTGTATCATCTGCATATCTAATGTTATTGATGTATCTTCCCCGAATGTACATCTATATTTCTGAAAATATTTTCACTGTACAGGGAAACAGATCTGGAGACATTACACATCCCTGTCTCACACCTCTTTTAATAGGCTGATATTGACCTACGTCATTATCAATTCTGATGGCAGCTTGTTGTTTCCATTATATTTTTTACAAGTCTAAGTAAGGTCTTTCCCATCAATTTGTAGCTCTTCAAGCATCCCTATCATGTCGACATGTCTCCCTTTATCAATAAAGCAAAGAAACAGATCTTTGTTTACTTCTATAGAACGTTCAATTACTGTTCTCAGTATATACACAGCATTTACTATACCCTTGCCTTCTACAAACCCACATTGTTCTCCGATTTCGGGTTGTATTTTCTTCCTAACTCTTTGCATGATAATTCTCAGCAAAATCTTCGTGATGTGGCTCATTATACTAATTGTTCGATGTTGATCACATTCCAAGGCTCCTGATTTCTTCGGGATTGCAATAAATATAGAATTACATAATGCAGGAGGTACATCTTCAGTATCATATATTGCGTTCAGCAGTCTGGTGACTTGGTCTATTCCATTTTCACTAAGGCATTGATCATTTCTATTGTGATGCTATCTGTACCCGTGGTCTTGCCAGTTTTCACATGAATATTCTGAACTTCGATCTTCAAAATTGATGGTCCTTCATTATTATTCCGATGATCATATTGTTCTTCTCTTGTATCATCATAAAGGTCTTTCACATAATCTGACCACGCATGCAAATGCGAAAGATTCTCAATACCAATGAATTTCTTCTCCTCACGTTTTCTTGCCCAAGGCTTCTTGAATGCTATAACAAATTAGACATGGCCGAGGACCGTGTAAAAATGTGAAATGACTGTCATCCTCGGGGATATCAACGTCAAAGTAGCAAGGAGACGGTGAGTGGTGTGACTGGTGGCTATGGCCTATAGGCGATGTGGAGTCGACCATGTGAAGGAACGGCACATCAGGGATTCGTAGTGAATTAAAGCCGACTCTAGCTAAGGTGTCACGGATGCAGTTCGTAATTCCGCATACCGTGTCCGAAACACAGCTATGGGCGATTTGGATGCAGACAGCATTGCATTGGTTTTATAAAATGGTATGAGTGCCGGTAACTCAGAAAGCAATGACAATCCACTGAACGCAAACTTGCCAAGAAATCACAAACAGCAAGTAATAATCCTGGAGTTGACTGTGACGTCCTGTAAATGATATGCGACTAACATTTTTAGTGGATTATATATCTGGATAATTTTAAATACCTAGGGGTATTTATAACATTAGACGGATGGTGTACAATAGAGATTAAGAACAGAATAGGGTAAGCAAATGCTGCATTTCAGAAAATGGAAAATATCTTATGCAATAAGTCACTATTATTGAAGTACTATATAGAACCTGTTTTGCTGTATGGCAGCGAATCTTGGAATGTATATGAACAAATTAGGAAGAACTTGGAAGCAACAGAGATGTGGTTCCTATGACGAATGTTGCGAATTCCTTGGACTGCCAGAGAAACTAACGACGATTGCCTGAAAGAGGCTAATGAAACTAGAACATTGTATACAACAATAAGAAAGAGACAAACAGCTGTTTTTGGTCATGTGATGAGAAGAGAGACATTGAGAACATCTGACAACTGGAAAGATTGAGGGGAAGAGGGCAGAGGGCGACCAAGAGAACATATGTTGGATGACTTGAGGTGGTGGCATGAAGGAATATCAGCAGTAAAGTTGATTATGAACACCAAAGACTGAGATATGTGGAGAGACATGAACGCATACGCCAGCTGGCATGGCACTTGTTGATGATTATGATACAACTGCGGGAATGGGAAGGGGAGAAGGGAGTGTGATTGGAAGTTAAATGAAACTGTGTTGGACATTGAGGCTGTGAGGGGAGAGTGGACTCAACTGGAAGATGAGATGGTTTTCCAATGTATTACGATCACGTTCGTGAGATGCCCACAATTTGATCGCCGTTACCTGTATGGCGGCCACACCACAGTGGTCAGAACTGTTAAAGTGTGTGGATACCGGTTTCTGGGCACCACTGTTGACATCAGAGAGGTGTTGCTTAAATCTGTCAGCCAGACGTAGACCTATTAACCGGATATATCTCATGTCACAACATGTGCAGATGATCGCATAGATAACGTTGCGGCTCGTGCATGAGAAACCCTCAAGGATGTGGAAAGTGGTCTTATGAAATGCCAGACTCTTGAGTTTGAAGGACATGCGTGGAGATCTTACAACGAGGTCAAAGACAAGCCACAATGCCAGGAAGAGACTTAGGAGGTTGGGGTAGACTGCTATGGGCCATCACATCCCTGAGGTTACGATCTCGCCTGTACGCCAACAGGTGCGGGGGGGGGGGGGGCTTCTTAGAAGACGTCATGAGTGACAGGGTCTGCCTGAAGAATGGATAGGCGCCTCAGTAGGATATTCTTGGCAGCAATATTATGGGATGGTGACGGTAGGTTAGTGAAAGAGTAAGTCTGTTATTGCATGATTTCGGCCTGGAGGAGAGAGCATCGGCATGACTGATAGACTGGCAACGGTAAAGAGCTGTAGACAAAACTTTCTCAGGATAGCCACGAAGGTGGAATAAATCCAAAATTTCGTGGGCCTGTTGACGGAAGTCGTTATTATCCTGACAAAGTCAAAGCCATCGGAGACGTAACAGTTTGGAGAAAGGAATAGAACCCTTACAAGAGGGAGGATGGGAAGAAGTATACAGAAGGAATGCGTGCGAGTCAGTTGGTTTGTAATAAACTGTCGTGCAGAGACCAGCGGAACATAAAGAGACTGGTACACCTAAGAAAATGACAGCCGACGATGAAATAGTGGAGTTGGGTCTGATGCTGGAATGAAAGTTGGAGAAAAAGCAACGAAGTCCTGGAGATGAGACGGTGGCATACATTGTAAGGTGTAGATGCTGATCATTCCAATAGCTCGCTGGTTATAAACACATCATATTTTCCTCCTAGATATCCCATCTTGCCAGACCCACACTTGATTCATGCACCATGCCACCTTAATTTCCCAAGACATTTCCGGGAGCCTATTTTAGGTTGGGTCAACCTGGTAGCCCAGGCGAGACAGCCATGGATATATCACAAGCTGAAAGAGATCAACTACAAAAACAGACGAGTTGAAGAAACAAGTTAAAGCACTGCTGACGCCGACTCCGACCAGCGACAACAAAGAACTACTGGCGGAAATAAAGGAGATCCAACAAAACATCAAGAAAGAAGTGGAACATATGGCCGAGATGAAGAAGGAGAACGAAGAAATGCTACGCACCATTAAAGCGGAGAATGGAACTATTAGTGTTGGAACTCTTCGCTGGTTGCTGAGGATGGGGACGGAGCGCTTATGAGAATGTCCCGAATGCTGTGATGTCGGTTCCTAGATCAATCAATCAATCAAAGCGGAAAGAGAACTGCTGAAAGCTGAAATGGAAAGTTATCCGAAACAAACCAACAGAAGCTATGCAGGAGAACGCAGACAAGCCGCAAGATGAAAACCAAGGGACCGAGCTTGAATCGCAAGCGAAAACCAGTAGCCCAACCATGACACCCGAAACATTCAAAGGGAAGCCAATATCCCGCCAGACATCCGAAGAAAACCGAGATGAGCACCCTGACGACGGCATAGAGGACTCCCCGATACCGCTAATATTCACCGATGAAGAAATCGCAGAGATAAAGAGGATACATGAACTCAAGTGCAAGGAATACAGAAGGCGCATGGAAGAAAAAGAAAAGAAGTACAAGAAACTCAAGGGGAAACCAATGCCCTGCCGTACCGCTGACGAACCAGATTTATGGCAAGATGACGAACACCCATGGCAATACTATATAGATGACGGAAAGATCGTCCCATGGCTGACCACGGAGGAAGCAATCAAAAGACAGCAAGAACTCAAACGCGAAAGTGAAAAAAAGGCGCAAGGAGGAATATCACAATGAAAAGCTTCTACAGACAATACACTGGAAAGGAGGCAAAAATACCAAATAAACAGTCCTTATAAGGACTGTAACCAGTCAAGCCAGGAGCCTACACCAACAAAGAAAACCACAACAGGAGACGGGCACAAAGGAAAGCCGCCGATCAACCCGCCCAGGGTGACCAGATTGTTTTTTTTTTAAAACGCCAAATCAGACAAATCTGGCTTATTTAAAAACAGGTTTGGCGCCAGAAAATTAGTTTGGCGTTTTGGTTTTTCCTTGGCTTTTTAAAAACAGGTTTGGCGTCAGAAAATAAGTTTAGCGTTGTGGCTTTTTAAAATTTTTTAATGGCATGTCCCGGGTGGGGGGATAGGGGTATTCCCTTTCAAAGGAGAGGTAAGGTGCCTCCTTCCCTCCGCTAGCCTACGGGACACCCTTGGGCAAGGTAGGAGTACCCGTTTAGCCCCCCCCCCCCCCGATCAGGGTTACGTGAAGCCATGTGTGTAGGTGGTGGATGAAGTTGAAGAGCAGCCAACAGATAGTTTAGGTTATGGTCTCCAGCTTCACGACGGTAGGCAGGGGATCTTTTTTTGGGAGACAATGGCTACGGTCATCGATCAGTATCGTCACTGCTAGGAAGGAAAGCAATGGCAAACTTACTTCTTTACAGATGCCAAGAATATCATGTGCTGCAGTCTTATCGATAATCAGAGAAACGGCGTAAATGGGTGCTCCTCAGGAGCAGCCTCGCCCGGTAGGAACACGGAGCTGATCCACGACTCTGGTGATCGAGTGAGATGGCAGAACATGACCGCCCACGCTTATCGGCATGGCACATAATAGATGGATGGCCTCTTTTTTTAATTTGTCAAGTTAATTTTTGTGTTAAACACGTATGGTTTTCGTACTGTACTTGTACCTGGTCCTGTTCTATGCGCACTCACGCATTGCGCAGCCACCTTACTGTTCCGTTCAATTGTCAAATTCATTATACCTTCATGGCATGTCGCAAGTATTTCTTATTATTGAGCCCATTATCATGCCAAAGTGGAAACCATATTATGATACTAATCGGAAATATAATGATCAATGGGAAAAGACATTTGTGTGGCTCAAGAAATCCACTGATGGTTCTGAACAGGCATATTGCAAATTGTGCCATTGTAATATTGTTCCAAGACTTTCAAATCTCGCAAATGATGAAACAACAGAAAAACACAAGCGGAGCGCGTCATCTTCTCACAAAAAGCACTTTCAGTGATGAAAAGAAGCAAGAAAATTGATGATAAAGTCAAATTAGCAGAGTTACAAATTGCTGATAGCATGGTCTACCATAGTGCCATACGCACCATCGATCACTTAGGTGATATAATGGTAATACCGTCTACTGTTATACGGTAGCTCAGTTATATCTGACTAATACCTGACCATCAAGGCCTCTAAAAAAAAAAGGCCTCAAAAACCACGGCCTCTACTACGATACAAAGATGTGTGTACGCGGGACATGATTGATAGAGGCATTGATAATGCACATTGGGAGCAAGTCGCCGCTGAATGTGTTGCATGGAGGGTAAACATCAGAAATGGAATAAAGACAAAGGAGAAAATTATTGCATATAAATCACACACCGAGCGTGTGAGATGTAAGATGGTGCATGTTGGTGGAAATGACCACGTGTTCACATGCACCCACTGTGAAAGAACATTTACAGCGCGAATTGGCCTTATCAGTCACATTCGCTACCGCCATAGGTAAAATTTATTATGCCTGTCTAAAGCACAAACTATCGTCTGTCAAGACGGCAAGGTGCCAATGTTATGTGTTAGAGGAATACTTATTTGAAGAAGAGGTTTTCATGTGATGTAAATATATTTTTAATATATATTTTTACTGGGCATTGTTTGGCTTTTTTATTTCGAGACTTGACTTTTTTATCACGGTGATCTGGCAACCATGAATCCACCAGCTGACGCCACAGACACAAACGCTGTTATGTAACCGGTCCTAGGGAGGACTCACTCGTAAGAGCGCACAAGACAAGAAACGGCTAAAAACTCACAATAACCACGGCTCTCAACAATAACCGCCGCTGAGGAAGCAGGTTAGACGAGACCGAATTTGGAATTTTTTTTGGGGTTGAAATTTAGAATTGGTAGCCCAGGTCAATGTAAAGAAAGTATCTGCCCGTATGTGGATTCAAAACCACGGCCACTATCGTGGCTGGCGGGTATCTGGCCCTATGTTACCGTGGCTTAATGAGGAATGTATAGAAGGGAACATAGTTCTGGCTGATGAGTATCTAGACCCCTGTTACCGTTGCTTAATGAGGAATGTACAAAAGGGGACATAGTTCTGGTTGGCGGGTATTTAGCCCTGTTACCGTGACTTAATGAGGAATGTATAGAAGGGAACATAGTTCTGACTGGCGGGTATCTAGGCCTCTGTTACCGTTGCTTAATGAGGAATCTACAGAAGGGGACATAGTTCTGGTTGGCGGGTATCTAGCTCTCTGTTATCGAGGCTTGATGAGGAATGTATGGAAGCGGACATAGTTCTGGCTGATGGGTATCTAGGCCTCTATTACCGTGGCTTAATGAGGAATGTACAGAAACGGACATAGTTCTGGCTGGCGGGTATTTGGCCCTACATTACCGTGGCTTAATAAGGTATATACAGAAGGGACCAAAGAGAAGATGGGTTGGAGGAATGCAGCGAGAGAGAGAGAGAGAGGGGGGAGGGGGATAGGGGTAGAGAGAAAGAGAGGGGCGAAGGCGAGAGAGAGAGAGAGAGAGAGAGAGAGAGAGAGAGAGAGAGAGAGAGAGAGAGGGAGGGAGGGAGGGAGGGAGAGAGGGCGTCAGGGAGAAAGAGGAGGAAAAAAGAGGGAACGAACGAAGGAACTTCATTTTCAAAGGATCACAAAGGCCAGTCTTACATTCGGCCCTTCCAATCACTCATTTCTCGTTCATCATTGTGTGTGTGTGTGTGAGAGAGAGAGAGAGAGAGAGAGAGAGAGAGAGAGAGAGAGAGAGAGAGAGAGAGAGAGAGAGAGAGAGAGGGCGAGAGAGGAAGCAAAGGAGGGGGAAGAGGGAAAGCGATCCTCACGGCCTTTAGAATACACTGGTAGATCGACACTTGCAGAGAAATGTTAACACCACAATTATTCTTAACCTATCCTGCAATTGGGTTTGATCGGACCTATAGGGTGAGAAGGCGGGCACTGAATTTCACTAGGTTTGGTTAGAATTAGTTACCGCTTAACAAGAGCCAGGTTAAAGGTTTATTAAACGTGTACTAGTGTTTCTTTTAGTCAGGGGACGTTGCCACGTCCTTCCACCGTCCTGTATTGAGATTAAAATGGCTGGGTTACCGGCTTTACTTCTCGAACAGAAGAGATCGCTCGAGACTTCCTGTGGCCAAATTAAATTCAAGCCAAACTGAATATTATTTTCAGCCTGACTTGATTCCTTGGCGTTTACACAAACCCTACACCACCTCTATTTCTAACTATTCTAATAACTCGTATTATATATATATATATATCATCATCATCATCATCATCTTCCACTTCTGCCGTCAAGCGTCGTGGGGAGGAATAATTTGCGTTCCAGCGCCCGGTGGACGGCACTGGATAGTGTCATTCCGTGTGGTTGTACAATGTCTCTGATGTCGTCAATCCATTTTCTTCTTGGACGTCCTCGTGGTCTCGTCGCAGATGATCTTTGATGTAAGGCCAGTGATGGTAGTTGCTGATGTTGCATTCTAACAACATGGCCAAACCACTTGATCTTCTGTCTTTCAATAAATGTGGCACAAGGTGTTGATCCCACAGTCTGTCTGATAGTAACATTTCTTACTCGGTCTCGGATTGTTAAGTTGGCAGCTCTCCTCAGGCATCTCATTTCGCAGGTGTTGATTTTGCGAAGGTGTACTTTGGATAAAGTCCAGGTTTGAGATTGGTAGCATAGGGTTGGTGTGAATATGCTGTTTATTATCTGTCGTTTTGCGGACATGGGTATGTTTGGATGTTTCAGTAAGGGTGACAGTTGATATGTAAGTGCACTACCTTTTTGACATCTGATTTCAATTTCTCTGTCTAATCTGCCATCTTCTGTGATCATACTTCCAAGGTATTTGAATTCTTTAACTTGTTTCAGAGGTGTGTTATTTATCTGTATACTTAGTATTATACTTAATACTTATACTTAGTTATTAAATTCAAGCCAAACTGAATATTATTTTCAGCCTGACTTGATTCCTTGGCGTTTACACAAACCCTACACCACCTCTATTTCTAACTATTCTAATAACTCGTATTATATATATATATATATATATATATATATATATATATATATATATATATATATATATATATATATATATATATATATATATATATATATAGCCAACAAAGACTATCATATAGAATATATGACTATATAGACCCAATATAAAATAATACAGAAATACATAAAGGGGGTGTACTGAGGGCTATCCCAATCTAATAACATATATATGGGATTCTGGTCAGCGTGTCACACTATCTCAGAGTCAACGCAAACACACAACATCCACTGCATAGCGAGATTAAGAAGGTAAAGGGCAGCAGGTTAAAAAGAGGAAAGTCGTGGATGGGTCAAGCCGAAGACATTCTTCAGCAGGTATGTTCACATGAGGACCTATAACCTGGCGAGGAGAAAATCCAGCTGCTGTGGAGGCAGAAGTACAGGCTCTGATCTTCGAAAATTCTTTAGAGAATGATGATGTCATTTACACGGATGGGTCGGTCATTGGAGGAGTGAAGAGTTCATGGGTCTTTACGGCTCAGGCCGGAGGGAAAATTGTCAAGGAAGAGTCTTTGCTTTGACCACAAGTAGCCTGACTATGGAAGTCATGGCAGTAAGTAAAGCAATAACATGGTTCGAGACACATACATTCAGTCGAACATGAGTGTGCTCAGTAAGATAGAGATGGGGTGGGTCCGAAGAGATTGGTTGCTGTCTCTGGAGCGGTCACGACTAGCAAAGATTAGTTTCATCTTCGTGCCAGGTAATGCGGGTGTACTAGGAAATGAGCAGGCTGACAGCTTGCAGGTATGGCTACTGTGGGAGGCGAACGAACCCATGGATCAGGCAGACATTCTGAATGCTCTACGAGAAGCAAGTCGTTTACGAGAATCAAGCGATAACTGGGAATCCAACCATGGTCAGGCTGCGAGAACAGCAAGTTAAAAGAAGTGTGGCCAAACAAGAACACTACGCAGGAAGCCAAAGAAGATTAATAAACCAACACAGAACTGTGTCGTGAGCCGCTACACGCTGCGGGATTTGCTGAGGAAGGGTTCCGAGCACTTATGGACTGAATGGTTCGATGTGCAATGAGCATGATCTGTCGACCAAGTAACTCACTGTCATCAAAACTGTCATTTACTGCCTAGAGTACCATGCGGTGTAGGAAAAAGGGGGGGGGGGGGGTGGATTTGAGCCTGAGGAATTAAGGCCGCATGGCTAATGCAGTCGCCGTGAAATGTGCAGGTTAGAGTTTTCTTTTCGCTCCCGACAGAAAAATACTCCACACCTTACCGAGGATTCGAACCTGGGTCTCCCGAATGAGAGCTCAACAATCTAGTCACTCGGCCAGCCGCTCTCCCAATTCATTCATTCATTCATTCAGTAGCATGTCCTTTGCAGAACCTCGCTCCCATAACAACCCTCCGGAAAACCTCTTGATCATAAACAAGATGTCCCGCGCCTGATACACCCATCTGGAGATCATCCGCCACATCCTGCACCCATCTTCTCTTTGGCCTTCCTCTTCCTCTCTTCCCAAGCATATACCCTTCCATTATTGTTCTCTCCAAACTTTCGTGACGTTTCAAGTGACCAAAATATTTCAATTTTCTTTGTTTTATCGTCTTTAATAGCCAACCTTCTTCAATATTCAACTCTTGAAGTATGGATGCATTTGTTCTTACCCAAGATATTTTTAGAACTCGTCTATAACACTTATATTCAATATTACTAATCTAAAAGAAAAAATCTAGATAAGCAATGAGTAGGGGACGTAAACATCTTATATTTCTACAAGGGAGATAACTATAATTTAAAAAAGCAAATAATATATCTAGAAATAATTCATTATCTAACGTATAAATCTCTTATTATTTATTTATTTTAAAAGAAAGAAACTTATTTCAGCAAAACATTTTATAGTTTTCTTAAAATGCTATCAATGTGCTTATAAAAGTATTGTATAATCCTTATTTACTTACATTTTATAATCGACGTTTTCTGTCCAACATTTATTTTTAAATTCTAAAATTGTACTCTCTAAAATGTTCTGCCTCGGTGCCAGTTCTAAGGACACTAATTTCTGAACTTAGCAGTCAGCATAAGGTCAACATACAGTGGATACCATCCCACTGTGGAGTACATGGAAACGACAGAGCTGATCAATTGGCTAAGGAAGGAGCAAAAGAAGAACAGCCTGATGTGCCCATTACATACCAGAAAAAAGAAAAGAATGATCAAATCAGTCTGAAGGCCACCTAAACCTACTCAAGACAACTACCACGTTATGGACAGACCAGAGCAGGTCATTATTCTGCTACTCAGAACAGAACACAATAGATTTCGCAACCACATGTATACAAAATTCAAGATTGGTGACTCAGCCATGTGCACATGTGGTTTGGCGTCGCAGACAGCAGAGCACATACTCCAGGACTTGCCCAAACTACAACATATCCAGGCGAACCTTCTGGCCTAGAGAGACAACAGTGGAAGATAAACTCTATGGACCGCTGAGTGAACTAAAAAAGACTGCTAGATTCATACAAGAGACAACATTGCAGTTACATAATATTTCAAGCGAACGAAAGAAGAAGAAGAATATCTTTTTATTGGTCAATATGTGTTTCATCTTGCTAAAGGCTACCTTCGCAATGGCAATTCTTGTTCTAATCTCTGCGAGAGAGAGGGAGGGGGGATAGGGGTAGAGAGAAAGAGAGGGGGTGAAGGCGAGAGAGAGGGAGGGAGAAAGAGGAGGAGGAAAAAAGAGGGAACGAACGAAGGAACTTAATTTTCAAAGGACCACAAAGGCCAGTCTTACAATCGGCCCTTCTAATCACTCATTTTTCGTTCATCATTGTTAGAGAGAGAGGAAGGGGGAGGGCGAGAGAAAGGGAGAGAGAGGAAGCAAGGGAGGGGGAGAGGGAGAGCGAGGAAGGGAGAGAGAAAGGGAGACACAGAGATATCCATACCAGTCTTCATTCAGTTTTAGAATCATACCAGAAGCACGATCACAAAAACCCGTCTCCAAAATGATATGCCAGACAACTTACTACTCAAATAACAACAAATTGATATGGTTAGGACAGTCTTTAATAGTTATTGCTGTAGGGCAATGAGATAAAACTGACATATGTACAAATTACAATGAACCTGTATACCAACTATTGTAAAAGTATTCCTTGATCCCAGTACTATATTCATTTACAGTCAGAGTTTGTCTTATTTTGTGTTGGAAGACTATTCTTAAAATGACACTTTAGTTAAGCAGTATTTTCATTTTCACCTACACAATACACATTGGTGATCACTATCTCATCACTTTTTGAAAACACAACATTACTTTATGAAACACATTAGTTTTTGAAACAATACCATAAGGCCATCATCTGAAATACATCATGACTATTTGAAACACAATGCTTTATTGTAATATTTCAAATATTTTATGTCACTACTTGAATAACATTTTCAATATTTGAAACATACTGTTATATTGTCACTATTTGAAACATACTGTCATTATTTGAAATACAATATCATTATTTGAAATGTAATGTAACTAAATGACGAAGGTATTTTCAGACAGCAAAGAATATTTGTAAATCTATATATATAAAAGAGACTGTCTGTCGGTATGTATGTCCTTTATGCGTTCGCGAACGGTCCATCCGATTGAGATGAAATTTTCTACACACCTTCCTCTCATACCCGTGCTGCCAACTGTCATAGTTTGTTAGTGTAAAAACGGTTATTTACTTAATATTATTTAATATTTCAATTTACATTATAATGTATATATAGCGAGGGGACATAACTTCTAATAGCATTGCTATATATGTAAAATTGTTGCATATTTCTCAAATAGGTGGACCCTTTCACTACAGTTATCTACAGGCATAAGCGTTATACTCCTCCACCTAAATCCTCCTCCCTCTCCCTGCTCCTCATCCTCCTCGCTTCACCTCCATCCTCCCTCTTCCCCCCCTCCTCCCTCCCTCTCCCATCCTCCTTTTTCTTCTTCTGCTGCCACTCCATTTACCCAAGTTAATTGTTGGGGGAAGATGTAAAGATCTTTCAAGTGCTCTTTCTAATGCTTTTTGTAAGTTGGTCTTCATTTATCTAAGGTTGTTCTAACTGCAACCAATAAATTATTAGACAGACAGACAGTCGGGAACGGGAGCTTATATGACTACTTATATGAATTAAATGAGATGCTCCCCACCAGGGGTTGGGCGAAGTCGGGTCGGGTCAGACAGACAGACAGTCGGGAACGGGAACTTATGTGACTACTTATGTGAATTAAATGAGATGCTCCACACCGGGGACTGGGCAAAGCCGGGCCGGGTCAGACAGACAGACAGACAGTCGGGAACAGGAACTTATATGATTACTTATATGAACTAAATTAGATGCTCCCCATCAGCGACTGGACGAAGCCGGTCTGGGACAGACAGATCCCCTCCAGGAGCTGGGCGAAGCCGGGCCAGGTCAGCTAGTAAATGATAAATAAACACAATGCCCTACCCTGAAATATGATATACATCATAATAAAACTAATAAAATGACAACTAGCCTTAAATGAAGCATTATTTTTAATAGATACTACACCTGGCCATCTTGACAGAGGATAGTTTGTTACATTTTCCTTCAAATAAGGCATAATAACTACAGCCCATGGCGGTAGCAAATGTGACTGATCAGACCAATTCGCAGTTGTAAATGTTTGTCCACAATGGATGCATATGAACACATGGTCATTTCCACCATCAAGCAGACAAGGACTTATAACCTGTAACTGCTACCTCTTGCTTTGATTCCAAGACTGTTTAAGATCAGGGATGGAGTTATACCTCTCTATTGCACAAAGCATGGGTTGAATCGTAGAGACCATGTTTGCCCATGCAGCATGATCCCTCTCGCAGCCTGCCTAATTTGCTCCAGAGGAAAGATAATATCAATACATCTGGAACAAGACAAGCTGCAGAAGCTGCCGGATCAGCAAAGCAATGCTCTAACTGTCCGCCTATCAGAGGTTCAATCCTAGACCAATTGTCAACTAAGGCTTAGGGTCTGGTCTGTCCTGCCACAACATTTAGTCTTTAGGTTGCTTTCCCTTGCACCAGGATAAGGCTTGTACCCTCCAATTTGCACTCCTCCACCTGAAGCCGCTGGCACAATGTGGGGTGTCGGGTTTGGTAAGCGCCGCCCAATATTCGGCATTAACAGAAAGCAGGTAGTACTGTCTACTGTCATATGGTAGCTCAGTCATATCTGACTAAGACCCAACATTCAGTGCTAACAGAAAGAAGGTAGTACTGTCTACTGTCATATGGTAGCTGTCATATCTGACTAAGACCCAACATTCAGTGCTAACAGAAAGCAGGTAGTACTGTCTACTGTCATATGGTAGCTCAGTCATATCTGACTAAGACCCAACATTCAGTGCTAACAAGAAAGCTGTCTCACATGTCATATGGTAGCTCAAGTCATAATCTAGAGACCCAACATTCAGTGTAACAGAAAGCAAGTAGTACTGGTCATACTGTCATAGGTAGCTCAAGTTCTATCTTGACTAAGATCCTACCAACATCAGTGCATAATACAAAGCAGGTAGTACTGTCTACTGCCATATGGTAGCTCAGTCATATCTCACTAAGATCTGACAACATTTTTAATAGATACTGAGGAATAATTTAGTATTTTAAGACCAGTTGATGAAATGTAAATATGTCCAAACACCTCAATATGAAACATCAGAATAATTTGTACCAGAGTGTCAAATTAATACTGTTTGAAACAATGCCCCATTCTCCCTACATGAAAGAACATCCCCCCCCCCCCCCCCCCCCCCCCACACACACACACACACACACACTATTTGAAACACAATGTCACTATTTGAAACTCAATGTCATACTGTAACTGTTTGAAACAGTGTCATAAACACATTATATGAAACAATTCATCCCTATTTGAAGCATAATATTATATTGTCACTGTTTGAAACACAATGTCATATTGTCACTATTTTAAACACAATATCGCCATTTGAAAAGCAATGCAGTCAAGTGACGAAGGTAGTTTTGACAACTAAGAATCTTTATAAATCAATGATGAGTTAAGACAATGCCACAACCTGTAATATGATACACATCTCAGTAAATATATAAAAGTGTAACAAAGCTAAAATAACAATCTTCAAATAAAGCAGATTTTATAGATAAAAAAGTGTAAAAAGCTAACTGATGTCCTTTGCAGGACACTGCAAAAAATCTCTGGCATTTATCAGCCAGTTGTGATTTTTGACATTCAGTAGTTTAAAAATTAGTTTAGATACCAAAGAATAATCAATTATTTTGAATGCTTGTTGATGCAGTGCAGATACATATGTTTATGATTTTATGATGAAGAATTGATGCTACTGCTCTCAAGACAAGCCCATCAGTTCTCAGTCTATCTGAGCAGAAGTAAAAGAGTATGGATGCTGATTCTGCCCTAATAACAGCAAGTGGGGGAAATATTTTATGATTAAGAAGAAATCCTCCAGTGATGAAATAAAAATATATATGATTATGAAAAAAGCCTCCAGTGATGAAATAAAAATACATATAATTAAGAAAAAATTTCCCACTCTGCAAAACAGATATTTGTGATTAAGAAGAAAGCCACCTCTAATGTAGGGTATTTTATTGTTGTTGTTGTTGCATATCCTATTTACAGGACATTACTGTCAACACCAGCACTGCTGGTGATGACAAGTTTACATTCAGTAGTTTGCCATTACTTTCTGAACGACCGGCTCTCATACCATCACGTTAAAACCCAGCATGACGCGGTCTGCTGCCAAATCGGTCGCAGCTGTGTTTCGAATGCAAGTAAACAGAATTACGAACCGTGTCTGTAACAAATTTGCCACGGAGACCGACCATGCAGGGTATATAAAAAAAGCATCTGAATGAGAAATGTTACTGGTAAGCTCAAGAAATGAAGGACACCATACATAATAAATATTTCTTGTTACACCTTTATTTTATTTTATTTTTTTCCTCAAATTGTTGCTTGTAAATGGATTAGGCCATTTTTATTTTCTGGCTAGAATTCTTTCTGTTTTCTAATGATTATTCTTTCTGTTTTTTTTTTTTTAAGTGATTCTTCTTTCAATTTCCTAGCTAGTATACTTTCTGTCATCTATAAACTTATTTTTAGTATACTTTCTGTTCTAGCTAGTATTCTTTCTGTTTCTAGCTAGTAATTTTTCTGTAATCTAGCAAGTATTTTTTATATTTTCTAGGATTATTCTTTGTCTCCTAACTAGTATTATTTCTGTTTCCTAGCTAGTATTCTTTTCCCCCAGTTTTGTTTAATGACAGAGATTTTAGTTAAACTGCTCATTCTTGTATTTGTGTCTTCAACTTCTCATGCTTCCCAGGTCCATTTCATGATCATTTGCTTGTGTCATTGACAGCAGTTACTCCCAAATATGTTATCTGTATAGAAAGTATTTTCTTCTTCCTTTCGTTCTTTCTGATTTTTTCCTTTGTTCTGCCTGTCTATATGCCATTTTTCATTTGTTGTTTCTATAAAATAATTCCTTTTTTTTCCCCTCTCTCTTATACCCTAAGATGCAAAGGAAAGGAAGTTTTCTGGATACTGTATGCAAACACATACACATGGACTCCATGGCAAAGTGGTTAAACAGGCTGTCTCACGCTCCAAAAGATGTGAGTTCATTTTCAGATTCTGCCATTCGGTTCAGGAGTGAAATTTTCTTGGAGATTCCTGAGGGCCGTCGCTGGTGCTACAAAGTTCGTACTCTGTGTGACACTTTCAGCAGGCCGCTTTGCAGAAATAGACCAAGCCATGTGATTATAAAACCTGATACAATTAAGTTGATCCTCTCAGTCTTTAATTCTAAACACATATTGTCTTGACCATGGATATGCACAGCAGTAAGCATGTGTACTACTATCCTACCACATGAATCCTTCAAACAGCAGCTTCTAATTTGTTGACAGCTAGCCAATCACAAACATTACGAGCAAAAATAAATCCTTGATCACAATTTGACAATACATTTGGTCATGAAAGAGGTAAACAACATGAAAGCAACAAATGCATCAAAAGCAAAAATAATGACAACCAATAAAACAAATGTCAACAGATATATATATATATATATCAATGAATAGAAATTAGAGAAAGTGAGAAGTTATGAATATCTAGGTTTATGGCCAATAGAAATATGTTTTTGTCTGCTGGCACCTATCCATCTTGGCAGATGACAGTTTGTTATATTGTGCTCCAAAAAAAAAGGCATAATAACTACAACCCATGATAGTTCACAATGGATGCATGTGAACAAATGGTCGTTTCCACCATCACACACCACATGACATCTCACAAGCTCAATGTCTGACATATGTGCAATAATTTTCTCTTTTGTCCTTATTCCATTCCTGATCTTTTCCTTCTATGCAATGGGATCAGCGATGACTTGATCCCAAGGTGCAATATCAATGCCTGTATCAATCATGTCCCGCTTACACATATCTTTGTATCATAGTAGATGCCGACCCCAAGATCTTTTATGCATCTGTAATTCTTCAAAACAAGATATCCTTTGGTATTCTACCATCATCCATCCTCCTAACGTGTCCTATCCATCTAAGTCTACGAAGACTGAGCATGGAATAAACTGTCACACAACCTGATCTTTCAAATACTTCAGTATTTGTGATTTTATCTTGCCACTTAATACCAAGTATTCTTTGCAGACACAGAATATAAAAGCTATTTAAATGTTTCTCTTGGTGTGAGGAAATTGACCAGGCTCCACCGCCTGATCTTTCCAATACTTCGGTATTTGTGATCTTATCTTGCCACTATCTTGCCACTAGTGATCTTATCTTGCCACTTAATGCCAAGTATGATGACGGAAAGAATAAAAAGAACAAACAAAGCTTTACAAAACTTAAGGTAAATTAAAAGCTTTACAGAGTGGAACAGATAAAACAACAGATTATTAAAAGCATGCATATCTCCTTGGGCAATACAAGTGTATAAAACTTGGACACATAGCAACTCAGCTAAAAGCACATAATATGCCTTTGATATAAGTGTTACAGAAGGATACTAACAATTTATTGGATGAAAGACTAACAAATCAGATCTATCTAGGCCTCAATGCTGAAATAGAATGGTTAATAAGACAAAATTAAAACTGAGAAAAATGGAATATTTTGAGCATGTAAAATAAGATATGAATGCCTGAAAAAGAGCATGATGAAGGGAGGCATACCAGGGAAGACGAAAAGAGGAAGACCACATTGTAGACGGAGATGTTATAAATAATTTACACATGACAGCAGAGGTGGGACATTTGGCCTAAGAGAGAGAGAAATTTTGAAAGGCAGTTATAGGGCAATTTTCTGTAGATGACAAGCTATCGGATGATGGTGAAATGACATGACATGATACTTCTCAATAAAAAATATTTATTTACAGTGGTAGTGTTAAAAACAGCAATTCTGAAGGTAATATCATCCTCCCCTTGCAAATATAAAGTACCGCACAAGGATGATTCATTTCTGTGCTTCACAAGAAAGAATGAACCGTACAGTTATAAATGTGGTACATACATGTGTGGTATGCTATCAACATAACTTTGTTATTGTTCTTAGTAATCTGGTGTAATAGTTATCTTGTTTTTCCCCACGTTGATACTAGGTCGCCTGCCTTAATGTCTGTAAATTTGATTTTTTAGCAATCACTTGCTTTGAACCCGAGCATAATCCACACAAGTGCTATAAGTAGCAAGTGCACTAGGAGTGATTTTGCATGAGAGTTAGTGTTTCCCTGTTATCTGTGTCCCCTTTTTTGGCTTCTGAGGTACTTGTAAATGGCTTCCCGAAGGACGAGAAGTCAACATTTAAGGTGTGGTGACTACAATAGCCAGGTGGCCTTAATTCCACAGGCTCAAACCCTCCCCCACACATTGCAAGGTAGTATAGGCAGTACCGATAGGTTTTTTTTTTTTACAAACTGTCAAAGCCAACCAGTGAAAACCTACCTGCAGACGCCAGCATTGTTACAGTAGTCATGGTTTTCTTTAGTCACAGACATCTTTGAATACATAACTGCAGTCATCATCACATCCTGCATTAGCTATCTAGTCTGGTCATTCTTCTCCAGCCATTTATTCCCCACAGGAACACATACCCTTACCCCAATCACATCAAGCCACCCTGCCTTTCCTATCTCCTGCTCCTCCCTCCACAGTCACCCCTGACTCTTATTCTCTCTCGATGTGTTTTTATGTCTCCCCAGTGTTTCAACACCTGTGGCTTCCAGAGAAGGATTTTCTAGTTATACCCTCAGGGGATTTCTAAATGTGTGTCCTATCCAGTGCTTGTTCCTCACCTTTAGATTTACTGGGAATTGTCTAGTTCCCTCCCTAAATCCAGATTAGTGATTCAGTCTTAAACTTTTATTTATTCTATTCTTTGCAAGCACTGGTTCATAAATGTCTGAAAATGTATTAGTAAGTGTTTTATTCAATCGCCATGTTTCAGGTCCGTTCAACAGTAGAGATTTAAAGTTAGAGCTTTAGTTAGAACTGTCAAAGTTTGGTGCAAGGTTTACATTTTTGAATCTCCACAAATGTCATTGTGCTATGAAAGATTCCTTTGCCCTTTGTATTCTTATCGCAATATTTCTATCTGTTCCCTCATATTTTCTACAATGCTACCTGTATAGGTGTAAGATTTCACACCTTGAAGTCAAGTTTCATCAAGAGAGATCAGGTTATCATTTGCTTGATTTATTTGTATTAACTTTGTCTCCCCCCTATGAATTTTGGGACCTAAATGTTGCGACCTACAATCAAGTATGTTTATTTATTCTAACTTTGTCTCCCTGCTATGAATTTTGAGATCTAATTGTTGTGACCTACAATCAAATATGTTGAATTTATCTCATATCAGAATTTGTGTGTGGGGCAGGAAGTCAATAACTACAGTAACATAGACATGATAAGAAAATGCAGAATTACTGTCATTCTCGTCACTTTCTTAGTCTCATTTGTCGGAGGTTGTCACAGACATCTCAGAACACTTAATTGTAACTGTCATCACTCTGTGCATCGCTGTCAACTAAATCTGCAGCCTCCACACTCTGAGGTGCAGAGTTCAAGTTCAAGATCCTCTCAAACTGGCTGCAGATTCGATCATAATGAGAACCTTCCCAGAATACCTTTCCACAAAAGGTGCAAATAAAGAACATGGCAATTGTTGCAAATGCCTCCAGTTTTGGAACAGTTTCAACCTGTGAGTAATGAAAAATAAAGCAGAATAAGCAGGTTGGTGAATTTATCATCTGGAATTATATAAGTAAATGGGAATCGGTACAACTATCTCAGTACATTCATAACATCTGATGGAAGATGCCTTGAAGAAGTTAGCGCAAGAAGCGTAACAATAGTTTTCAATCTGTGAGTAGTGAAAAATAAAGAGCATTAAGCAAACTAGTGAATTTATCCTCTGCAATTACATAAGTAAACAGGAACATTCTTAAACAAGTGAATCGGTGTAACTATCTTGGAACAGTCAAAACATCTGATGGAAGGTACCTTGAAGAGATTTGAGCAAGAATCACAAGAACAGTTTCAAGTAGTGAAAAATAAAGTGGACTAAGTAAATTGGTAAATTTATCATCTGCAATTACATAATGGGAACATTCTTAAACAAGTGGATAAGTGCAACTATCTCAGAACAGTCATAACACCTGATGGAAGACGCCTTGAAGAGACTAGAGCAAGAATTGGAAGAGTAGTTTAACCTGTGAGTAATGAAAAATAAAACAGAATAAATATGTTGGTGAATTTATCATCTGTAATTACACAAGTAAATGGGAATCGGTGACAACTATCTCAGAACAGTCATAACATCTGATGGGAGATGCCTTGAAGAGATTAGAACAAGAATCGCCATGGCGAAAGTAGCCTTTAGCAAGATGAAAAACATTCTGACCAATAAAAAGATGTCAATTGAAACGAGAAAAAGAGTGTTGAGGGGGATACATAGAGCCTGTTCTTTTGTATGGATGTGAAACTTGGACAATGAGCAGTCAAGCTGAAAAACATCTGAGGCTGCAGAAATGTGGTTTCTGAGGAAAATGCAAAGAATACCATGGACAGACAGAAAAACCAATGACCAAGTACTACAGGAGACAAATGAACATCGTAAAGCTGATTGGAGAGATTAGACGTAGACAGTCACAATTTTTTGGACATGTTATGAGAAGAAATGGATTGGAAAACTTGGTGACAACTGGCAAGATCGAAGGGAACAGACCAAGAGGAAGACCGAGAGGAAAATATCTGGATGGCTTGGCCACATGGCATGGACGAGACAGGAACACTGAGCTGATCCACGACACTGGTGATCGAGTGAAATGGCGAGTCATGACCGCCCACGCTTTCCGGCATGGCACATGATTGATTGAGTGACAAATAAAGTGGGATAAGCAAGTTGGTAAATTTATCATCTGCAATTACGTAAGTAAATGGGAAAATTCTTAAAAAAGTGAATTGGATGCAACTATCTTGGAACAGTCATGACAGCTTGATGGAAGATACCTTTGAGCAAGACTCACTTAAGCGTAGTCCACTACTAAGTGCTACTACTTCCAGTGGACTGAACTGATTTTTGCATCTGGATTACCTTTCCATATTACTAGTATCCCTCGCCATCAAGCGAACCCAAAATGTTAGTTCAATTGACCTGTGTAAGGGTTGAACCCACTTCCATGACATCAGCACACTGGAAGCTTTAAGAGCAAGTGCTCTTATCCATTCAGGTCATGCTGACCTCCGTCCAGGGTACCTGTGCATAATTCCCAGATCTCTGGAGTCTACGCAGGAGCTCCTCTCAGAGGTCACATGGTCTAACAAGTTCAATTCTTTAACAGCTGACCCGCCCTCTGGTCTTCTCATGTTACCTTTATTTGACATTGCAAATAATCAGTAGCATGCGGGAAAAACACACCGGATAAACGCAGAAGACGAAGAAGAAGAAGAAGAAGAAGAAGAAGAAGAAGAAGAGAGAAGTAGAAGAAGAAGAAGAAGAAGAAGAAGAAGAAGAAGAAGAAGAAGAAGAAGAAGAAGAAGAAGAAGAAGAAGAAGAAGAAGAAGAAGAAGAAGAAGAAGAAGAAGAAGAAGAAGAAGAAGAAGAAGAAGAAGAAGAAGACCTCAATCCTATAGCATGAGACTCAGCACTGTCAGACAAGCTGCAGAAGCTGCTGGATCAGCAAAGCTATACTCTAACTGTCCGCCTATTGGATCTTCTATCCTAGACCAGTTGCCGACAAAGGCTTAGGGCCTGGTCTACCCTGCCATGGCATTTAGGCTTTAGGATGCAATTTCCTCACATTAGGGTAAGGCCCTTACACTCTAATTGTGCTTCTTCACCCGAAACCGTTGGCACAATGTAGAGTGTTGGGTTACATTCAATGCTAACAGAAAGCAGGCAGTATCATCTATGTCTTAGGGTTAGCTCAGTCATGTCTGTCTAAGAATACATAACAGACAGCCTATGGAACCACGCTGATATTAATAACACTCTTAGAGAGATCTCGAGCGCGGAGGACTTTGAGATCAGTGAATCCCCGTCATTGTCTAGTATAAGATTGGCATGGCCAGACACACGAGAGGCACATCAGGTTTTAAAACTTTTCGGTCCGATGAAGAGCTACAGCAGGTGGTGCATGAGTGATTACACACCTGACCAAGAACATTTTTTCCTACAGGAACCCAAGCTCTTTATAAAGCGCTGGAGGCCTTGCACTGAATGCGGTGGTGACTACATCGAAAAATCATACATTTGTTCTTTACTTTTTCAGAATGTATTCACACATACAACAAAAAATTTGGGGGTTTTCATTTGAAGCGCTCTCGTATTTCAATGTCAACATACTTCAGCCAAAGCCCAGAGGAAAGTTAAGGAGTTAAAGACTACTTACTTGAATTCTGACTCCATTGTGTAAAAATTTGACTGTTGCTGGGTCTATTCCATAGCTCAAGAATTTTGACAGTATTTCCGGGTCAATATCCCCTGGGGCATTGCCACAAAAAAGGCCAGTGTCTCTTTCTTCCCAGCCTCCGAAAGACTGACGCTGGTTTAGCTGAAGGTTGTATATATACAGAGTATTCATGTCTTCGCTATTGATGATGGCAAATTCTGCAGAGTTGCAGGCCTGAATGAAGAAAACAACCCGGAGTTAAACATCAATGAGAGCAAGTCATTAAGTAGGTCTAAAATGAGTATGTAAAAAACTATATAAGATTAATTCATTCATTATGTGCCAAGCCGATAAGCGTGGGCGGTCATGTTCTGCCATCTCATTCGATATCAGAGTCGTGGATCAGCTCCGTGTTTCTGTCCCGACCATGCTACGTAGCCAAGCCATCCAGGTATTTAATTCTTGGTCTTCCCCTTGGTCTTTTCCCTTCAATCTTGCCAGTTGTCACCAAGTTCTCCAATTCATTTCTTCTCATAACATGCCCAAAACATTTTGACTGTCTACATCTAATGTCTCTAATCAGTTTACGATCTTCATTTGTTTCTTGAAGGACTTGTTCATTGGTTTTCCTGTCTGTCCATGGTATTCTTTGCATTTTCCCCAGAAACCACACCTCCACAGCCATCAGATGTTTTTCAGCTAGTCTGCTCATTGTCCATGCCTCACATCCATATAAAAGTACAGGTTCTATGTAGCACTTCAACACTCTTTTTCTCGTTTCAACTGATATCTTTTTATTGGTCAGTATGTTTTTTATCTTGCAAAAGGCTACCTTCGCCATGGCAATTCTTGTTCTGATCTCTTGCAGGCATCTCCCATCAGATGTTATGACTGTTCCGAGATAGTTGTATCGATTCACTTGTTTAAGAATATGCCCATTTACTTGTATATTACATTGTGGTATTTCTTCCTTCCTAGTGACGACCATAATCTGCCTAGTAGCCTGCTGATGGTCTGGAGTCACCTGGTGCACATGACTATCCCTATCGGGTGAGGCTGCTCCTATGGAGCACCCATTTACGCCGTTTCTCTGAATGTCGGTAGTATCGCAAAACATAATGTTCTTGGCATTTGTGAAGAAGGTAGTTGCCATTGCTTTCCTTCTTAGCAGTGACCATACTGGTCAATGACCGTAGCCATTGTCTCCTCAAAAAAGAGATCCTCTGCCTATCGTCATGAAGCTGGAGACTATAACCCACAACTATCTGTCGGCTGCTCTTCAATCTCATCTCCACCTGCACCCATGGCTTCAGGTAACCCTGATCGGGAGGCTAAACGGGTACTCCACCTTGCCCAATGGTGTCCTGTAGGCTAGCGGGGGGAAGGAGGCACCTTACTTTTCCTTTGATAGGGGATACCCCTACCCCGCCACCCATGAGATACAAACTGGACAACCATTTCTTATTGTACCAACATGTCTCCTTATTTCTGAATATTTTGGGGGGCATTCATTCACTTTGAACTAAGCGTAGTCCATACATGCACACTGGGCTGATTTTTGTGTGTGTGGATTTTTAAGTTCATTGCATATCCTTTACAGGAAGTAGCAGTCAACTCCAGCATTTCTTTGGCTGTTTGCGATTTTTGGGCAAGTTTATGTTCTGTAGTTTGCAATTGGTTTCTGAACGACCGGCACCCATACAATTGTATGGAAACCAACGCAAGGCGGTCTGTGTCCAAATCGTCCGCAGCTGTGTTTTTCAAACGCAGTATGCGGGATTACAAACTGCGTTCGTAGTCCCTTGGATATAGAGCCTGGCATGTGTGGATTAACCTTCCCTATTACCAGTGTCCCTCGTCATCAGGCAGACCCACTCTGACTTCTGAGGTACTTGTAATTTACATCGCCAAATCAAGGGTGAGAAGTCAACATTTTAGTCCAACTGCCTGGTGAGCCCCTTACCTCGGCATCAGCACACTGGAAGTGTTAGAGCAAATGCTCTTGTCCATTAAGCCATGCTGACTTCCCATTTCTCACTATAATCTCTATGAAAATGTCTAGTCCTATGCTATGATTTGAACCCAGGAACATCTCAGCCGGAGGTGAACAACATAATCTCTCAACCATGCCTGACCAACAAAACTAAAAATATTCATTTACCGAACATCTGCTGAAAATGTCGTCCCTGGTGACCTGAACGTTAAAATGCCGAAGGACATTTAGGCACTGGTCTCTGGCATTCATGTCATGGGGAACTCCGTAGCACATATTGGCACCAACGCTGGCTCTGACCTGTGTATACATAACAAACAACATCTCGTTTAATATACACATGGCATAAGCTCACCATCTTTAGATTCCTACATGTTTTAACAATAATTATACGAGAGTAAGTTAATAAGTAAGTCACAAATGGCTGTAGAAAAATAACTAAGTATGATAACGATTTGAAACCAGTTTATTTTTATACACACATTGTCCCTTTATTTCTCAACATAATTTCCACAAACAATGACGCACTTATCTCATAGTTTTATCAGTCCTCCCAAACTAGCTGTATAGATCTGTGTGCTGTTTTCATTTACCTGCCATCCCACACAACTGTGTATCTTACTTATTGACTTCGCCCTCGTAACTTTTTCTACCCAGCTATGCACCGCTTTATGGGAAATTGCTAAGGGCTAAGTCCACTGAAAACCCACGTTTGGCGGGAGACATTTTGCAAATGACGCCGAAGTTGAATGTGAAGTGAAAACGTGATTTAGAAAGCAGAGCACGCAGTTCTATGCAGCCGGTCTGGGAGGACTGATAAAACGATGGGATAAGTGCATCAATGTTGGTGGAAATTATGTTGAGAAATTGCATCAATGTTGGTGGAAATTATGTTGAGAAATAAAGGGACAATGTATGTATACAAATAAACAGGTTTCAAGTTGTTATCGTATTTAGTTATTTTTCTACAGCCATTTGTGACTTACTTATTAACTTACCCTTGTACGTCTTCTTTTGAAAAAGCAATCATTTATAATAGTATTATTCTATTAAATCATCTATAATAGTATTATTCTATTATATTTTGTATGATTTTTATTGATACCTTGTGTGAGTCTAAGAACTTTTAGGAATTAATGCCTAGAGTTAAATGATTTCAATTAAAAGTAAAAATAGTAACATTTGCAGGTAACAGGGTCAAAAATGAAAATGACAGACCTGTTCGTAAGCTTTTCCTGATGAAAGAACAATGCGCTTCTCTCGTCTGCTGATCTGTGAGCAAAAACAATTTTAATTAATATTATATTCTAAAGGAGGTCTGCATGGCCGAATGGATAAGAATGTGTGTTCTTTAACATCCTGTGTGCTGATGCCGAGGTAAGGGGTTCAACCCCTACACCAGACAGTTGGACTAAAATGTTGACTTCTCGTCCTTGACTTGGGGATGTAAATTACAAGTACCTGTGAAGTGAGAGTGGGTTTGCTTGATAGCGAGGGACACTGTTAATAGAGAAAGCTAATCCACACACAAAATTCAGTCCAGCACTACTAGAAGTAATGTGTATGGACTACGCTTGAGTTTAAAGCGAGCGAGCGCAAGAAAAACAAATATTCATCTGTTAGGTCAATCTGTCTGAAGACTAGTAATCGATTGATTGATTGATTTAGGACTAGTCATCGAGTGGGATTATTATGTCCATCCATCATCACATTGGGGTGTGTGTGATTATTTATGCGTAAAAGAGTTAGTTGCATATCCTTTTACAGGATGTCGCAGTCGACCCCAGCATCTTTTGGCTATTTGTCATTTCATGGCAAGTTTACGTTCAGTAGTTTGCCATTGCTTTCTGAACAACTGACGCCCATACCATTTTGTACAAACTCAACGCAAGGCGGTCAAGTCACTCGCAGCCATGATTCGAGCACTATATGCGGGATTACGAACTGTGTGCGTAACCCCATCACCGCGGAGCCGGCATTTATGTGTGTAAATAATATAAAATAACAAACTAATGCAAAATAAGATATACTATGCACTACAACATCTGCTAAAATCAAATGCGCTATCTCGTAACACCGAGATCACAATATACAAAACATTGATCAGACCAGCTTGTGCTGGATGGCTCTGAAACCTGGAGTACAACGAAAGGAGACGAAGCCTTGTTACAAACCTTTGAGAACAAAGTTTTAAGATGCATCTTTGGGCCTATTAGGGATACACAAAGTGGAGAGTGGAAAAGAAGAAGCAACAAAGACATTTATGATCTGTTTAAGTCCCCACTAATCACTGGTATCATGAAGGCTAATAGACTACAATGGCTGGGGCATATAGAAAGAATGGAAGATAATAGGGAAACAAAACTCGCTTACACTCAGGAAATAAATGACCGTAGACCCCGAGGTAGACCACGAAGACGGTGGAGAGATAGTATACATACAGATGTACAAGCACTTAGAGTCAGCGACTAGCAAGAGAAGGTCAACCAGAGAGACGAATGGAGACGGCTTGTATCTGCAGCAAAGAACCCCAATGGCTCGGAATGCTGAAGAAGAAGAAGAAGAAGAAGAAGAAGAAGAAGAAGAAGAAGAAGAAGAAGAAGAAGAAGAAGAAGAAGAAGAAGAAGAAGAAGAAGAAACTAATGCAGCTTTACAGAACACAATTACGGAAAGCAAAGGACGTTGCAGAAACTAGCCTTCATCAGCAAACAAATACATACACAAAACACAACATATAAACACAAGGAAGACACTACGGTGACAACATTAAGACATAAGAACGGGATGAGAATGGAAAGATGGAAATATGAGATCAATGAAAAGAAAATGAAAACATGTGCTACTCATCTTATGTGCATGTGAATTGTATGAGTGAATATGTTGAGCACATTAGCATGTGAGTGAGTGTGTGTGTGTGTGTGAATGAGTGTTTGAGAAATGTGACTGTGTTTGTGTATGTGTGAATGAGTGTACGCGCTGTTGTGTGAGAATGAGTGGGTGAGAGTTTATGTTGCGTATTTGTGTCAGTGTGTATATATTATGGTGTGTGTGTTTGAGTGTGTCTAAGATTGTGTGTGAATGCATGTTTATGTCTGCCTCATGACATGAGTACAATTTGTGTGTTTTTTTTCTTCAGCATTAATTTTATGTTTTTTAAAAAAAAATAACACACACAATACAAAACACATAACCGATCTGTGAATGGTGAGTAGTTGGAAGTGCCGAATGTAACATTAATTGTACCTATGTTTTTTAATACATGAATGCAACATGCATAATACAAAATACATAACCAATGTGTGAAAGATGAGTGGTTGGAAGTGCCAAATGTAGAATGGGTCCATGTGCCCAATTTGTGACCCTTTGAAAATCAAATTTGTTCATTCATTCTATTCTCAGCAACTCTCTTTAGCTTAGCATAAGTCTGTGCCCAAAGTCCTATCATGATTGTGAGATGCAGTTTTTCCTAGGATGTTTTGTTTCTTCTCATTGACTGAGAGGTTATATTGTTCACCTCAGGGTCAGGAGGTGCCAGGTTCAATTTTAGTTTAATGCTGAGGATTTTTCAAAGAAACCTTGGTTATCTAATGATATCATACATTCCCCTTCTCCTTCTTTCGTTCACTTGAAATTTGTCTATATTACTGCATTGTCTCATGCATGAATTTAACCGTCTTTTTTAGTTCACTCAGTGATCCACAGTGTTGATCTTCCACTGTCGTCTCTATAGGCCAGAAGGTTTGCCTAGATATGTTGTATTTTGGGCAGTCTTGGAGTATGTGGTGTGCTGTCTGCGACGACAATCCACATGTGAACATGGCTGTTTCACCAATCTTGAATTTTGTATACATGTGGTTGCGTAATCTATTGTGTCCTGTTCTGAGACGCAGAATAATGACTTGTTCTGGTCTGTCCATAATGTGGTAGTCATCTTGAGCAGGTTTTGGTAGCTTTCTGACTGATTTGATCATTCTTTTTTTTTGGTGGTAACACACACAATACAAAACACCATATTCACCAAGTGGATAGTTTTAAATATCTAGGGACATTTATAACATCAAATGGAAGATGCACAACAAAGATTAAGAGCAGAATAGGGCAAGCAAAGGCAGCATAAGAAAAATGAAGAATATCTTATGCAGTAAGTCGCTATCATTGAATGTAAGAAACAGAGTGCTAAAGAGCTATATAGAACCTGTTTTGCTGTATGGCTGTGAATCTTGGAATATAAATGAACAAATTAGGAAGAGATTGGAAGCAACAGAGATGTGGTTCCTTAGAAGAATGTTAATTTGCTTTTGTTTTTTTTAGTAAACTACGGAACATAAAACTTGCCCAGGAATCACGAACAGCAAAAATGCTGGGGTTGACTGCTACATCCTGTAAAGGACATGCAACTAAAACAATACTAAATAACACAGGTAAAACAAATAAAACAAAACAACTTCTGTAACAGGGACCTGCCATGGTAATGTGAAATGTTAGGACCAAACAGGCATGCAGACGTAGAATTCATTACTTGAATTGCATCGCTGTGTCTTTGTGAGTTGCTCAAGATACAAGTGTCCACCCCACAAGTTCGCAGCTGACTGCCCAAACCCTGTAGCATGGTATCACACACAACTCGAAGCTCTCGAGGACTTCGGACAGACATAGGCAGCATGGTCGGTACTTGTCTTTGCTGAATGAAAATGACCAAAAGTTATTAATTCATATGCATTAAAATGAAATGTTTTCAAAATGGAAGACTGGGGTTTCGGTAATGTCTGTGAAGTATCTGTATGACCCTGAAATGTATAAAAGAAAACTGTGCAATTGGTAAAACGACAGCTGAATATTATTTGCAGGAGTGCCCAATGTATAATAAATTGTCCCAAAGCAGTTTCCTGTTATGCGTCTGTGACATGACAGCGCCGTCACATTTTGTAGGCCGAGAGCAAGGAGGAACAGGTGGATAATCTTTTCCTAATTTAGTAAGCGACGACCCCAGGCGAAGAACCTGCGTATGAGCATGCTCATTAAATTACCGGTGGAGTTAGGTATCAACTTCATAAGAGTGCCCACCTGTCCATTGTTTGCAGAACAGAAACAAGTATTTTGGCCTACATCCGTTCCATTTGAGGACACATTCTATGGGCATATCAAAAAGCTCAAGCTCATTGCTGTTTTCTTTGCATTTATTCATATTTATATGTGAAGGTAAGCAAGGAAGGTGAAGAATAAAAGAGGAGTGTGGATAGCAGTAAGTGTACAGAATTAGTTCCTGTGACCAATGTTGTGCAGAATTAGTTCCTGTGACCAATATTGAGAAGAATTAGTTCCTGTGACCAATATTGTGCAGAATTAGTTCCTGTGACCAATATTGAGAAGAATTAGTTCCTGTGACCAATATTGTGCAGAATTAGTTCCTGTGACCAATGTTGTGCAGAATTAGTTCCTGTGACCAAAATTTAGAAGAATTAGTTCCTGTGACCAATATTGTGCAGAATTAGCTTCTGTGACCAATATTGTGCAGAATTAGTTCCTGTGACCAATATTGTACAAATTAGTTCCCATGACCAATATTGTGCAGAATTAGTTCCTGTGACCAATATTGTGCAGAATTAGTTCGTGACCAATATTGTGCAGAATTAGTTCCTGTAACCAATATTGTGCAGAATTAGTTCCCATGACCAATATTGTGCAGAATTATTTCCTATGACCAATATTGTACAGAATTAGTTCCTGTGACCAATATTGAGAAGAATTAGTTCCTGTGACCAATACTGAGAAGAATTAGTTCCTGTGACCAATATTGTGCAGAATTAGTTCCTGTGACCAATATAGAGAAGAAGTAGTTCCTGTGACCAATATTGTGCAGAATTAGTTCCTGTGACCAATGTTGTGCAGAATTAGTTCCTGTGACCAAAATTGAGAAGAATTAGTTCCTGTGACCAATATTGTGCAGAATTAGCTTCTGTGACCAATATTGTGCAGAATTAGTTCCTGTGACCAATATTGTACAAAATTAGTTCCCATGACCAATATTGTGCAGAATTAGTTCCTGTGACCAATATTGTGCAGAATTAGTTCCCGTGACCAATATTGTGCAGAATTATTTCCCATGACCAATATTGTGCAGAATTAGTTCCTGTGACCAATATTGTGCAGAATTAGTTCCTGTGACCAATATTGTGCAGAATTAGTTCCTGTGACCAATATTGTGCAGAATTAGTTCTTGTGACCAATATTGAGAAGAATTAGTTCCTGTGACCAATATTGTGCAGAATTAGTTCCTGTGACCAATGTGGCTATGAAGTCAAATCAGTTTCATAAAGTGGGCATCGGACAATTGCCAGAATGTTCTGGGGAATGCCTGGAAAGACAGGCAGTGAGAGAGGAAACTGGCTACCTAACCTCATTATGGCATAGCCTGGAATATGCAACTGCCTATGGCTTCACAGCTCAATGGCTATATCTGCCTGGTGATTATCTTGACCTATTTTTGACTTTAACATTTTGAAACTATATCTGCTAAATTATCATTAAAAAATGTCAGATGTCCTTTGCAGGATGTTGTGATCAATTCCATGATTATTTTCTGGGAAACTGTATATTTAGTAGTTTGCCATTGCTTTCTGAGTGAGAAGTCAATATTGATGTCCAACTTAACGCCAGAGCAAGGGGTTGAACCAACTGGCTCACCATTAGCGCTGGAAGTTTAGGAGCGAGGTGTCTTATCCTTTCGACCATGTTGACATCATCATCAAGTGCCCTGCCAGGTGGCGTAGATGTTCATGACTCTCCACAAATCTAGGTCTTTGGTGTTCTGGATCAACTCTGCTGATGATATTCCTCCATGCCACCGTCTCAATCCATTCAGCATCATTTCTCTTGGTCTGCCTCTCTTCCTTTTGATCTTTCCAGTCACTGCGATGTTCTCCAATTTTTCTCTTCTCATCACACGACCAAAGAAAGCTGTTTGTCTCGTTCTTTAATGTTCTAATTTCATAGCCTCTTTCAGGCAATTGTCGCTAGTTACTCTGGTAGTCCAAGGAATTCACAACATTCGTCTTAGGAACCACGTGATGTCAATTATCATAATAAATTACTAAAATAAACTAAAGTCCAGCACCAACAACAGTCTTTGTGCCAAATCAATTCTCACATCAGCATCCACATATTTGGACTTATGGTGGCAGAGACTGAGCACTATGGGCTTTGACCTAATCACGGTGACGTGAATTCTACATCATAAATCAAGTCTCAAACACAATACTGTAGATTTCTTCTTTATTTGGTCATAAAGAAAACAACTACAGCCCCTATTCATGACATTAAATGATAGGTTCATAATTTCATTGATGATATTGCACACCATTATCAATATCAATAATTAAATTCTTTGTCAACAGGCATGGGCAATCATGCTTTTCCAAATCTTGCGATCTGCAACAGAATGTACAGCACATTAGAGGTAATATGAGGGAGCTTCAAATGAAAACCTTAAATGCTTTTTTTGTTAATATATTCTGAAAAAGTGCAGAACAAATGTATCATTTTGTGATAATCACCACTGCGTTCAATGAAAGTCCTCCAGGGCCGATAAAATGCTTGGATTTCTGCGGAAAAAAAAATCTCTTGGTCGCGTATGTAACCATTCATGTACCACCTACTGTACCTTTTTATCGGACTGAAAAGTCTGTCACAGAAGCCACACTGTTTTGAAACTTCCTACTTCACTCATACACTTGCTCGACTGACAGGCATGCATCATCATACTGGACCTTCATTCGCCGATGAATTTCTATAGGCTTTACCCCTTCACTGATTTTAAAAATATGGAATAGTTCAAAACCAGTCATGGTTGCTCTTCGCTGAGCGTTGCATTTCAACTGGCAACCCTGGATAACTGTGCTGATTGCATGGCCTTACGTTCCGGTGACACATCCATCAAATGTCTGCCCTACCAAATGTTGATGGTACGTGAGATGCCTACCATGACTCTTCGCTGGTTGTTGAAAATGAGGACGGAGCTCATCAGAGAATATCCAAAGTGCCGTGAAGTCAGTTCTTAACTCAACTCAATCCTACCATGTTTGTAATGGGCAACGATTACAACTCAATGACAGGTCTTAATGTCTGAGTTGACTCAGGGCACTCCCATGCATGCTCTGTTCTCATCTGCAACAGCCAGCGAAGAGTCCCAATATTAACAGTACAAGTAGCAGTCTGATTATAGGTCTGTCTGGTCTTTCCAAGCTGTGATGATCTACCCATTATTCTCCAAAGTGCCCCGACCACATCTGCCTTATCATGCACCAATACCCCACCCAGTGATGCAGTCACAGCCAATCTATCCGCCTGCTCGTTTCCCACCACACCAGTATGTCCTGGTGAACAAATCTAACAGAGGTTCTCTATTTTGTTTTATTGTTATTGCCACTCTGTCTCATCATACTTTGTGAGTCCATTTACATCACAACGTGTGTGTGTTGTCTTCCAGCCAGTGAAACGCCGCTTTGACTGCCTCCACCTCCATTCTTACACTAGATGAAGTGGTTGGTATCATATGCCAGGCTCTCCTGCACAAATCACCATCCACCAACCTTCGCCATGATCCTCCAGGCATTTATTTTACCTCTTAGCACAGAGCCATCCATGTAGATGCTTACATTGCCTGGTCCTGAATTTTATGGGTCAATTGCTGCACCTCCCATTAATTGCAGCCTCTCTGCCAATCCCTAAATTTCTGATCCAATGTTATTATACGACCAAGCACAGGTTTGATATTTCCACTGGCATTCTGACCCACTTCTCTCCTCTTCCAGTTCCAGTTCCATTAGTTAATAGTCTTAACTACTACTAAATAAAGTTTCAAAAACTCTGAAAATTTCTACCGCAAGCGACATCATCCTTTCATCGTGCAATGTTCGCAAATCACGATCAGTGGCTTCACAAAGATGGCCTACGTATAGGCCATCTCAACATCTATCATTTGCTCAATAAATTACCTGAGCTTTCGGTAATACTGTGCAAACAATTCCATGTGTTTGGAATCACAGAGAGTCGTCTCAACGACAAAATATCCGACTCTGAAATCACTCTTAAGGGGTTTAAAGTAATTCGAAGAGACGCAAATCAAAAATTAGAGACAGGTATTGCTGTATACATTTCCAATTCTCTCAACTGTTCCCGTAGAAGTGATCTCGAGTCAGTAGAGATAGAATGTGTTTGGTTAGAGGTGAAGCCAGCCAGCCAACAGCCGTTTCTCATTGGATACCTATATAGGAATCCGTGTGCTGGGTACAATTGGTATGACTGTTTCACTACAATGATGGATAGAGTGTTTACAGAAGATAGAGAAGTCATGATATTAGGTGACTTTAACATAGATATTACTAAATCCAACCAGACATGGGACGATATCATTCTTTCTTACAATTTCAAACAACTAATAAACCGTCCCACAAGGGTTACTGACACATCCTCAACTATAATTGATCATATATATGTTACTTGTCCAGATAATATTATTGAATGTTCTGTTCCTGTTTGTACAGTTAGTGACCACTACCCGGTATGTTGTACATGGTCAAGAATTGGGTTCAAACCTCTTAAACATAAACATGTAAGTATCAAATTTAGGAATTTTAAAGCATTCAACCAGGATTTATTTTTGCAAGACTTAAGAAAAGCAGCCCTTGATCACGTTTACCAACTTCCTGACCCGGACGATGCATTAGCTTTCTGGACGAAGACAGTCTACAATGTGTTCGATAAACACGTGCCAATCAAAGAAGTTCGAGTAAAAAATCACCATAAATCCCCATGGGTCACTAGAGAAGTGCTGGAAATCATGAGAGAGCGAGATACAGCACACAAAAATAAAGACTTCATCAATTACCGCAGACTAAGGAATAAAGTTAAATATGAAATTCGTAGGATAAAAAAAGATCATTTTAAAAATTTGATTGTAGATAATTCAAACAGTACAAATATATGGAAGGCTATTAACTTGCTAACCAATAAGAAACGCCCTACAGAATCAGCAATACCAAATTCTATAACATGCGATGAATTCAGTTGGTTCTTTCAATCAGAAATAGAGAATCTAAAGTCTTCAATACCAGACTCATCGTGTAATTTAAGTTCACTGGCATCATTCTGTGAGAAGAAGTGCACCAGAAATATTCCCGATGAGATTCCTTTAATGTCTGTGGCAGACGTTTATAAATATCTCTTGAACCTCAAATCAACAAACTCACACGGCCTAGATGGTATCAGTAATAGAATTCTTCGTTGTGCTGCACCAGTCATTAGTGAGTCCTTAACGTTCATATATAACCAGTGTCTGGCCAAAAACTACTTTCCATCTGCTTTTAAAATTGCTAAAGTGTTTCCGCTAATTAAAAATGGCTCAATCGATAATAGCGTTTTGGGTAATTATAGACCTATTTCCTTATTATCGCCACTATCAAAACCACTAGAAAAACACATTCATAAAATAACGTTACACCATTTGATTAACAACGATCTAATAATTAACAGTCAATCTGGGTTTCGACCTAAATATTCTTGCCATAGTGCTCTAACAAAAATGACCGATAACTGGCACTTAAACATCAACAACGGTAGAATTTGTGGAGCGGTGTTTGTAGATCACGATATTTTAATTAGAAAACTAAAGCAAATGAAGACAAGCACCAACATGGTGAACATAATTACGTCATTTCTATCCGACAGGCAACAAGTCGTGTCCTTCAACAACTGTCTATCAAGACCCACACAGCTTAATATTGGTGTGCCTCAGGGCTCAATACTAGGTCCGCTGCTTTTTGCAGTTTATATTAATGATCTTCCTTTATATATCAATACAACTTGTGATCTATTTGCAGACGACTGTACTATATATACTAGTCAAGAAAACCGTAGTGAATTAGAGAATTCTTTTCAAAAGGAACTTGATAATCTTACTAGATGAGCAATGAAAACCGCATGCAAATTAACATCGGCAAAACCAAATCCATGCTAATAACGACCAGACAAAAACTACAGACACTAGCCATAACTGGATCACCGCTCGAACTCCGCATGGGCACGTTACCTATAGGTAATGTGACTGAACATAAAACACTAGGGCTTTTAATAGACAGCCATTTGAACTGGAGCTCTCATGTTCACGCTCTTACCAAGAAAATAGCACAAAAAGTTTACCAACTTGCTAAAATTCAGCACTTCCTGGACGAAAGCACACGAAAAATATTCTATACATGCTATATCCAATCACATCTCGATTACTGTTCCACAGTTTGGGATGGTTGCCCTAAATCTAATTTAAAACGACTATGTTCTCTACAAAACCGCGCTATTCGTCTGGTTTCTGGCATAAAGCACGTTGAAAATAATAATTTGTACAGTCATCTAAGACTTCTACCACTACAAAAGCGCTTTCTTTTCAACAAAGCCAAATTAGTGAATAAAATTATATCTCAAAATACCCCAGAGTATCTTCTGCCGCTGATTCAATCTAATGCAATGAACAGCAAGCGCCTAAATTTGTTAAATGTCTCAAAGCCTAGATTGGACCTATACAAAACATGTTTTGCCTATTCTGGTGCTCACTTATGGAATCATCTGCCTCCAGATCTGAAAACTCCAATGAGTCCCTACACATTTAACAGAAAACTCTTTCAATACTTAATCCATACCGACTATATGCCACCATAATTCATTTACTGGTATAATTGTTCAGTATAATTGTTCATTATAATTGTTCACTATATATGTGTGTGTGCGTGTGGGAGCGAGAGAGAGAGAGAGACAGAGAGAGAGAGAGTGGGTGTCAGAGAGAGGGAAAGAGTGAATGCGTGTGTGCATGCGTGTGTGTGGAGAGAGTGATTGAGCGAGAAATGGTGGGGGAATGTGTCAGTGCATGCATTCGTACGTGTGTGTGTGAGAGTGAGTGAGGGAGTGTGTGCGTGCGTGCATGCGTTCATGTGTACGTGTATGTGTGAGAGAGTGTGATTGAGAGAGTGAGTGTGTGTGTGTGTGTGTAGGATTGTGTGTTAGAGAGTGAGACAGTGGGAGAGTTGATGTGTTAGTGTGTGTGTGTGTGAGCGTGCGCATGCGTGTGAGTGTGTGTATATGAAAGAATACAGAGAGAGAGAGAGAGAGAGAGAGAGAGAGAGAGAGAGAGAGAGAGAGAGAGAGAGAGAGAGAGAGAGCTGAGCTGCATGTCAGGTAACACGCATGTTATGTAACACGCGAATCCATATGTTTGTGTATTCTCATCTGTCATATTATCAGTTAAATACCATTTGATTTTATCATGCATAATATAAACTCATGTTCATTACTGTTGTTTGAGTGAGAGAGTCAGTGAGTGTGAATGAGAGACAGAACGATCTGTGAGCGTGAGAGTGAAAGAATGAGCGGGAGAGTGAATGTGTGTGTGTGTGTGTGTGTGAGAGAGAGAGAGAGAGAGAGAGAGAGAGAGAGAGCGAGAGAGAGAGAGAGAGAGAGAGAGAGAGAGAGAGAGAGAGAGAGAGAGAGAGAGAGCATCACTATTTTTACGTCACATACATTTTATGTACACATTTTTCTCCATGTTTAACATTTTTATGAGACTGCTCATGACATGTGTCAGTGTATGTGTGTGAGTAAAGTGTGGGAGTTTTTTCATACTAGTTTCAATACTAACGTGAGACATTTTGTATGTGTCTAGATGTGAGGAAGTGTGACTTTATGTGGAGGATGTGTGTGAGTGTGGGGATAAGTGTGGGTGGGGGTGTGTGGGTGGGGGTATGCGTTTGGATGGGTTGGGGTGTGTGGGCTTTGGTGGGTAGTGATATTTGTGGGTGTTGGTGGGATGTGTGGATGGATGTGTGGGGGTGAAAGTAGTGGTGTTGGAATGGGTATGGGGGATGTGTGTATGGGTGGAGGATATGTGTATGGGACGGATGCGGGGGATGTGTGTTTATGTGGGTGGAGATGTGTGGATGGTTTGAGGAAGTATGTGTGGGAGGCGGGGTTGTGTGGATAGGGGATTGTGTTGGGTGGATTGGGGATGCAAGGGCGGGTGGGGAGAAGTGTATGGTGTGTGGGTTTGAGATATGTGTGCGGTGTGTTTGTGGGGGATGTGTGAATGATGTGTGGGTGGAGGGTATGTTTGTGGTGGTATGGGTGGAGGATAGTGTGTGGTGTGGGGGATGTGTGTGATGGGTGCGGGGAATGTGCGTATGGGTGGGGTATATGTGTGGGTGAGTAGGGGATTGTGGTGGTTGAGGGAAGTATGCGGGTGTGTGTGTGTGTGTGTGGATGGGGAATGTGTGGGTGGGGGTGTGTGAGTGGCTTAGGGATGTGTAGGTGGGTAAGGGAGTTGTATGTGTCGGGGTGGGATGTGTGAGTGGGTGGAGGATGTGTGTGGGTAGGGGTACTGTGATCGAGAGATGTTTGGTTGGGGGTGGGTGGGGGTGTGTGAGTGCGTAGTGGAGGATGTATGCGTGAGTGAGTGTTTGGTGGACGGGTAGGGAATGCGTGTGTGGGTGGGGAGAGGTGTGTGGTGTGTTGGTTGGGGATATTGTGTGAGTGAGGTATGCGTGTGTGGGTGGGGGATTTTTGTGGTATGTGAGTAGGGGTATGTGGGGTGGATGGGTAAGGGTATCTGTGTGGGTGTGGGTGGGAATATTGTGTGGTATCTTGGTGGGGGATATGTGTGTGGTGTGTAAGTGGGGATGTGTTGGTGAGGGATATGTTTGTGTGTGGTGCGTGGGTTGGGAATAGTGCGTTGGTAGGGGGGTGTATGTGATGTGCGGGTGGGGGATTGCGTGGTGGGGGTTTAGGTTAAGGCATGTGTGGGTGGGTGGAAGTTGTATGTGTGGGTGGTGGGGTGTGTGTGTGTGGATTTGGGATGTATGGGTGGTTAGGGAGGTGGGTGTGGGGGGGGGGGGGGGGGGTAGGGACATGTCAGTTGGTGGGGATGTGTATGTATGGTTTGGGGATGTGTGAGTGAATGTGCGATGTGTGGGTTGGTGGGGGATGTGTGCATGGGTGGGGAATATGTTGTCGATGGAGATGCTGGCTAAGGGATGGGTGGTTTGAGGTGTGGGTGGGAAGAGGATGTGTGGGTTAAGATGTGGATGGGCGTGGGATGTGTGGGTTGGTGGGGGAATGTTTGTGAGTGGCGAGTGTGTTTTGGTTGGGGGATCAGGTGAGGGCAGTGTGTGTGGGTGGGGATGTGCGGGAGGGGGATGGGTCCCTTGGTGTGCGTGTGTGTGGGTAGGTGGGGGTGTTTATATGTCCCTTGGTGCGTGTGTGTGTGGGTAGGTGGGGTTGTGTGGGTGGGTTATGTATGGATAGGTGGGAGATGGGCTTCATAACATGGTAATTAGCCTTGTTTATGTTTACAACATTCATTTCACAATGTTTATTTTTCTTCCTATGTAAATGTATAATGCTCTTGATGAACGAAAGACGAGTGATTGAAAGGGCCGAATGTAAGACGGGCCTGCGCGCCCAATTTGTGACCCTAATAAAGTTGATTTGATTTGATTTGATTTGATTTCCAATGCCTACCGAAGAAATCCTTCTGCATGACAACTCAGTCAAAATGTTCCCCACATGTTGACTACTAAACAACATATCGGTACTGCTTCATGTGCAAGTTTCTTAAAATTGAAAAAGAGTCCTAACTGTCCCTGGTTACTAGATGAATGTCCAAACCATGTAGGTGATAAAAGCATCTCAGTGGCCAATAAACAGAATATTGCTGGGTTACTACATTCATTAGGTTGGAAGTCTGACCAGGCTGTTCATAATGTGGGGGAATCATGTCCTAAATGTATGATCTGCATACTTCTGATCTCTGTAGCTACAGCCTGTGGTGAACGGGAGGCTCAATATATGGAAGTGAGGTTAAGCAGCTATGTGCAGGATGTGGCGATTCCTTTGTAGCACAGAGCATCATGTGTCAGCTCTAACTTTACAGAATAACAGAGAATGCCCATGTTATGGCCCTGCCTTTCCTTGAGGGCTGACTGGCATGCATGCAACTGTTTTGGACGAACCTGTAGATGGAGGAATGAAGATGATGCAGCAACACTGAGGTAGTGGAATGTCTTAAAAAACTACCTGGGAAGGCTAACACAGTCAACACACCCCTCAAGAAGCTGGATGTGATGGCTCAAAAGCACAAATATCCAAGCTCTGTAATCAACAGGCACAAAGCAATTATGTCCAAAACAAATATATCAGACACACGAAGAAGAAAATACCATGGGCTAAAAAAGCCATACTTACTGCGTGAGCAGTGGAAGATTTGTTGGCAAATGCTGCCTTCTCCCTCCTCTTGTCAAAATTGGTCTTGGTCCTCAAGGTCACCGAGGGTTCAAGGTCACTTTTGCTAAGACCCAAGGCTTTCCCTTGTTTAATAAGAGCACTGTATACTTCCAGCAGCACGTACGCATCAGTGGCTGTGGGGAACAGATACATGTTTTGTTTGATGTTATATACATTCATTAATTTATTCAGTAACATGTCCTTTGCCGAACCTCGCTCCCATAACAACCTTCCGGAAAACCTCTTGATCATAAGCAAGATGTCCCGTGTCCGATACACCCATCAGGAGATCATCTGCCACATCCTGCACCCATCTTCTCTTTGGCCTTCCTCTTCCTCTCTTCCCAGGCATATACCCCTCCATTATTGTTCTCTCCAAACTTTCATGACGTTTCAAGTGACCAAAATATTTCAATTTTCTTTGTTTTATCATCTTTAATAGCCACCCCTCTTCAATATTCAGCTCTTGAAGTATGGATGCATTTGTTCTTCTCTTTACCCAAGATATTCTTAGAACTCGTCTATAACATTTATATTCAAAGGCATTTATGAGCTGTTCAGCTTGTTTAGTAAGTGTCCAGGTCTCACAGGCGTATGTTGCAATGGGAAAGATGCATGCTCTTAAAAATCTAACTCACTCTCTCTCACGCATGCACACATAGTGTGCAGACCTGATATGGCGAACTCACCTTGGACCCTAGAAATAGTTCTTCTTTTCAGAAATGTCTCTTATAAGAGTTCAAACATATAGTAATGCATCTACAACACACCATACAATGTCTTCAGAACATAAATTCGCCACATCCAAGATCGCCTTAAGCGGTCTGCACAGTATACACGCACACAAATATAGGGGTTTAAGGTGAGAAGATCGACCGCATTGCACCAGGTTTTATCTGATATGGTCTGTTCTATTTCCACACAGCGAGCTGCCAAAGCATCACATACAGCATGAACTCCATACTTCCAGCGATGACCCCCAGGAATCTCCTAGAAAATTGCACCCATTAACCAAATGAGAGTTTGGAATCAAACCCACAACCTTCAGAATGTGAAACAGGCAGCTTAACCACTTCACTACAGAGACCCAATATCATAATCATCATCATCAAGTGCCGTGCCGACTGGTGTAGGCATTCATGGCTCTCCATAGATCTCGGTCTTTGGTTTTCTGGATCAACTCTGCTGCTGATATTCCTCCGTGCCACTGTCTCAATCCATCCAGCATCATTTCTCTTGATCTGCCTCTGCCTCTCTTCCCCTCGATCTTTCCAGTTGTTACGATGTTCTCCAATGCTTCTCTTCTCATCACGTGACCGAAGAAAGGACAGACACGGAACAGCGATCAAGAAACGAAGGCACACTATTATGGTCAGGACAAGATCTGGTGAAGTGAATGGAGAGTCTGAAAGATAGAGATGGGAAGAGATCAGGGAAAGACACAAGAAGTTCAGCATGATAGGATCTTGGAGAAGCGAGCTGAAGAAACGACTCAACATCTGATGAGCGACATCTAAGTTGAAGAGTCACTGGAAGGTCACATAATAGACAATACCCTAAGTACTGGCGTGAGTAATTAGTTAGCAATATTTCTTGTGAACTGTAAACATTATGGATATATGTAAAAAGACAGGCGACATGTTTGACTTTAATGGTAGTTCTATTAAGTAGGGTGGCATGAGCAGTTATGATGGAATGCGTGATGGTTGCATCGTGTTGATGGCCTGCATGTCATAAAATCATGGGATATTGCCCGAAATAAAATATGGACAAAACATTGAGGAATTCTGTCAGCGTTCTATGTATATAGTGTTCTAGTTTCATTAGCCTGTTTCAGGCAGTCGTAGTTAGTTACTCTGGCAGTCCAAGGAATTCGTAACATTCGTCTCAGGAACCACATTTCTGTTGCTTCCAATATATATAATATATATACTTTCATTTGTTTCTTGAGGCGGTCAGCATGGCCAATGGATAAGAGCACTCGTTCTTAAACATCCGGTGTGCTGGTGCTGAGCTAGGGGGTTCAACCCCTACACCGGTCAGCTGGACTATAATGTTGACTTCTCGTCTTTGACTTGGGGACGTAAATTACAAGAACCACTGAAGTCGGAGTCGGGTCACCTGATGGCGGGAGAGACTGGTAATAGGGAAAGCTAATCCACACGCAAAAATCAGTCCAGTGCACTAGAAGTAGTGGCATGTGATACAGACTACGCTTGAGTTCAAAGCGAGCATTTGTTAGAGGGTCTGTGTGGTGAAGTGGTTAAAATGTATGCCTCAGACTCTGAAGGTCGTGGGTTTGCTCCTGTGTTGTTCAGATCACAAGTGAGAGAGGCTGGAGGGAGAATTGTGAAGGAAGATTCTGGTGCTTTTGCGCTGACCACAAGTAGCCTGACCATGGAAGTCATGGCAGTAAGTAAAGCAATTACATGGCTCGAGACACAGACATTCACTAGGGCTTGTTTCCTTAGTCACTCAATGAGTATGCTCAGGAAGATAGAGATGGGGTGGGTCAGAAAACAGTGGTTGGTGTCTCTGGGGCTGTCACGACTGGCAAAGATTAGTTTCATTTTCATGCCAGGGTATGCGAGTGCCTTAATTCCTAAGGCTCAAAGACCCCTCTGCCATACACCGCAAGGTACTATATTGGGTAAATGACAGTTTTGACAGTTTTTATGCGAGTGTACAAAGAAATGAGCAGGCTGACAGGCTTGCAGGTAAGGCTACTGTGGAGGGTGGACAAGCCATGGACCAGGCTGATATACTGAATTTTCTACAAGAAGTAAGACTTTTGCGAGAACCAAGTGGTGACTGGTAATTTTCAACCATGGTCAGACTGCAAGAACAGCAAGTTAAAAGAGGTGTGGCCAGACAAGAACACTATGCAGAAAGCCAAAAAAGATTAATAAACCAACACAGAACTGGTATCACTGATATCGTGAGCTGCTACATGCTGCGAGATTTACTGAGGGGATCCCAGCATTTATGGACTGAATGGTTCGATGTGCAATGAGGATGATCTGTTGACTAACTAAACTAAGCAACTACAAATGACCTGTTTCACTAGACTCCTGCAGATCATCACTACAGAGTTTGTGCTTTGTGCGATGCTCTTGGCAAGCGGCTAGATGCTCTAAGGAAGGCCACCAAGCCAGAGAGGATAAAACCTGGTGCAATGAAGTCAACCCTCTCAACTTTAGTTTTCAACTCTTTATTTGTTTTGTTTAAAGCCCACAAATTCTTGAGATAGAAAGAGTTAAATCAATGACTGACTGGGACGGAGTTAAAGATGCACTAAATTATGCCCACCTGCATAGATGATCTGCGACTGCCGGAGTGGCCTTTTCTCCCAGTTGGACATCTGTTCTCCTTTACTGAGTGGCTTTCCCAGCATCTTCTTGACCAGAAGACTCAGTCCCTTCTCTTCACTTCTGGGAATCTGCGGCCATGTGGCTTCAGACGATGGCCCTGCTACAGCTTTGTCTTTTACAGAAACAAAAAGGGAGATTATTCTCAATGATCACCAACAAATGATAAGCAGACGGTAAGCTTTATTAGAACATGAACACAAGTAACACATTGGACGTTGCAGACAAGCCTTTGAGAGCAAGAAAACGACAAACACACACCGTACAACTACGAGGGTAAGTTAATAAGTAAGCAACAAATGGCTGTAGAAAAATAACTAAATATGATAACAACATGAAACCAGTTTATTTTTATACATGCATTGACCCTTTATTTCTCAACATAATTTCCACCAACATTGTTGCACTTATCCCATCATTTTACCAGTCCTCCCAAACCAGCTGCATAGAACTGCGTTTGATCTTAAATTCTATGAGCTCCTGGCATTGACTGGACTGTGGAGGATGCAGATGCAACTCGATTCCTAAGGTGACGCAGCCATATGAAGCGGTCTTTGGCAACAGTTGTGATTCTGGGTCTTCCACTGCTGCGGCCGGTCTGCCACTGAGCCAGTTTCTTGAAATCGCCTCCAAAGACAACTAATAGTGCTTCTAACCACATTAAATTCCCTGGCTACTACACTTTGTGACTGTCTCGCCTGTAAACGTCCAATAATGATGAGTCGTTGTTCTGTAGTGAGATGAGCCATACTTGTGTATTGAATTTTCAACTGAATTTATTTCAGGAGTGTCATTCCTTCAAAGGCATTCAATGATATGGTCAGAGAGTTCAGTAAGTTTCATGGAATTATCATGAACCTGTCACGAGTTATTGTCAAAAATGTTGTTTTGACCTTGACCTCCTTCATGACTTCACGAATCATGAGGTGAGTACAATTCAGGTAACCACAAATAGTTAATGACCAGATGGACACAGTCGATAGGTTTACTAATGTCCAATCAGCGATAATCTTTTATAAAAGTAACATAAAAAATGTTGCATTTCTTTTTGTTTTGAACAGTATATGTGTCTTCCCAATCAAGTGTGAAAAGGTGTGGAGAGAACAGTGATGGAAGGTATGGTTCTTGAGAGAAGAGGCTGGGGTCATCCAGCATGAAGAAGGACACACAGACATGTTGAGCATGACCATACACAAGGCAGGAAAACAGGCAAGGGATAGAGACACTTTTGGATAAGGAAGTATTTGAATATCTTCGATTCAAGTAGGAAAATCAAACTAATGTGAGTCATGGATTACTAGCATGAATGAATGTTTTGCATATCCTTTACAAGACATCACTGTCAACATCAGCATCTTTCAGCTGATTGTTGATTTCTTGGCAAGATTACGCTCAGTAGTTTGCCATTGCTTTCTGAGCTGCCGGCTCACATACCCCGTAAGTTACCGACGCGATTCGAACCACTGCTGATTCTCACCGTCGTCACATTACTTACGAGAGTATACGAGATTACGGAGAAAAGTCGCTAACCTCTAGGCCAGGAAGCCGGTGATTACTAGCATACAGGTAATAAAATCAATGGAAATCACAGAAAAATAATGTCACAGAAGAATGTTAAAAATACTATAAATATCATTGGAAGTCATAGAAAAATGTAAAAAAAAATAATCTAAATATCACTGGAATTCACAGAAGAATGTTAAAATTATTATACACATCGCTGGCAGTAATAGAAGAATGCTTAAAAAAATACTATAAATATCACTGAAAGTCATATAAAAATACTTTAAAATAATCTAAATATCACTGGAAGTCACAGAAAAGTGTTAAAAATACTATAAATATCACTGGATTTGATTTATTTGGTTGTTTCGGGATTTGAGCATTAAAGATTGAGCACAACCCACTACTGGCAGCGCTGATCGTATTCCGGCATGAACCTTGGGCTTTGTTCCCATCAGATTTGAAGCACTAGACTTGAGTTTCGCTCTCGTTTGAGCTCGTCAGTAGTGCATATCCCTGACTGGACCCAGGATCGAACTCCAGATCACTGGCCTGTTAGGTGGGTGTGCAACCACTTGACCATGTGGCTCACGCTAGATGCGACTAGAACATCACAACGATCTTTTGGGTAGTGAGATTGGAATCTACGCTTTTTTGGATAAGGGCAAAGAACAGATCTTGTGTACATGTTGTGCACGTTAAATCTACCACGACAGCTGGAAATTGCAAAATACAGGCCACAAGGCTTCAGTCCTGGCAAAATTATTGGAAAATAAATCTACCTCTGAGTAGACAGAGAGTCCACTACTTTGGATGGAAACTGCAGAGGATGCAAACTTTACTCAAATGCAAGCTGAAGTTAGGCACACCAACGTCTGGGAGGCTTAACAGTGGAGATAAACTCCCCTCGACGGAGGAACAAAGAGGAGGAAGAACAACTTACCCTTACCTTCATGCTGATTCTTTGCAGGTTCTCCGGGGGTAGGATCCTGATACTCAGAAATCACCTAAACAACAATTTTGTTAGACTTAAAAATAGTTCCAAAATGTTAATTACATTTAAAATTTACTGCACTCCCCTCTCCACCTAAAAGAATAACAAACAACAGAAAAATAATCCTTACATGTAATTGATACCAAATCATCATAAAGTGTGCCTGCTGGCATGGGCCTTCATGTCTCTCCACAGATCTCAGTCTTTGGTGTTCTGGATCAACTCTGCTGATGATATTCCTCATTGCCACCATCTCAATCCATCCAGCATTATTTCTCTTGGTCAGCCTCTACCTCTATTCCCCTCGATCTTTCCAGTTGTCTCGATGTTCTCCAATACCTCTCTTCTCATCACATAACAAAAGAAAGCTGTTTGTCTCTTTCTTATTGTTGTATATAATGTTCTAGTTTCATCAGCTTCTTTCAGACAATCATCGTTAGTTACTCTGGTAGTCCAAGGAATTTGCAACATTCATCTCAGGAACCACATCTCTGTTGCCTCCAAGTTCTTCCTAATTTATTCATTTACATTCCAAGATTCACTGCAATTCAGCGAAACAGGTTCTATATAGCACTTCAGCACTCTTTCTTACATTCAGTGATAGTGACTTATTACATAAAATACTTTTCATTTTCTGAAATGCGACTTTTGCTTGCCCTATTCTGTTCTTAATCTTTGCTGTGTACCTTCCATCTGATGTTATAAATGTCACTAGGTATTTAAAATTATTCAACTGGTTAAGAATTGTCCCTTCTATTTCCATTTCACATTTTTGTGTCACCTTTTTCTTTGATAATAAATAAAGATCTAACATTGATGAGTACAAAAGTAATATAACAGACACAAATGTGTCTGTTCTATTAACCCTTTAACAGGCATAGCGCCTGATAGCGTTCGATGCGTTAAACAGGCATAGCGCCCAATCGCGTCTTTGATGACTAGTCGTTTTAAAAATGCGATCTCTCGGTTTTCCGACACTTCCGATCGCTACTTTCACTTTCGCCGATAGCCTGACAACGTGGCCGCCATTTGTAAACGCGCTACAATGACTTTGAACAGACTTTAACGGACTTTTTTTGATAGTTTTCGGGATTTTTACGCTGTTTTTCAAAATGGATATCGGCGATTCTTCAAGTGATAGCCGAGATTTCGCTCTGTTCAATTTAAATGACATTAAAGGGCACGAAGTTGATTATTAATCGGAGCTAGATATCAGTGCAAAGCGTTACTTTGCATTAGCAGTCGTGAGTCGGACTTTAAAGAAAGTGATTATGATTCTGAAAATGTGTTTGTAAATTGCCGTATAGATGACGGAAAATCACAAACAACATGCCGTATTTCGTAAATATTTGTGTTCATATATGGATTACCGGCAACAATCACGTGAGTAACATATTCTGCATGCTTTTCCCTTCATTGTGTTGTTTATTTTACTAATATCGGTTGACTAACACCTTATTTGTGATGTTTTTACTAACGCGACCCGAAATTTTACAGAACCTGAAAAAATCTTGCCCGTTCAGGGCTACAAAATGGACAAGCGTCTGCCCTGTAAAGGGTTAAAACAAAAGAGTGGGTGGGTGGATGGGTGAGTGTGTATGTGCGTGTGCGCGTGCCTATGTACTAGGAGGCTTCAAATGAAAACCTTAAAAGTGTGATAGGAATTACAATAACCATGCCACCGTCTTGTAGTTTATCAATATTGTTGTTAAGGATGTCAAGATCGTTAAGCATGTGACATCATGTTGCAGACAAACATGGTGATGACATAAGGACAATTTAAAGATGGCAGCCCCACTTCTAGCATGCACCAAAGAGAAGCAGTCTTCTGTTATCTGTTGTTTTTTTTTATCAGCAAAGAGGTGAAACCTATAGAAATTCATTGGTGATTGAAGGTCCAGTATAGCGATGCATGCCTGTCAGCCCAGCAAGTGTATAAGTGGCGTAGGAAGTTTCAAAACGGCGTGACTTCTGTGACAAACTGTTCACAACCGGGTCAGGCACACCAAGTAGTGACCCCCAGAGAATGTTTTCTACAGGAATCCAAGCACTTTATTGGCACTTGAGGACTTGCATTGAACGCAGTGGTGACTACATTGAAAAGTGATATATTTGTTTTTTATTTTCAAAATATATTCACACAATTTGTTTTCTTTAAGGTTTTCATTTTAAGCCCTCTGTGTATGTATGTATGTGTGTCTGTGTGTGCGTGCATGTGTTTGTACATATGTATATCTGTGTAGTTTGTAAGGCTGTATGTATGCGTGTGTCTGTGTGTATATGTGTGTGTTTGCCTGTCTGCCTGTTTGTCTCATAACTTTGAAATATTAATGTTTGGTGTATGCTTACAGGCATTCATTTTACAATTTGTTCCCCAATATAAATGTAACATCACCATTGCTCCTTATCAACTACTTTAATGCACCAGCGATATATGTCTTGTCTTGTCTTTCCTCTCGTGCCTAAGTTGGCGCATAGGGCAGAAGTCGTGGTTCTCTTTGTTTATGCGAAGCATCAAACATTTGGAGCCAGAAATCTGATTCTGTAACAATTGTGAGTTTTATGATGACGGATTGTCAGGCCGCCGATCAACCGTCTTTAATCAAGTTGGAAGAAAACATCCCGCCATCTTGACCCAAGCCGGAAACTCCATAATATAGTGACTCTTTACAAACGAATGGTAGCCTAGAGTCTTGTGCAGTGACTCTTTACAAACATATGGTAGCCTAGAGTTCTTTTTATGAGCTATATAGATAGATCCTCGTGTATGTTCACGGCTGGGCATATTATTTTTTTTTTAAATTTTTCACAAAATTGTTAGGTGATATAATAGAAACTATTAAACATTACGAACTAAAATATTATATAGAACTAAGAAACTGGAAGTTTGTGAATAAAGTGTGCTCTATGGATCTGTGCAAGCTGCCGACTGCCGGGGAGCGCATCCCACAGAGGCAGCGGAATGAAGCGATATATGCCAAGCAATAAATTATGGAAAATTTTAGTTGTGTCTTTTTTATAGAAATTCACATCAGGAAAATGTTATTTTGAAAACTTCAAAGACTCAGACAAGAAGAATGAAACACATTCTTACTTTAGGTGCCAGCTTCTCAATATCAACCACCCTGATCATTCTCAGTAATGGCTCCTCCATACACGGAAAAGTCTTAAACAACATCCTCAAGTCTGTGTCCAGGCCATAACCTGTGGAAGGACAGAAACCAAGGAAATATTTAAGTAAATTGCATTGCATTGTTTCGTTACCTCCCATGACAAATCCTGATACTCGTTTTAGGCCGGGTTGACCTGAGCCCAGGTCAATTTTTGAAATGTGCCCTGATGTGGATTTGAAGTCATGACAACCAGGTCGGCAGACGAGCATCTAGCCACTGTTCTACCACTGTTCCATTGAGGCAGGAGAAATGGCCAGAGATCAGACACATTTCAGTGGACCATGATGAGAGCAACATCCTGTACAGGGCCCACTACATGATGGAAATTCAGGACATTTCAAGTATTCAGGTCATTTCAAGTATTCAGGACATTTCAAGTATTCAGGATATTTCATGACATTTCAAGTTTTCAGGACATTTCATGGTTCAGTACACTGACTTAGATAAACATTTTTCCGTGTTTGCCTTCCCTAGCCTTTGACTGTCTCCAGGCCTTTCTGTGTCCAGGCAATCTTTCAAAGGACAGAAACCAAGGAAATCATTAAGTAAATTGTGTTTCATTGTTTCTTCTAGCCTATGGTTTAGAACATCTAGCTTTGACAAATGTTTTGGGGGATCTGCTTTCCCTAGCCTTTGACTGTCTCTACCTACAAGGCAGCAGGCTTGTGTATCTCTTCATTTGGGCCCTACCCCTTGATCTGTTTGACATAGGAGGTTCTACCAACAGCTATGCTACTATTAGTGGTCCTTGAAACATACAATCCCATCTACCACTTCAAGGTAGAGACACAAAAAAGAGGAACCAAGGAAACAATATTAAAGAAATAATTTTTACAAGCAAGCTGTTACCAAATCAAGGCTAGTAATATCATAATACAGGATGTTAAATATGTTACACTTTGCTCCTTCTCCCGATGTCCTTTACCAAAGCTTCTGCGCAAAAGGTATAGTCCAAAACACTGTTAGTGTAGTGGTTAGTGTACCAGCTAATTTCAATGGAGTGGAATCTCTGCTGAAGGAAAAACTATCCCTATACACAGTTTGGACCCACCTGCCTGTCAGTCTAGAGGTTATGTGTTCAAATCCCTATCGATGAAATTTTAAAAAATTGATGTGTGTTCCCAAGTTGATCACGCTGCAGTGGCATAGTGGTTCTTGCACATGCCTGCCAAAACAATGGTCCAAGTTCAATCTCTAACAAGAGCAGGATGATTGTTTCTGACCTGGGGGTTGCCCCAGCCTTATAAAACCAGCTACCAGGCAAATTTCAGGGTTTTAAGGAAAGATGATGAGGAAGAGAACTAGCTGCCCAACCTCTTATGTCTTAGTTCTTTCATCGCGAAGGCTAATGGATGAGTCTTGAGAAAGGAGAGTCTGGCATATGAGACTACAACCTCCAGCATGAAAATGGAGGTGGAAGCAGTAACAGTGGCATTCCGGTGGTTAGAGGAGACTACTGCAACACACATTGTATTCATTACGGATTCAAAGAGTAAGTGGAGTAAGAAATGTTTCATGTGGAATGGCTATCGTCACTTCAGGGGTCACAGATTGTGAGAAATGTATGGATTTTTTTGCCCTGGCCATGCGAGAGTGCTGGGGAAATGAACAAGCTGATAGACTGGCAAGGAATGCACCTCTTGGTAGTAGATTACCTATGGACAAGGGAGGGTGGTCTTTAAGACCAGGTGGAGAAGGATGGGGAACAGTTTGAGAACCCGTATGTGGAAATAATGATATTGCAGGGGATCGGCAGGGGTTCTGGAAGAATCTTAAAACTGAGAGGGAAGACCAGGAGAACTTTTAATCAGATAGCAGTGGGAACGATTAGTAGTAAGACTCTTTGCTGGCTGTTAAACGAGGGGACTGAGCATGTATGGGAATGTTCTGAGTGCAGTAATGTTGGTTCTTAGCTCAACTCAACTCTTAGTTTGTTTAGAATCTGTGAAGACCCAGCACTTCTGGGCTCAGAGACCCAATGGCAGTATCTTTTATAGAATTATCTTATACCTACAATTATGTGATTCTGTAGTATACACATTTGGATCTTTGCTGGTGCTACAGGTTTCATGTGCTGTGCTGAGATGCTTCTTGTGTGATCTATAGCAGCAGACTGCAATTCTTATAAAGATAACAGTATGCAATAAGCACGATCTTTGACCAACCTTACCAACAAAAATAAAGAAAAAATAAACACAGAAGGACAATGAAATATCAGCTTTTTCTTGTGTATATCTGGACCCCACTTACAATGGACTAATCAACTTTCTATACTCAAACCCTTACCAATTTTCAAAACTGTCTCGTCACAGAAGATGGTTTCTGCCAGCTTCACCCACTCTTCCTCCGTCATTTGAGGCCCGAGCTCCATAAAGTCCACCAGGAAGACATGATCGTCTACTGCCAGCTGCAGCAGAGCCACTCTTTCTGAAGCCGTCCCCATGCAAGGCTTCCACTCCGCATCTATTCCAACTACTGTGTACGGCTGTGGGGAAAATGAAGCTATATCAACATGTATTTTACCTCTTCCAGTCCCAGGAAGTTCCTTCTTGAATATAATATCTGAGTAAGGTAGGAGTTAAAATTATTATTATCTGGGAATGAAGAAGTTACAGTAACAACTAGAGCAGATACATTTCAATACAATCAAGATCGAGACCGGTTAAGACCAGGGATGGGGTTATACCTCTCCATAACATAAAACCTGGGCTGAATAGTAGAAACCATGTGTTGCCCATGTAGCCTGATTCCTCTCTCAGCCTGCCTAGTTTACTCCAGGGGAAAGGTAACAACAAGACGTCTGGAAAAAGACAAGCTGCAGAAGTTGCCAGATCAGCAAAGCAATTCTCTAACTGTCCACCTGTCGGAACTCTGATTCTAGACCAGGACCAAGGCTTAGGACCTGGTCTGCCCTGCAATGAGATTTAGTCTTTAGGTTGCATTTCCTCACCCCAGAGCAAAGCTCGTACCCTCTCAAATTGGTGAGCTGGTTGTTATAACTGTCAATTAAATGATCTCACCCTGTTGTATAAAAATTATATGTTTTTTATATGAAAAAAAAACAAAAACAATAACGGTAAATTGTCTCAAACGACAACTAACCAATAAACATTCCCATATGTATGGCACGTTACACCTTCCTTAGGTATTTATAATGCTCATGTTAAACATTGCCTCAGTGAGTCATGTATTATTGATTATTTTTCATGCGTTTTAATGCTTATTGTTCTTTTGATGTCAAAGAATAGCTTCATAAGTGTTGTTGAATGAAAGAATGTATGAGAAGAAATAGAGAAGAAGGGCAGAATGTCAGAAGTCTGCGTTCCCAATTCTTAACCCTTTGAAAATACAGATTGTTCGTTCGTTCACTGTATCACCATGAGTCAAAAGGTCTAAAGTGTTTTTCCCCTAGACCATACCCAGGTCACAGTGGCTTGAAAGAACAGTGATGGAAAGAGTGCTTTCTAGAAGAAGAGACTGGGGTCATCCAGCACGAAGATGGACACACGACCCCTTAGGCATGTGGGTGCATGTAAAGTCAAGTAAAAGACTGTTACACACCCGAAGCATTTGGTATTAGACCCATATTTTTGTAGACCAGTCGCCCTCCAGAGGTCGCAGCTCTATCTTTGCAAGCAGAAAGGAAAACACCATAAGGGCCCCAACTGAGAAATCGACAACTGAATGTGGCCCGAACACCTTTTGCTACAAAATGGAATGGAATGGATAATGGAAGCCTAAGGGTGATGTGATCATTATTATTACGCTGGCTGTGTTTACCTCCCAAGGCATCTCCTGATACTCATTTTAGGCTGGGTCAACCTCGGAGCCAGGTCAACATTTTAAAACGTGCCCTGATGTGGATTTGAAGTCATGATCATCAGGTCAGCAGATGAGCATCTAGCCACTGTTTTACCACAGCTCCATTGAGGCAGGAGAAATGGCCAAAGATCAGATACATTTCAGTGGAGAATGATGATAGCAAAATCCTGCTCAGTAACCACTACATGGAGGAGGATACCAAGTCACTTAAGGACAAGACTGTTGTTTGTCCATCAAGAATGATGATTTCCTTTCACTTCATCCAGTGGGGTTGAAAGTATAGAGCCATGAGTTCTAAGATGGCTGATAAGGCCTAATTCGGCTCAAAATGTTCTTTGACAATGTGTGCAAAGAATGCTTGACGTTCCAGGAGGAGGATCTCCAGCAGTGTTTTTTTTTTGCCCAGCCTATTTTTCACAGCTCTTGCAGTCCTGTTTGCTTCACGATTGACTACGCCCTAACAAAATTATGTCCACCACAAATTTCAGTCTTTGGCAGCGGTCTCCCATGTGTCATGATGCATTTCAAAAGCTTTAAGCGATATCTTCAGAGTGTCTTTAAAGCGTTTCCTCTGGCCGCTTTGGGGGCGCTCACCACAATGCAACTCGCCGTAAAAATTTCATTTAGGGAGCCTGTGATCTGGCATGCAAGTCAGGTGACTAGCCCAGCGAATCTGAGTTGGCATACAGAGCCAAATTGTCAGCAAAGATGAGCTTTCTGATGGTGTCGACGGTGGTTTTAGTTTAAGCTTTCAGCCTTCTGAGATAGAACAGCTTTCCATCCATGCGGTAGTTGATACTTCTGTATAAATCCTAACCAGGACCACAGAGTCTGTGAGTCAATACACTAACTACAGCACCGCCGCAGTAATAACATTACCTGTTTAATTCTGTCCAAACACAACTGGAGTTTTTCCTTTGTGTCAACCACGGTGATCTGTCTCTCCGAAAGAGGCATGGTGTAATAGACGCTGGACATGCTCTGTGCCTGCTCAGCTTCATCCCAGTCTTCCTCCAAGTCCATCACCTTGTTCTCACCTGGCTGCTCACTGGCCAGTTGTGCTCTGTCTTCTCTGTTTCAAGAGACAAATCATGTTAATACAACAGATAAATATGTTGCAGCTTTATAGAGAAATGTCATGTGAATACAATAGATAAACATTGTGCTCTTTATAAAAGAACATCATGATAATGCAATAGATAAATACTGTGCTCTTTATAGAGAAATGTCATGTGAATATAATAGATAAACATTGTTCTCTTTATAAAGAAATGTCATGTTAATACAATAGACATACACTGCAGCTTTATAGAAAATCCCATATTAATACAATAGAAAAACAGCTTTATAGAGAAATGTCATGTTAATACATTAGATATACGCTGCAGCTTTACAGAGAAATGTCATGTTAATACAATATACACTGCAGGTTTATAGAGAAATGTCATGTTAATACAATATACACTGCAGCTTTACAGAGAAATGTCATGTTAATACAACAGATAAACATGTTGCAGCTTTATAGAGAAATGTCATTTTAATATAATAAACATTGTGCAGCTTTATAGAGAAATGTCACATTGATACAATATATAAACATTTTCTAGCTTTATAACATTAGGGACCATAGTCTGTCAAGACGGCAAGGTGCCAATGATGAATGAAAATTAGGAATCAGGACACTAGTCACGACATGATGGTCTGATGTGTTAACTATTTGATCTATGCTTGATTAATGTAACATTCTGAAACCTATGGTGTTATTTATATGGTTAGATAAGAATTATATCCACATTCCAAAGTTGTGGGTTCTGGTTAATGACAGACGTGGCTAATGACGAAACCCTTTTCAGGGGAGTCAAGTTGATATGTGCTAAATATGCTAATCTTTGCAGTGAGGTGCTGTCATCATTTGGAGGTGACAGGTTCAAATCCCATTATGGTAACTATACCTTTCATTTTTATGTCATCTAGTGTGACTGCATTCTATCAAATGAAGAACATTTTGTGCAATAAGTCACTGTCCTTGAAAGTTAGAAAAAGAGTTTTTGCATGTCACATAGAGCCAGTTTTAACAAACGGCTGCAAATCCTGGGCAATTAGTAAACAGGCAAAAATACTTGGAAGCCTTGGAGATGTGGTTTTATAGAAGAATGCTGAAAATTAACGGACAGCCTAAATGAGCAATCAAGACGTTTTAAGGGAAGCTGAGTCGCAAAGACAATTTATCACAAACATCAGAAAGAGACAGTCATCATTTTTTGGTCACGTTATGAGAAGACAAAAACTGGAACACGTTGTGACAACCGGAAAGATTTGCGGAAAGAGAGAGATAAAGGAAGACAGCGTGAGAAGATTCTTGACAGTCTTGTATGATGGCATGGAAGGGAATCAACACACGAATTGATCCATGTTGTCAGAGATCACAATTTGTGGAGAGGCGTGATCACCCATGCCAACAGGCAAGGCACTAGATGATGATGATGATGATGTGTGACCTCTCATTTCTACTTCTTTCTTCTACTTCTAGGAGCAACAATCAGTATTTGATCATTTGTTTATGTCACAGGGAGATTAAAGCACTCATGCATTTATCTGTATGTCCCAAAGATGATCCTTGATAACAAGCCAAAACCCAACCCTTTCTGGTTTCTAAGACTACTCTCAAAACAGAACATACCTCAGATGAATCCTGGCTTCGACAACACAGGGGTCCAAGACATAATCTGGCAAGTTGTACCTGTCTGCCCACTTGACCGCTTCTGTGATGTCATTGTACCCCAGCAGCTCTAGAATCAGCTGTTGCTTCAGGTTGTCATTCCTCCCGACTGCACTCTAGATTCAGACAGAAATATGAAGACAGAATCTCAAAGCTAAACGGGTACATCGGGTTCATTTGACTGGGTGTTGGTGTTGTCTTGTTGGGTCATCATGTTGAGATGTTTGACTTGTCTTTGCCTAATAGTATTTTTGTTGGTTTTTATTTTATCTACAGGAAAAGCCAGAATTCTAGTTTTAGATTTTAGATGTTCCTGGGTTTTTAGTGGATTAGAAGTTTTTGGTAAATTAGTATTTAGTGGACTAGAAGTTTTTGGTAAATTAGTTTTTAGTGGACTAGAAGCTTTAGGTAAATTAGTTTTTAGTGGACTAGAAGTTTTTGGTAAATTAGTTTTAGTATACTAGAAGTTTTTGATAGATTAGTTTTTGGTGGATTAGTTTTTGATGGATTAGTTTTTGGTGGATTAGTGTTTGGTAGATTTGAAGTTTTACTGGATTAGAAGTTTTTGCTACACTTAGGAATTTTATTTGTTGCATTAGTGTTTTTGCTGTTTGATTTTTGCTGTATCCTAACTTCTTTGTTGATGCTACATGTCTGTATATTATTGTGGAGTTTAGAAGTTTAATAAACAAATGATGCTTGTGTTATTCTTACTTTGTTGTTTAGTTGATAGACTCTTATTATAGTCATTGGTGTTAGAACAACCCCCGGAGTGATTCTTTGTCTGGAATTGGAGAATATTCTTCCAATTCTCTGTCGGCCCACCCTGGACCTTCTTAAACCTTAATTCTTTACTATTCTTGTTAACCGAGGACGGTGAGAGGTTCTTTCTCTTTATTCATTTTCTTCTTTGGCCCTATGGCAGTCAGGGTTGGGCTCTTCTCCTCACATCAACGTAGCAGAAGTAAGTGGTTCTTGCTCCTGTATTTACCTCTGTTTCAAGACTGAACATTGATTAGAGAAATTAGATGTATATATTTAAGAAGTTTTGGGTGCATTATGAGAATAAACTTGACAATTTTGTGACAACTGGCAAATTTGATGGGAAAAGATCAAGGGGAAGACAAAGGGATACATACGTGGATGGCTTAAGCACATGGCATACATAACCTGTACAAAAACACAGACCTAATCTATAAATTTGGTGATGGTGTGAGGTGGCAAATTATGACCGCCCACACTTATCTGCATGGCATATCATCATGATAGGATATACAAACAGTTAGGTACACGTAGCTTCTGCAAAAAGATGAGACATACGGACAGTGTACATACCTTACAACAGACTCCATAAAGGTGAATATAAATCACAGACTGAAAATCCCCCAAAACAAGAGACAATAAAAAAATATATAATAATAAAATAATAAAAATAGAAATAAGTATTCTAGGATACAACAAGCGACATTTTGATTACATAAATCTTCATCAGGGATGGGACAATACAAACAGATCTAAAGAAAAAACATAAAATTATAAAATAATATTAACCCTTTACAGGTCACAGCGGCCAATTCCGGCCGATGCCATAAAACGAGCGTAGCGTCCGATTCCGGCCGATACTATTATGCATTGTAAAAACGCGATCTCTCGGCTTTCCGACACTTCCGACGGCTACTTTCACTTTCGCCGACAGCTTGACAACGTGGCCGCCATTTGTAAACGCGATAGTATGAATTTGAACGGACTTTTACAGACAATTTTTGATAGTTTTCGGGATTTTTACGCTGTTTTTCAAAATGGATTTCGGCGATTCTTCAAGTGATAGCCGAGATTTCGCTAGGTTCAATTTAAATGACATTAAAGGGCACGAAGTTGACTATTAATCGGAGCTAGATATCAGTGCAAAGCGTTACTTTGCATTAGCAGTCTGAGTCGGACTTTAAAGAAAGTGATTATGATTCTGAAAATGTGTTTGTAAATTGCTGTATAGATGACGGAAAATCACAAGCAACATGCCGTATTTCGTAAATATTTGTGTTCATATATGGATTACCGACAACAATCACGTGAGTAACATATTCTGCATGCTTTTCCCTTCATTGTGTTGTTTATTTAACTAAAATCGGTTGACTAACACCTTATTTGTGATGTTTTTACTAATGCGACCCGAAATTTTACCGAACCTGAAAAAATCTTGCCCGTTCAGGGCTAGAAAACGGACAAGCGTCTGCCCTGTAAAGGGTTAAAACACAACTCCTTCATTGTCAAGAAGGCACAAAAGTCGGGTTCAGTTCAGTTTTGAAAGGTGCTCTTTTTCTACAAAGGTTGATGTTTTGACAAACACATAGACCCTTATCACGCTATAGAGTTGGTGCACTGTGCTGACAGACTCCTAGTATCATCTGTCAGTGTAGACTGAAGCACATATGAAGATGTCTATGTACATTGAAGGTGATTATGAGCAAACTAAACCACGCCATTTACTGGGTCATGGACAATTTTGATAATTGTCTGATAATTGCCTGGGGAGGAAAGGCAGCAGGGAAGGGAACCTCATATGTGATGACCTAGAATATGTGAAGACCTGACACTGCACACCTCAAAGGCAGTATCTGTTGTGGGATTACCTGTCGTGGGATTACCTGTTGTGGGATTACCTGTTGTGGGATTACCTGTTGTGGGATTACCTGTTGTGGGATTACCTGTCGTGGGATTACCTGTCGTGGGATTACCTGTTGTGGGATATCTGTTGTGGGATTACCAGTATCTTAAAGTAGCAGTACTCACCTCAACCATGTCATCCCAGCCATTGTAGCCGATGGATTTCTGTAACAACAAAAAAAAGATTTTTAGACAGATCAATAAAAACAAGACATGTAATCAGACTACACCAGGTAAATATTTTTAAAAAAAGACAACAAGTGAAGATCAACAAACACACAAGACATGTACACAGACTGAAAAAGTTAGTTGCATATCCTTTATAGGACGTAGCAGTCAGCATAACCATATTTTGCTGTTGTGATCTCTTAGCAAGTTTACGTTCAGTAGTTTGCCATTGCTTTCTGAATGACCGGCACCCATACCATTTCGTAAAAAACCAACCCAACACGGGCTGCTGCCAAATCACCCAAGCTGTGTTTCAAATGCGGGTATACGGGATTACGAAGTGCATCTGTAATCCCTTCGCCACGGAGCCGGCGTACACAGATTACAACAGGTAAAAAAAGACAACAAGAAGTGAAGATCAACAAACACAAGACATGTACACAGATTACAACAGGTAAATATTTAAAAAAAAAAGACAACAAGAAGTGAAGATCAACAAACACAAGACATGTACACAGATTACAACAGGTAAATATTTTTTTAAAAAGACAACAAGAAGTGAAGATCAACAAACACAAGACATGTACACAGATTACAACAGGTAAATATTTTTTTAAAAAGACAACAAGAAGTGAAGATCAACAAACACAAGACATGTACACAAATAGCAACTAGTGAAGATCAAGATAAAGCACAGTATTGTCATATATCAATGGATTTCGGTAAATAAAAACAAGACTCGTAGACAAACAGCCACAGTTGAAGATCAAGATCAAGCATCTTATTATCATACAGTAATGTATTTCTGTAACAGAAAAAAAGATATACATACAGACAGCAACTGGTAAAGATCAACACAACATACTCTGCTTTCATATACCAACGCATTTCTGCAACAACAACAAAAAAGACACAGACAGCAACAACTGAGATCAAGATAGTGCACTCTACTTTCATATACCGATGGATTTCTGCAACAACAACAAAGCGTGAACACAAATCAAAACAATGTCTTCCCAGAGTGAATTTTAATAACAAAGACACAAACAACAGATTGCACAATTTATTGTCTGGCATATTTCGCTGCATCTCGTCAGGTACATATTGCAGAAATCACACAACATCAAATAATTAGATAAATCCTTCAAGCTGAAATATAAACATATTCGCACAGTAATTTAAATTGTCTACCAAGGTAATATTAAACTGACTATGATTATCATGTCTTTCCTGTCTGCACAAAACTGGCCTATGCAAATTAATCATGATGGCTTCTGCAAACTTTAACAAGCGACCATTTTGTGTGTTAAACAACACCCAAAGCAGCTGGCCGAGTGGCTAGAACGCCGGTTCTCCTCAGGAGACCCAGGTTTGAATCTTTGGAAAGATGTGGGATTTTTTTCTGTCGGGGGCAAAAGGAAAATCCTAGCCTGCACAGTTTGCGGCGACTGCACTAGCCAGGCGGCCTTAATTCCTCAGGCTCAAAGATCCTCCTGCCATACAACGCAAGGTACTATATTGGCAGTAAATGACAAACAACACCAAAAACGCATTATCCCTAACAATCATGTGACTAGCTTCCAAAATGTGCCATCCAATCGATGATGTAGAGGTTTGTGGTGTTTCGGGATTGGCCAGGTTCCCAGAGTCTTTGTTTATTATTCTGTCAATCCAATTGGCTATGTGTTCAACCACCCTGTTGTTCAACTGCCACTCTGTTCTGCCAATGTAGGTAGACTGGCACCTGCATGTGAATTGGTAAATGCTATTGGATTTGGCATACAGAAACACTTATTCCCACTCCAGCAGTAAAAGAATCTCTCCCTCTTTTGTTTATAGAATCCATGTTACATGATAGTACTCTCACTCTTACTCATTCTCTTTCATTCTTTTCCCTCCCTTCCTCTCTCATTCTCAATCCCATTATTTTTTTCCTATGCCTCTCTCATTCTCTCTTTTACCATCCCCCTCTTTCTCATTCTGTCTCCCTCCCTCATTCTCTCTCATTCATTCTCTCTCTCAGCAACATTACCTCAACGTAACGCTTGTACAAGAGATATCTGATCGCTCCCATGGCTCTATTCTCCGAGATATTAGGACAAGCTTCTGAAATATGCAAATAAATACATTTAGTTTCTTTTTTGCTTTTACCCCTTGACATACACTTGGTCATGGCACAGTGAGGTGAGGTGACCACCTTCTTTCCTCATTCCATCCCACATAATTTCCAGAATTTTCTTAAACGTTTCTGGTATCCATTTGATTAAGCTGGCTCAAAATTAGAGCCGTTGTGATCAGAAATAAATAAATGTTGCCACAATGTAACATTGAACTCTGATCACATGCTTGGTTTAGCATAAGATAGGCGGTTACCACTACGCCACCACAGCTGAAATCTCCCTGTAAGAATATCGGACTGGTATGAGGGGGCTTCAAATGAAAACCTGAAATGTTTTTTTTTAAGTTTTGGTGAAGATATTCTGAAAAAGTATAGAATGCATATATCATTTTTCCATGTAGTCACCACTGCGTTCAATTCAAGTCCTCCAGCGCCGAGAAAGTGCTTTGATTCCCGCAGAAAAAAATGCTCTTGGTCACATGTATAACCACTCATGCACCACCTGCTGTACCTCTTAACTGGACCGAAGAGTCTGTCACAGAAGCCACGCTGTTTTGAGACTTGCTACTCCATTCATACACTTGCTGGACTGACAGGCAAGAATCACCATATTGGACCTTCATTCACTGATTAATTTATATAGGTTTCACCCCTTTACTGATGAAAAGAAATGGTTGATGTATGCCAAAAGTGAGGCGGCCATCTTTAAACTGTCCTTATGACATCACTGTGTGTGTCTGCACCATGATGTCACCTGCTTAACACCTTTGATATCCTTAACAGGTTACAAGACAATGGCATGGTTATTGAAATTTCTATCACACTTTTAAGGTTTTAATTTTAAGCCCCTTCGTATATTCACACAACTCGATCCAAATATCTTAAATATTCCGCCATCATCATTATGTAGCAGGGTCTTTGCAGAATGCTGCTCTCATCACAGCACACAGAGAAGGACAGATCAGACAGCCAGGTGTCATGTGTAGGTGAACACACCAGGGACTGAAATCAGCGGAGAGACCTAATCGCCTATGCTAGTTGACAGGGAGCTGGCCTCCGCGGCTTAGGGCTTGTGGACGTGATTTGTGAGCCTGCTTACCTGCATTCGAAACACAGCTGCGACCGATTTGGCAGCAGACCGTGTCGCGCTGGATCTTAAGGTGTTTGTATGGGAGCCGGTTATTCAGAAAGCAATGGCAAAATATTGAACGTAAACTTGCCAAGTCATCAACACCAGTAAAATGCTGGTGTTGACAGCGATGTCCTGTAAATAGGATTTGCACACACAAAAATTGACAGGACAATCATGATGATAACATTCACAACCCGATCACTAAAATTTAAACCTTTTTAAAAATTATTGCAGGAAATATAACCACTCACCTGGGGGAATCTCATACAATTTCATCAATCTCATGGCAAATTTACTCAGCACTTTTTTATTCAGCTTCTCTCCCTTGATGTTCTTGATTCCAGCACTTCTAAACAAGAGGAAATAAGCGTAGCATATATTACAGAATTTACTCCGCAAATTTGTAATCTGCTTCTTTCCCTTTACATTTTTGATACCTGTGATTCTAAACAAGAGGAAATATGCATAAGATATATTAATATATTACAGAATTTACTCAGCACATATTTTTTTATTCCAGCACTTCTAAACAAGGGGGAAATAAGCATAACATATACTACAGAATTTATGCAGCACATATGTTTTATTCAGTTTCTCTCCCTTAGTGGGCGCAATAGGAAAGTTGATGGAAAACTCTGCTGATAACTTCATGAGCACAGCTGGACACGGGTTTGATGCCTGGGTTTTTGTCACCTGCAAGGAGTGAGGGGAAGATTGGCCAGCTATTCCTCCTTGCTCTCATACCCACAAACATTTGATGACTAGCACTCATATACCCTTAGCAGATTTCTACTAGGGAATTTCTTTTTTTATTCCTCCCACCGGATACATTTATTGGCCGTTTGTGAATTACTATGACATTTCTTTCTGAATGGCAACATTTTCATACTACTGAAACCAACACAAAGCCATCTGCTCAAACTCTAGCCTCGGCAGGGAGGGGAAATGTGAAATTGTGTTTCATCATCTCCCAAGCCACAGATGCCGGTTCCATTTATAGTAGAAGAGAAGAACTAAAACATATATAGACAGGTTTTACTGCACAGCATTTGGCTATAGGGTATGTTACAAGTGTAAAGTTAACTATAATGAGCTTTTTATGTGAGGAGTCTCCATGGCAAAGTGGTTAAGCTGTCTGACTTGGGCTCTGAAGGTGTGGGTTCCAATTTCAGGCCGTGTCCTTCAGTTCACGAGAGCATTTTTTTAGACCCCTAGGGGTCGTGGCTGGAGCTACAGAGTTTGTGCGACGCTTTCGGCAGCTCGCTGTGGAAAGAGACTGAGCCATATGGGGTAAAAACCCGGTGCAATGAAATCTACCCTGTCGACTTTTTATGTGAGTATCATCATCATGTGCCGTGTTGATCAGCATGGGTGGCCATGTTTCACCATCTCACACAATCACCAGAGTCGTGGCTCAGTTCTATTTTCTGGTCTCATCATGCAATGTTGTCAAGTCATCTAGATATTTACTTCTCTGCCTTCCCCTTGTTCTTTTTTCCTCAATCTTGCCAGTTGTCACCAGATTCTCTAGTTTACTTTTTCTCATAGCATGCTCAAACAATTTTGACTGCCTACATCTAATTTCTTTAATCAGTTTACACTTTTCATTTGCTTCTTGAAGGACTTGCTCATTGGTTCTTCTGTCTGTCCAAGGTATTCTTTGCATTTTTCTCAGAAACCACATTTTATTGCCATCAGATGTTTCTTTAGCTTGTCTGCTCATTGTCCATGTTTCACATCTATATAAGAGCACATGTTCCATGTGGTACCTCAACAGTCTTTTTCTCGTTTCAATTGACATCTTTTTATTGGTCAGTATGTTTTCCATCTTGCAAAAGGCTACTTTCCGATTTTTGTTCTAATCTCTTCAAGGCATCTCCCATCAGATGTTATGACTGTTCTGAGATAGTTGTACCAATTCACTTGTTTAAGAATATTCCCATTTACCCGTATATTGCAATTGTGGTATTTCTGTTCACTTGGTTGAGAATAAATACAGTTCCATCATTTATGTGAAGTTAGTAGGTGGTAATGGTGTGTCACAGAAATAATTAAGTGCATGAAGAGAATTAAAAGACAGCATTATAGTGTGAAGAGACATTATATATAACTATTGCTGTATATCATATGATCCAGAATATAAGCCAGATTTTATTCCTGGGGAGGCTCAAACAATGTTTGTTTAGGCTCGTACAGTGAGATTAAGTCCAAGCTGCCAGATCTGTAACAACAACAATAACGGCAACAAACGGAACATACTGGGCAAAAGAATAAATGTCCGTGTTGCGAGCACACAGGTGGTCCAGCAGAGACAGGATGATCGCTTGCTGTTCTGGGTTGCCCATGACGTAGTTTTCAATCACATTCACTTTATCTGTCAGCAGCAAGGGAACAAGTATCTGCACAAAAACAAAACAGCTCATTTCAAATCATGGCCGAATTCAATGTCTTCATCAGTTTATCTTTACGAACAGCAGCATGGTTTTTTTATAAAAGTATCATCCTTACGATAAAGTAAAGATGTAGGTCATAGATTTTTTGTGAGGCCTCAAGGAAAACATGGTAGGATAAAAGGGAAAAATGCAAAGAATACCATGGACAGACAGAAAAACCAATGAGCAAGTACTACAAGAGGCAAATGAAAGTCACAAATTGATTACAGAAATTAGACATAGACAGTCAAATGTTTTTGGGCATGTTATGAGAAGAAATAAACTAGAGAACTTGTGATAACTGGCAAGATTGAGGAAAAAAGAACAAGCATAATTTCTCTTGGTCTGCCTCTGCCTCTCTTCACCTTGATCTTTCCAGTCATCACTATGTTCTCCAATGCCTCTCTTCTCATCACATGACCAAAGAAAGCTGTTTGTCTCATTTTTACTGTTGAATATTATGTTCTAGTTTCATTAGCCTCTTTCAAGCAGTCATTGTAAGTTACTCTGGTAGTCCAAGGAATTCACAACATTCATCTCAGGAACCACATCTCTGTTGCTTTCAAGTACTTCCTAATTTGTTCATTTACATTCCAAGATTCACTGCCATACAGAAAAACTGTTCTATATAGCATTTCAGAACGCTGACATTTCTTACATTCAATGATAGTGACTTGAATATATGTAAAAATAGCAGCAGTCTACACGAGCTTGTTGACAATCCATAGAAAGGATACCATATATAAAAGAAGTCAGCATAGCTGAATAGATAAGAGCACTCATTCTTAAACTTCCTGTTTGCTGATACCAAAGTAGCAGGTTCAACCCCTACACTGTTCAGTTGGACTAAAATGTTGACTTCTCGTTCTTGACTCAGGGACGTAAATTACAAGCACCTCAGAAGTCGAAGTGGGTTCGCCTGATGGCAAGGGACACTGGTAATAGGGACATTTAATCCACACGGAAAAATAATCAAGTGCTACTAGAAGCAGTAGTATGTATATGGACTATGAGTTTAAAGTGAACAAATGCATGCACGCACGGACGCACACACACACACACACAAAATAAAAAACTAGCCCAGCTAATTGTCCTCAAATGGAGTGGGTGTAGGCAAAAGCAGTTTTCTCTGTTCTACATACACTGGAGATTACTGCCTTCCGGTGTAAAATGAAGCAATCACCAGTCCCCAACTATTCAAACCATACAGAGAGAACAACTTGAATCTAAGGGGTTCTACGACTAGACAGAAGCCAAACACAACAAACCTCATCCTGGGAAAAGTGTGACTGAAGTCCTAGTCTGGCAATAATCTGAGCAACCTGCAAAGAGACAAACCAGATATAAAACAACAAATTAGAAAACTGTCTCAGATGATGCAGATGCCGTGGTGTAATGTCTAGACTTGCTACAATATGAGCAGCAGCCTGTGAAGGAAAGAACCAGATATTAAACATAAAAAAATAAAACTATCTCAGATGATACAGCTGTCATGGGCGTCATGATGTCTAGTCTTGCCAAAACTGAAAAACATCATTTCTGAGGAAAATGCAAAGAATACATACCATGGAAAGACAGAAAAATCACTGAGCAAGTTCCTACAAGAAGCAAATGAAAACAGTAAACTGATTAGAGAAATTAGACATGGAGAGTCAAAATATTTTTGGACAGTTTTATAAAAGGATAAAAATAAGAGAATTTGGTGGCAACTGGCAAAATTGAGGGGAATAGCACAAGGGTAAGGTAGAGAAGTAAATATCTGGATGGCTTGGCCCTGTGGCATGGTCAAGACAAAAACACGGAACTGATTTACGACTCTGGTAATCGTGTGAAATGGTGAAACATGACCACACACGCTTATCGGCATGGCACATCATCTTTTGCTATAATATGTGAATAAAAGAATAAAATTCAAAACATAAAAATATAATTGATTTATTTTGTTGTTTCGGAATTTGAGATTTAAATATTGAGCACAACCCACTACTGGCAACAGCTGATCTTATTCTGGTATGAACCTAAGGCTTATCCACGTCAATGCGGAAGCACTAGACTCGAGTTTCGCTCTCGTTTGAGCTCGTCAGTAGTGCATATCCTTGACCGGACCCGGAAACAAACCCCCGATCACTGGCGAGTGAAGTGAGTGTGTAAACACTAGATCACGCGGCACACGCTGGACATGGCCAAATTGTCATAACAGAACACTGCAAAGTCACCCATCGTAGGCTGTAGCTCAAGATTTGCCCGATCGCCGTGACTGATGTCCGTCAATTGATGTGGACCCGAATGATCAGGTCTTCTCACTGGCAAGGCACACCATTTCACCATTTAGGCGACTCTTTTGTAGTTCTATCTGTCCCACCCCACAATTTATTCAGTTCTTTTAGTCTTTGAAGAGCAACAGATATTCATCTTTTAATTTCTTTCACTGTGTCACCATTATGACCCAAGATATTCAAAATTTTCCACCACCTCTAATTTGAGTAGCCTTCTGCCTGTAGGTTTTTTTTTTTTTGCATATCCCTTATATGACATCGCTGTCAACACCAGCATCTTTCAGCTGTATGTTGATTTCTTGGCAAGATTACGTTCAGTAGTTTGCCATTGCTTTCTGAGCGGCCGGCTCACATACCCCGTAAGTCACGATGGGATTCGAACCACTGCTGATTCTCACCGTCATCACGTTACCTACGAGAGTATACGAGATTACGGAGAAAAGTTGCTAACCTCTAAGCCAGGAAGCCAGCTAGGTTTTATTGGGTTACCAAAATCTTCTTTGTTTTGTTATTCTGTCTATTTATTTCAGTATGTTTTCTAGAAACACATACATCAACAGGTTGCCTAAAAACAAAAGATGGAAAAATCATAATAGAAAATTATCAAATTTTACATGTATGGTCAGATTATGTGAAGAACCTTTATGGTTCACAACAGAAATTATTAATGCTTTAGAAGAATATGGAATAGATCAAGTCAGCAGGCTGTTAAACACAATATATGCAATATATGATACTGGATATATACTTCCTGAATTATACAATTCTGTATTTATTGCAATCCCAAAGAAATCAGGAGCCATGGAATGTGATCAGCATCGTACAATTAGTATAATGAGTCACATCACGAAGATTTAGTTAAGAATTGTTATGCAAAGAGTTCAGAAGAAAATACAACCTGAATTGGGAGAACAATGTGGGTTTGTAGAAGGCAAGGGTACAGTAAATGCTCTGTATATGCTGAGAACAGTAATTGAACATTCAATAGAATTTACTGGTCACCGGCCGGTCTCCGTGGCCAAAGGCTTGCTAATGCGGTTCGTGAGCCACTTACCAGGCGTTCGAAACTCAGCTGCGAATGACTTGTGCAGCAGACCATGTCGCGTTGTGTTATAACGTGTTGGTATGGGAGCCGGTCGTTCAGAAATCAATGGCAAACTACTGAACGTAAAAACTTGCCTAGTGCATCAACAGCAGCTGAAAAATGCTGGTGTTGACTGCAAGGTTCTGTCAGGGATATGCAACATTTAAAAAAATAAATAGAATCCTACATTCGTTCTACGTCTTTGCTTTATTGACCACACAAAGACTTTCGATAAAGTGAGACATGTCAACATGATAGAGATGCTTGCAGATCTACAAATTGATGAGAAAGATATTAGACTTGTAAAAAGCATATACAGGAAGGCCCCGGTTAACGTAAGGGTTACGATCTTGGAAAACGTGACTAAGTGAAATGATGTATATCGAAACACTATTTCCCATAGAATTAAATTAAATACAGCGTATTATGTAATGTTTATTTTGATGGTAGTTGATATTTATTGGCTAAATAGAGATGGGTTTGGGGTGGGTGGTAGAGTTATTGGGATGTAGAGGTATTAAATTCTGCCTCTTCATCTGAGGATGAATCTGTAACCTCTTCCTGCGTCTTTTCCTGGCTCTTCTCTGCTTGAACAAAAAATGTGTCCAATGTCTGCTGCACAGCCTGTTTCCATTTCTCTATGTAAAGCTCTCTGTAACAGTTGATGGTGCATGTTACTGTTCTCGACACTTTGGAACTCCGTTCTCTGTTCAGGTCATCCTCATTCATTGTGTCCATTGCCACATCAATCAATTGAAAGAATTGTGACAAACGTTCGGCTGTCAACATTCGAGGTGTGGGGGGTTGCAACAGGGTGCTCCTCTTCCTGCTGAGCTCTCTGCACGTCAAGTTGCATTAGGTCCTCATTAGACAAATCTTCTCCATGTGATGTAAGCAACTCATCAATGACAGTTTCCTCCATCCCTTCACAGCCAGCTTTAGTGGCTAAGTTAGCGATCTGTCATCGAATAACATGAATGTCGTCAAATTCACAAAAGTCGTGCACACATTCTGGCCACAGTTTTCACCACACAATATTCATGCATGGTAAGTAAGGAGACGTTCCACAGCGGTAACACTACGTGGCATTGCGTAGTTCCTCCGCAAGCTAGTAAGTTCCTCTGCAAGGGTGCTGCATAGCAACACGGGTGATGACGTTATGACGGAACATAGCAACGTAAAGTGACAATGATGTTATAGCAAAACGACGTAAACTGAAGCAACGTATAGCGGGGCCTTCCTGTATTGGAAACAAACAGCGGCCATAAGGATTGATAATGAAGTAGGTCAATATCAGCCTATTAAGAGAGGTGTGAGACAGGGATGTGTAATGTTTCCACATCTTTTTACCTGTACAGTGAACATATTTTCAGAAATGTACAGGATATGAGAGGAATCATCATTGGAGGAAGAAACATCAATAACATTAGATATGCAGATACAGTATTGATTGCAGACAATGAGCAGAATCTGCAACATTAAGTGGATGCGGTTGTTGCACACAGTGAACAACTAGGGTTAGAATTAAATTTTAAGAAGACACAGATTATGGTTGTCACTAGGAAGAACAAAATACCACAATGTAATATACAAGTGACAATGGGAATATTCTTAAACAAGTGAATCGGTACAATCATCTCAGAACAGTCATAACATCTGATTGGAGATGCCTTGAAGAGATTAGAACAAGAATCGCCATGGTGAAGGTTACCTTTTGAAGATGAAAAACATATTGACCAATAAAAAGATGTCATTTGCAACGAGAAAAAGGATGTTGAGGTGCTACTTAGAATCTGTACTTTTGTGTGGACGTGAAGCATGGACAATGAGCAGACAAGCTGAAAAACATCTGATGGCTGTGGAAATGTGGTTTCTGAAGAAAATGCAAAGAATACCACGGACAGACAGAAAAACCAATGAACAAGTCCTTCAAGACACAAATGAAGATCGTAAACTGATTAGAGAAATTAGACGTAGACAGTCAACATTATTTGGTCACGTTATGAGAAGGAATAAATTGAAGAACTTTATGACAAATGGCAAGGTCAAGGGGAAGAGAACAAGGGGAAGGCAGAGAAGTAAATACCTGGATGGCTTGACCACATGGCATGGTCTAGACAAGAACACTGAGCTGAACCACGACACCGGTGATCATGTGAGATGGCAAAACATGACTGCCCATGCTTATCATCATGGCACATGATGAATTAATGAATGATACACAAGATAATTGGTACAAAATGAACTAAGATCAAGTTTGTTTATTTATAAACTAATGAAAACACAAGATTGTCATCATCATGTGGCCTGCCAGCTGGCATATATGCCTTCATGCATCATCACAGATCTAAGAACTAAATAAGCTTACCTCTGTAAGTTTGCTCTCAACAAGAATGTCCTGTACCACTGGAACAAAGAAGTCATTTCCGGGATGGTCCAGTCTAAAAGCCGCCACAGCTGTACTAAAGTAGCACATATGTCTGCTGATAGAGGCATATAAAACACGAATCTGCAAATCTGCAGACAAAAATTCATTTTCTCGTCCACGAAGATAGTTATCCGAAGAGTTTACCCATCTCTGAAATTCCACCAGAATTGTGAATGACAGTGTAACTGTTTTAGCCTGTCCATAGTCGGGAGCATGTGTCACTAAGTAAAATGCACTTTCCCATGGGTTTGGGCTGTCCCGTAGGAAAATGACTAGTTTTTTGTAAACAGCATCTCCTTTTGCTTTCTTCCCAATGATGTGATCATCCTGCCAGATGTACCGAAACTGCTCGATAAAACCTTCCAGAACATCATTGGACAAGTTTTGTGGATTTTTAGCTCTCATGACACCTTTTGCCCAATTATTTGCCGCATAAGCATCGTCACAGCTTCTGGAATTCCTGACCTTATTTGGGTCAGAATGTTGATTGTTACCGTGGCTTCTTGGCGAATTAGAAATGCCATGTCCACGAGGTTTACCTTGTACAAAACCTCCTTTCGGCGCAGTCGGCCCTTTTTTCCCTTTATATGAATGTTGTTGTGCCATGTTTCAGTAGTATCTTATCTGCACTGTTGTGCCTAGACAAGAAATACAATGAAATGTAATTAATAAGCTGTAAATGTAATTAATAATATAGACAAGAAATACAAATGAAATGTAATTAATAAGCTGTAAATGTAATTAATAAGATAGACAAGAAATACAAATGAAATGTAATTAATAAGCTGTAAATGTAATTAATAAGATAGACAAGTAATACAAACGAAATGTAATTAATAAGCTTGATGATTGTGAAACTGTTACATGATATCAAATTGTGGGTGGATTGCTGAAAATTTAAAAAAAAAAAATAATGTGACGATATTACAGTAGACTTTAATGATGTTGGTGGAGAATAAAGTGGGAAATTATATCAGGTATTATGTATTAGGAGTAATTGAATGTGAAGAATTTCATACAATTTTTAAAGAGAACAAAAAGATGAAAAAAGAAAGCTAAGAGTTTGACAGGGATGTGTTTTGTCACCAGATCTCTTCTCTCACTATAGTGAAGTAATAATGAGAGAGATGAAAAGTAAGCTAGGAATACTAATCAGAAGGTATAATCAACCTATGCAGACGATATCAGTAATAAAGGTGGAAAATACAGAAGATCTACAACAGCTTATGAACATTGTAGTAATAAAGAGTGCAAAGAAAAGACACTTCTTGAATATCAAGAAACCAATAATAATTGTGATATCAAAGAAAAAAGTGACATCAAAATGTGACATGGAAATAGATGGGAAAATTCTTAACCAAGAGGGTAATTTAAATTTTTTTTTTTAAAGTTGCATATCCTTTAAGGACGTAGCCATCAACCCCAGCAATTGTTTTTTGCTCTTCGTGATTCCTGGGCAAGTTTTACGTTCAGTAGTTTGCCATTGCTTTATGAACGACCGGCTCCCATTCCAACACGTTATAACACAACGGGACACGGTCCGCTGCCGAATCGGTCACCACTGAGTTTCGAATGCCTGGTATGCGGCTCACGAATCGCGCTCTCAAGCCTGCGGCCATGGAGACCGGCTTTTAAATACCCAGGCGCAATTATAACATAATATGGAAGATGTACAACAGAGATTAAGGACAGAATAGGACAGGCAAAAGCTGCATTTCAGAAAATGAAAGGTGAACTTGGAAGCAACAGAGATATAGTTCCTGAGATGAATGTTGCAAATTCCTGGGCTACTAGAATACCTAACAACAACTGTGCAAAAGAGGCTAATGAAACTAGAAAATTATATTAATTCATTCATCATTTGCCATGCCAATAAACATAGACTGTCATTTTATGCCATCTCATGCAATCAATAGAGGCGCAGATCAACTCAGTGTTCTTGTCTCGACCTTACAACGTGGCAAAGCCATCCAGGTAATTACTCCTCTGCCTTCCCCTTGTCCTCTTCCTTTTGATCTTGCCAGTTGTCACTAAGTTCTCCAATTTATTTCTTCTCATAATGTGGCCAAATAGTTGTGATAGTCTAATCAGTTTATGGTTTTCATTTGTTTTTTGTAGGGCTTGGTCATTGGTTTTTATCTGTCCATGGTATTCTTTGCATTTTCATCAGAAACCACATTTCTACAGCCAACAGATGTTTTTCAGCTTGTCTACTCATTGTCCACGCTTGACATCCATATAACAGTACAGGTTCTATGTAGCACCTCAACACATCTTTTTCTCGTTGCAAATGACATTTGTTTTATTGGTCAGTATGTTTCCCATCTTGCAAAAGGCTACCTTTGCCATGGCGATTCTTGTTCTAATCTCTTCAAGGCATCTCCCATCAGATGTTATGACTGCTCCAAGATGACTGTACTGGAGGTCAATGTGCAGGAGGACTTGCATTGAAAGCACTGGTGACTACATCGGAAAATGATACATTTGTTCTTTACTTTTTCAGAATACATTCACCCCCAAAAAAGCATTTAAGGTCTTCATTTGAAGCCCCCTTGTATGTCCTTTGGTTGATGTTATGTTGTGCTTTATAATGACCATTTTAGTTATATCCCCTCCCCTTTTTTTTTTAAAAATTCAAAACAATGTTTTTCAGATTTCAATATTCGAAAACAAAAATAACAGATTATAGTTTATTGCCCATTAATGATTTGTTTTATGCTGCGTGACTTCCGCAGTATAAACCTCAGGAGATGTAGTGAAATATGCCAGACAAAAAGATTATACACTATTGTGTGTCCTTTTTTTCTTTTCACACAAAATTAATAACCTCCAAAATATTTCCAAATTATTTGCAGTTATAACTGATTTGGTATCTACAAGTAAAGGTGGATTTCATTTTGCCAACCCTGTTGAAAAATCAGGTTGAAAGTGTCCATCAAGGATGACAACATCAACTCAGTCAAGACGACACAATACAATAGTGTCAATCACATATTGTCTGGCTCAAGATCAAAAACTCCACACTCGGCTTCTAACTTTAAGTTAGTTTATTAATAAACTGGAATTTTATTAAAGTTTATTTATGGAAAATTAATGTAGGCCATAAGAACTTAAGAAGCCACCTTCCATCATACGGAATATGGGAATAATAATAAATAAGATAGATGATGATAGTTGATAATGATAGATGAAGGATAAAAAGATGCAAAGATCAATCAATCAATCAGGCAGGTGCCGTCTCCACAATGAAGGTTGGCTGCAATGGATCACCAACACTGTCTGTCTCTCGTTCTGACAGTACATTCTGTATTGAGTATTATGTCTCTTAACGAGGCCGAAATATTTCATTCACCTCTTCTTTATTTATTTCATCAACTTTTTTCATTCCCAGTTTTTCTAGAACCTCTGTATTTGATTGTTTTTGAGTACATGAAATACGACATATGTGTCTGTATATCCACAACTCCAGGGCCTCTAATCAACTTTCTAGTTGCTTGTTAAATGTCCAGGCTTCTTCGCCATACAACAGTGTTGAATATATGTAACAATTGACAATTCTCATTTTTAATGCATTGTTAATCTCTCTAGATGATAATACTGATTTCATACTCCTGAAAGCATTTCTGGCCATTCCTATTTTCTTCTTGATTTCTATTTCACTTCTGCCATCATCTGTTATTACATTCCAAGATAGAAGAAACTTGTTTATTTGTTCTAGTATCTAAGTATCTCCCCATTTACTGTGATGTTCATTGATGATCTTTCCTTTCCACTGCTAATTTTTTATTTTTAGGATGTTAATATATAAGCTACATTCTGCATTATGCCCGTTTACTTGTTCCACTAGGTTTTGAGTTTTGTAACTCTTACAGGCCCTCTGCTAGTAACACTGTACTCAAAGATATTTTTCATTGTGACACTATAAAAGTACCGAATGTTAAATTTACTGCCACTGCCAGTATCATGCATGTGGCGTGATTCTTTAAGAAATTGAGAAACTTAGAAAAGTACAATTAAAATATAACATTTATTGGAAGATTTTTTTACCAAACGTTTGGTAATAATGTCCCGTACATTATTCACAAACGGCTGGTCACGTGATGTTTACTACCGCCGTAGATTGGCTTCAGAAGACTATTATTCTCTCTTCTCGTCTGTCTTTTGTTTGCAAGTTCTTTTTCTTCAAACCTCACTAAGATGATATTTGTCTGGTGGTCTGGGTGCCAGTAACATGGTTACAAGGTTTAACAGGCGAGAAGACATATTTCTGCTGTCTGCACGTCTACAGAGACAGAACTCAGTAGCTCAAGCGACAACCTCCTGAAGTTCTTTTTATTCAAACCTCATAGACGTTATTTGTCGACAAGGACACACACTATGTACAGTGATATTTCATTTGGCAAATAAAATTCACATTAAACAAAGACATCTATTGGATCCATTGATTCTGACACTTGATCACTCTGTCGCTGCCTGTTAAATATCTTGTATTAAAATTATTTTTTAAAATGCCGGCGGGGAGTCGAACCGTCTCCCACGTGACAGGTGGAGATACTAACTAACCACTATATTACTACCGAGGACACAATAATATTTCCATCAACTATTAATAATATAGTCAACTGTAGGTCATGTGACCAGCTGTTTGTGAATAATGTCCAACACATTATTAACAAACGTTTGGTAATAATCACATCGAAATTTATTATATAATTATTATAATTTTATAATTCACTGTAGTATAGTATAAATTTTCAGTATTAATTGAATTCTAGTCTACTTCTGGATTTGTGGTGATTCAATGAATCATTCATTTCTTTAGGAAGTTAAACAAATAGTACAAGCGGCTGAAGCGACAATCCAAGTACCAAATCAAGAAATAGTTGAAATACCACTAGTCTCATATTTTTTTTTTTTTTGGGTCACTCTCGCATTGGAATACAATAAAAATACAGTACAGTCAATTAGTTAGTCATCAGTGTGGTGCCTTCAGTTCAGTTCAGAAGCAAGCTCAGAAGGCGCCCCAGCCGCACAACAGCTATGAAAGAGGCCTACTTTACGTTTTCATATTATTATAGAAAAGAAGCTACTGCCAAGACTGATTTACAAAAGGACACTAACATAAATGTTATGTGTTATAAAACTATTAAAACTGGATATGTACTCGGACTACAGACGACGCTGGAATCGTCTCTTTTTCCCAGCGCGAATGGCAAGTTTGTGTTATTGGAGCTCTTCTATTAAAAGCATTAACAAAGACTCTCAACCGGAAGGTAGGTTGTGTACTCAGTCATGAAATCTTCATCATCATGTGCCATGCCGATAAGCGTGGGCGGTCATGTTTTGCCATCTCACTCGATCACCAGAGTCGTGGATCAGCTCTGTGTTTCTGTCTCGACCATACCACGTGACCAAGCCATCCAAGTATTACATTCTTGGTCTTCCCTTTGGTCTCCTTCCTTCGATCTTGCCAGTTAATTTCTTCTCATATCTCATCTCATCATGTTCTTCTTGTACCATGCGGTGTCGAGGTGAAGTATAAACACTGTGGGAGTACCCGATTATGGGCTTCATATATCGATATTCCCATGGAATCTGCTATTCCCTCCGTCCAACGTTTACGTGGTCGGCCTCTTCTCTGTTTCCATCTGGTCCGTACATCATTGCTTGTTGTGGTATGCTGTTGACTGGTAACCTACTTCTCATAACATGCCCAAAAAATGTTGACTGTCTACGTCTAATGGCTCTAATCAGTTTACAATCTTCATTTGTTTCTTGAAGGACTTGTTCATGGGTGTTTCTGTCTATCCATGGTATTCTTTTCATTCTCCTCAGAAACCACATTTCTATAGCCATCAGATGTTTTTCAGCTTGTCTGCTCATTGTCCACTCTTCACATCCATACAAAAGTACAGGTTCTATGTAGCACTTCAACACACTTTTTCTCGTTTCAATTGATATATTTTTATTGGTCAGTATGATTTTTCAACTTGCAAACGGCACCTTTCGCAGAAATTGTGTAATTACCCAAGCATTGTCATGTCGTTGTCTCAGTGAGTACTACAGATCTCAACGTATGAAATAAACCAGATAACTGATGTCTTCACTGTTTTGTTTGGTGCTCAACTGTCTGCTTGTGATCCCGGTCGGTAACTATGGCGTTCACATGTTATGTTGTGCTAGTGTGCCCTCAAATCTATACTTCCTTCTTCTCCTTCTATGAGTGCCAAACAACACTGCGTGTGTTTATTTATCTACTTGTGAGGGTTATGTTTCCGTAGCAACACGCCATGATAGTAACAATGAATGGTTTGGACAAAGGTGTAGGCAACAATGTCATTGTTAAAATGGCATCTGTAACCATGAGAATGGAAGCTGCCCTTCTGGTGTACCATGTGATCCGGTTTGCGTTGGTCCTGGGTGTCAGTTTGTGAATGTGGCGTTCACGAATTGGACAAAAGCGGTCCTGATTTCTTGACCGATGAGAATGATGCCACTTGCCATGATGATTTACAGGATACCTCTCTTACGTTGAGTCCGTCACATCCTACACAGGATAATAATAATATGGTTTAGGCTGCATGTAATACACTTAACACGTTTGTGCGCTTCATAGTAGCACGGGGTAACGCAGGAAACATGTGTTGTAATACGTCTGAATTCCTTGTGGATGCCAACACAGTGGCATCATACATAAAAAGTCGCTTAAAAGTCGACAGGGTCGACTTCATTGCACCGGGTTTTTATCCCATATGGCTCGGTCCCTTTCCGCGGCACGGAAAGCGTCGCACAAAGCACGAACTCCGTAGCTTTTGGCGACGACCCACAGGAGTCTCCGAAACATTTAACTCGTAAACCTGAAGGGTGCGGCCCGGAATCGAACCCACAACTTTCGGAGCACGAGTCAAACGGCTTGACCACTTCGCCACAGAGACTCATGGACAATTTCACCATTGAAAGAGCTCTGGCAGCTGAAGTGTATGTCGTTGGAGGTAGATATGTAGCCTTACAGCAGCTTATAGCTAGAAACACATATCAGATTACATCTCAACGTGTTGTCGGGCCTCAATAGTTGTTGATGGTGACTCCAGGAGCGATGAAATCTACATTCAGTGCTGATGATACAATTCTGGATATGTACACAGACAGAAAGATACGCCCGGATGCCTATTATATTCCCATGATGCTGTGTAAGGTCTGGCACGCACCTTTCAACTCATGGGTGGTATGTTTGCGTACTCCACTTTTGTGAGGTACAGGATTTTGGCCATTGGAGAGCTCATGTAGTTGTTAATAGAACTGAAGACAACAAAAGTGCAGAAAGGGATGTGCCATCTGGTGACTCACAGTTCAAAGTCACGTGGAACTTCCAGGCGACTCATTCTGACCTTCGTCTCAGAAGACTACCTTCGGCTGCTCAGGAGATCGCCCACACGACACGGTGGTGAGAATTGAATGGACTACGACATTTATGGAGATGGAAGAAAGATCGGACAATTGCTCAACATGAGCTCTGGTAGCTGAAGTGTGTTCCATGTATGTCGTTGGAGGTAGATATGTAGGTTGGGAACAGTGGTATGTAGTGACTTTAGCTATGTATTATGTACTATTTGATAGATATTGTGTGCCATTGTTTTTGCTCCCCGTATACATTTATGTACGAGGTTGAAGGAACGAGAGAGATGGCGATTAGTAGGCAAAGTGAGCAGGACAAAACCTGGTCTGACATAGTTCAAGGCCTGTATGCATTTATTTTAGCACTGGCGAAAGGCCGTGCAAGTTTATGGGGTTTATTTAGACAAATATTAAGTCTAAAGGAAATGTCATTTATGTATGTAAATTTCATTCATTTTGAACAACTAGTTCTCTCCCCCTCTCCCCCACCTCTCTCTCTCTCTCTCTCTCTCTCTCTCTCTCTCTCTCTCTCTCTCTCTCTCTCTCTCTCTCTCTCTCTCACTCTCTCTCTCTCTGTCTCTGGTTGTGTCAGTGTGTGATCTGGTCACTGCTGTGCCGTGAGTATGCTGTACTGCAGAGCTCAACGTATGTAGTTAACCATATTACTGATGTCATCACTGCTTTGGTTGGTGCTTAACTATCTACAGGCGAGAGTTATGTTTCCATTGTGTAGTGACTTTACAATTTGACACATATTGTTTGTCATTGGTTGTGTTCCCTGTATACATTTATCTACTGTGTTCGCCAGGAATGAGGCGCTGGAACCTCTTGCCCCCTGGTGGATTGGGCCCGTTAGCTATTGCAGCGGCCAATCTAGGAGATGGAAAACTCCGATTATAAACCCCTAAGTTTAAGGTGGGCCGACGTGCCGAGGACTGAATGGCCACGGGTGAGTTGGTCGTGAACGTGGAACGTCTGGTATGCGGGCGGGGCGGCGCCAGGCATATGGACTCCTGAGGGACATCCCCTGCCCCTTCCCTAGTAAGCAGGCAATACTAGGGAGATCGGTTATTTCCTGCAATATCTAAACTTTGCTTATGGATTTAATTAAACACGGAAATCGTCGCCAGAGCTACGGAGCACGTGCTCTGCGCTTGACACATCTTTCAGAAGCTAGCGAAGAGAGAGTGAGGAGGAGAAGGCGAGGAAATTGTGTGAGAAGAAGACATAGAAAGAGGAGAGCAGGCGCCAGGAGAACAAGACGAAAAGTGGAGAGACTAGGGTTCAACCATGTAAGAGTGGGATACTGGAACTATCGTAGTGCCAGACAGAGAGGTCCTGTATTGGAGAGGCTAATATATGATTTTGATATCCTCATGCTCCAGGAGTTAAATGCAGACAAATACCATTGCCCTGGGTACGTCAGTTATATAAACCCCACTGGGAAGAAGAGACATGGGCAAGGTCTGCTGGTGAAGAAAGGAGTGAAGCATGTGGTACTTGATTTGAGCCAGTGGAATCACAGTGCAAGAGAGGTCCAGGGTATACAAATGGAGATTGGTGGCTTAAGTTGGAACATCATAAATGTATATGCCACAGTGGATTGTTTTGTCAGAGAGGAACAATGGGACTGGCTTAAGGAATTGGAGGACTTACCAGGTGATAGGCTACTCATATGTGGATACTTCAATGCGAGGAACAGATATTGGGACAGTAGTGGAGAAAACTGACAGGGAATTTCCCTTGCGGATGCCATGGTGGACTCCGATGTGGTCTGCATAAATGATGGTAGGCCGACTAGAATGGCAATGAGGCCTGGCGATGCAGACACTGCTATTGACTTGGCACTTGTCTCCCAGTCATCAGTCCTTGATGTAAAGTAGACTGTTTTGAATGATCATGGAAGTGATCATATGCCATGCTCAGTCCTGATCTCTAAATCCAGGAAAGTTCAGGCTGGGAGAGTGCGCAAGACATTCTGGTATGAGTGGACCGACAGCCTTCTTGGACGCCTCAGACAGGGGGCATGCAACAGGACTGTTAAAACTCCTTTTTTGCAACCCCCATTGTGGACCCCAGAAGTAGACCATGCTTGGAAAGCAAAGAGAGCTGCAGTGAAGCAGCTAAGGGAAAGTGCGACAGACACCCCGAAGCTCACGAGAGGAAGTGGACACCGCGGAAAATGTCAAGAAAGACAAGGTGGAGGGTTTCAAGCGCTGTGCTGCAGAGGCCAAGAAAGTAAAATGGGAATGTTTTATGAAGGAGATTGGAGGTGATAAAACACTGCGAAAATTCTGGAAACTGCACAGACAAATGCAAAGAAAAGATCGGCCTATGACAGTGGGAACAATTTATAGAGAAGATGGTGTGCGCGTGACAACAGACAAAGAGAAAGGGGAGGCGTTTCTCCAGAGATTTTTAGAGCAGACCAATCATAATGATGCGGATACCAGGGATGCAGTTAGAGAGGAGTTATCTGGCACAATGGAGAATATGTATTATGAAGATATTCATACGGGTGGATGATGTTAAACATATTTTGAAAAAGGCAAAAGACACGGCACCAGGGCCCGATGGTGTTAAGTATGGCCACATGAAGATTTTGAGCGATGTAGACCTGAAGGAGATGACCGGCTGCTTTAACCAGAGCATTAGGACAGCATCAGTACCGCAGGATTGGTTACATAGCTATCTCATCCCTCTCCCAAAACCATTCAAGGATAATTTAAAGCTGAGCGGCTTTAGGATCATCACCCTGCAAAATACGTTTGGGAAGGTTTTAGAGAAGATAGTCGCTGTCAAGTTGCAAGAGTTTTTGGAAAAGCGGAAGCTTCTTCCAAGAGACACTGGGGAGCTACAGGCCCGGAAAAGATACTTAGGTCAAATGCAGCCACTTTTGCCTTTGACGTTTATGAGGGGTTCCAGAGTAGACAGGAAACGATGGCGGCAGCGCTTGATCTTGAGGATGCGTACAACAGAGTTCGCTATGATATTTTGATGACCGCACTGATGGAGAAGGGGGTAAATCCCTGGTTGGTGAACTGGATAGCAGCCGTCCTGCACTCTCGTCGTGTTGCTCTCCGTCTGGTCGCATGGACCTCAGAGCCACATATGTTAACCCCGGGATTACCACAGGGATCTGCAATCTCACCGGTGTTCTTTAACGTGTATACGAGCAAGATTGCCGGCCTAGAAGCACCAGGGGTTGGAAGAATACTAACATTTGCAGATGATATTCTTGCATATAGGCAGGGGAGAGATAGGGAGCAAATAGCCCAGGAGCTACAGGCGACAGTAGACAAAGTGATTGACAGTTGCACTGAAATGAGTGCTGTCATCCTCCCGGAAATGGCAGCTGTTTTGTGGTGCTCTATGGACAATAGGATTGTGAGAACTGATGTCTCAAACCTCACGATAGATGGTAGAAGCGTTAACAGAGAGAACAAACTGAAGTACCTGGGAATCACATTTGACAGAAGCCTGTCCTTAAAGGACCATGTGGAGTCGGTTGTGACAAGATCTCAAAAGGGACTCAATGCACTTAAAACTATGGCTGCAAAGGACACAGAGCAGAGAATGCTTTTCACACTATACCAGCACTTGATTCTCTCAGTGACTGATCATGGACTAGGACTGCTCACTGTCTCAAAGTGTCAACTTGTGAAATTAGAGCGCATACAGAACGAAGCTATGCGGGTCATTCTGGGATGCACCAGAGACACCCCAGTCGTGTGTATGCGTTACATCCTTGGTTTGCCGACTGTTGGTGGTAGGCTCAAGGTGATGCAGGCGAAGACATACCTCAGTGTAGTTGTTGACACAGTGTTGAGGGGTGGCTACAGGACTTATATATAGAGGACAAGGGACAGAACAGAGTTAGGACAACTAAGATAACGACATAGAAGATATAGATAAGGACATCTAGAGTAGAGTCAGTAGAGTATAGACAGGACATGGGTCAGGAAAGCAGAGGGTCATAAGACAGGACATCTACAAGACAGTGGATGAAGTGGAGACAGGACATGGTAAGGGACACTATCGTGTGTTAGACAGAGTAACGATAGGACCAGACCGGGTGATACAAGGGGACCACCGGTCACGGGACACTGCCCTGAACGGACTAGATGTCAGTGACCTACACTAGCACGGACAGTTTGAAGTACAACGAGAATGTTGAGACAATACGAGGTTCACACAACGGCACGGAGCCTGGTACGACCAGCCCAGCGGTTGAGTTGAGAATCATCAGACCGGACTTGGGACAGTTTAAATGAGGACCTGTTTTCTTTTGAGCGAGTGCTTAATGTTTTGCCAGAGTATTAGTCTTGAGTAGAGCGAATATTGAAGTGTGAAACTATCGCGTGTTAATAGATTATGAAAGGCGACATATGTATGTTAGCATGAAACTTACCGCCTGTATTTATTGTGTGATGATATCAGGTTCGACTGTAAATAAATGATGAAGTTACCATACGCTTTCTTTGAGTGCGTTTGAAGGAGTTGAATGCCTGTGTATGTAAAGCGAGACGCTGACACACCCGTTGCATGAGGCGCTGGACGTAGTTAAGGGTCAGAGACTGATAAGAGGGAAATCATGGATGACTCAGGCGGAGGATACGATCAGACAGGTGTGCCCCTTAGAGAACATTAGGCAAGGAGAGGTGTGGGTTAGAGTGCCAGCGGAGCAGTCAGACTTGTGCAAAGTTATAATCACATTGGGCCGGGAGTGCAGGGATTGGCCAGCAGAGGCCGGGGAAGTGGAAATCCAGCAACTAATTCAGGATAATGCTCGTCCGGGTGATGTGATTATATACACAGATGGTTCGGTGTTGAGAGGCAGGAGAAGTGCCTGGGGGTTCTTAGCAAAAGCTAATGGTCGGCGTTTGGTGCAGGAAAGCCTGGCATATGATACTACAACATCTAGTTTAACAATGGAGGTGGAGGCGGTGAGTGCAGCTTTCCGCTGGATGGAGAATAAGATACACACACACATCGTGATTGTAACTGACTCAGAAAGCATGCTGAGTAGGGTGAGGATAGGCAAGCTTCGTGCAGAGTGGCTTGCTTCGCTTCGGAAGTCACGGGTGACAAGCATCGTCTGGATCTTTTCTCCGGGGCATGCTGGTGTGCTGGGGAATGAACAGGCGGACAGATTGGATTGACTGGCTCTGCAAAACTTGGTGGAGTATTGATGCATGATGGGGAAGACGTGGTTGCGGCCTTGTGGGAGCACGTGTACACCTCGGAGGAGCAAATGGATCATCATGGTCTGGCAAGAATGCGACAGCGAGGGGTGACGAGGGGATCTAGCTGACGATCGACGCTCAGAGGAAAGGCGAGACGGACATATAATCAGATTCTTCGCTGGCTGGTGAGGATAGGGACGGGGCGCTTATGGGAATGCCCCGGATGCTGTGATGTCGGTTCCTAAATCAATCAATCAATCAATCAATCAATCAATCAATCTCTCTCTCTCTCCGCCAAATGCTGGTGCAATTACGTTTGCTTGGAGAATATTTAAAATATCATAATAACATGTTAGTAATGGATTGATTGATCTCTACACTTAATAATACTTATGTTCAAGCATTCTGCGGAAGTACTAGATATCTAAATGAAAAACTAGAAACGCCGTGAGAAGGGGACGTAAACATCTAATATTGTTACAAGGGAGATTACTAGAATTTAGAAAGAGAAAATATATACTAGCTATATTTTCATAATCTCACAAAATAATCTCTTTACTTTTCTTTTATAAATAAAACATTAGATATTATAGATAGATATGGTAATTTCAAGAAGAAAGCTGTCAGTTTCCGTACATAAAGTTTGTTTAATCTTTACTTACTTACATTTTATAATCAACTTGTAACGTTCGACATTTAATTTTAATCTCTAATTGTGTACTTCTCATGATTACACAACACATTAATATTCTTGATTCCCCTATGTGGGGAACAACATTTTTCTTCACAACGTATCTCTTCACAACGTATCAATCTTTCACTGCAGTAGCAGCACTAACATTATTTTCGCAGTGTGAAATTGTGTATTATTTCCGGATTTAGTGGTGATATTCGTTGTTGGTTTGATTTTCTGGACATTTCCCCGGAATTATTACCTGAAACAACACATTTTTCAATATGTATTCGAATATCACTGATGTCGGGATCTCGATAAATGACTACGATGTCCAGCTACTCCACCAGTCCGGAACGATAGTGTGTTCCATAACTGGTCCCGGGGCGGCTGCTAAAGCAACACCCGCACTTATTATGAGTGCCCTAACTGGTCCAGGAGGTGTACCTTTTGGGGGAGTCGTGGACCTGCATAGGTTCGAAATTCCCACTAGGTGGTACTTTCACCTGTCAGCAGAGGCTCAGAAAGCCGTGTATGACAAGATACACGGCAAAAAACTTTCGCTACCAAGTCTAGGGATAGACATATCACTACAACATCTAGACAAAGAAAGGGACAGGCTGACCATCCACTGGCTACCTGTCACGATTGCTCCTCAAGGAGTTAAAAAACTGGTGCACAGTATTACAGGAGACGACAAGGCCGAGGTCTTTAGGATAAAGAATGGGGCCGGCAAGTGGGGAGCGCTCTGCAACCCAACAAAGGAAGTTCCCCATTATATACGGATCTACACTCCCGGTATAACGAACAATAACCACAGAGTGTTGATCACGATGCCGGGGAGAAAGACCGATTGTCCAGCTTGTGGCCAAAACAATCACTGGGCAAATAAATGCCCTAGTCGACGACATTCGACGACACCAATAGCAGCAGCAGTAAGTGTTCAAAGCCAAGAAGATTTCCCACGACTCGAAAGAGAAACCTCTCCACAGGGAGAGATTGAACTGACACAAACCTTCAACAGTCAAATCAACACACAAGAAAATAACACACAAGAAATTAATACACAAGACATAAATCCAAGGAATGAAGACTCTGACGGTTTTCAAGTCGTCAGCAAACCAAAGAAGAGAACATGGGCTAACAGAAGACCGCAGTCAAAACACAGCGACGACACAGAAACAGACGATTTATCACTGCCAAAGAAAGAAAGTCAAAAACACTATAGGCAAGACAAAGGAAACTGAACAAGAACAACAAGAGGAGACACAAGTACAAGACGAAGACGACACATACAGCATACCAGACACTCTTTTCGTAGACACAGACACAAGTGATAAGAACGAGGAACAAGACGATCCTCCCACACAAACCTTTGACGCTACAGACCTGCTCGCCTAAATGTACTCAACAAGGATAATAATTTTGCGTGTGATTCTATACACTTATTATATCTCATTCATTTGATTTTACTTAAATTATAATGACTAGTGATTTAGTTATTATTACTTTAAACATTTGTGGTATACGTACAAAGTTACAACATATTATCACACTAATAAACAAACACAAACCAAATTTTCTACTACTACAAGAAACAAATATATGTTCAAAAACATTCGCACAACATATCACCACACAGCTAGGCCTCAGACATTCATGCTTTAGTTTAGGCACACACAAAATTGGGTCAGGAACAGCTATTCTGCAGACATCAGACAGGTGGGACATAATTAAAACACACACGGATAACCATGGACGAATCTCCATAATACAGGTAGAAAACACTATACAAGCATACACCATAGTGAACATACATGCACCACCAAATTACAATCACCAACCAAACTTTTACCAAGAATTAGACACCTTACTTATACAAACATACAGAGGGCAAAATATTATCCTTGCAGGGGATTTCAATTTTGTACTCTCAGATTTGGATATCGTAGGGGCAGGCAAAGCAGGAATCAAGACACAATTAAGGAGAAATGACAGAAGTGGAATACATCAACTGGATATACTAAAGAATACCCTAGACACACACAATCTAATAGACGCTTTCCGATACAGACACCCTAATAACATTGCAACAACACACAAAAATAGGGCTTACAATAGATCAGCCAGATTAGATAGAGTATACTCACCTTCAACACACCAAATAATACACACAAAACATCTACAAGAGACATTACAATACACAGATCACAAAGCAGTACTAACACATATCACTACAGACACTACAAACACAAGGCCATCAAAAAGAACATCACATTGGAAGTTCAATAACTCCTTACTCCAACATACAGGTTATTTACAACATGTGACACAACTTATTCTAACATACACTAATAGTACACCCACGGACAACATAACACAAATTTGGGATTTACTAAAGAATACAATACGGTGTAGAACACAACAGTTAGCATCCATCATACATAAAGACAGACTACAACAAGAACATATCATACAGACAGCAATACATCTCACAAAACAGACTGACAGGAATGCACCACACCTAAACACACTAGAATCACAATTAGAACAACACCAGCAACACACACTCCGCGGTGCACTCCTTCGAACTAAACTTACTAACATATCAGAAGAAAATCCCAATAGACAGCACCTTGCATTAGAGCAAAACATTCAACGCAACAGACAAATAGGAGCAATAACAGACATGCAAGGAAACACACAAACAGAGACAGTACATATACTAGAAACATTCCAACAGTACTACACTGACCTATATACAGCAGAACCCGCCAACACACAAACACAAAATAGATTCCTAAAATACACAAACAAATTGTCAGACACAGATAAAGACACACTAGACACAGAGCTTACATTAGCCGACATAACACATGCACTCAATCAAATGTAAAAAGACAAAACACCAGGACCAGATGGACTCACAGTAGAATTCTACCAACACTTCTTTCCTATCCTAGGCGATTTCCTTCTAAAAGTCTACCAAGAAGCTTTTCATAAACAAGAACTCCCAAACACTTGCAACATGTCATATATAACACTCATACCTAAAGACAACACAGACAAAACACAGCTGAAAAACTATAGACCCATCTCCTTATTAAACACAGACTACAAAATTCTAGCAAAATCACTTGCAAACAAAATTTAAAACTTCATGCCATCACTCATCCACCCAGACCAACAGTGCAGTATTCAACACAGAAACATACACCAACATACACACTTCATTAGGGATTTCATTACATACACCCACCAGAAAGACTGTCAATCCTCTCTCTTATCTTTAGACCAGGAGAAGGCCTTTGACAGAATCTCACACTCATACTTACACAAAACACTAGCACACTGCAACATAGGACAGTACTATAGACAGTGGATAGAAATATTGTATAAAAATCCTGAAAGTAAGGTACTGGTGAATCATTCACTCACTGGCAGTTTTAGAATCAATAGATCTGTCAGACAAGGGTGTCCACTATCACCAGTCCTATATGTACTCACACTAGAACCACTCTTAGAAGCAATTAGACAGGACACTAACATTAAAGGTACATTTATACACGGGTCTGGAGAGCGGAAATTAATTGCTTATGCAGATGACACCGTTTTCTTCCCTACAACCAACACTTCCATAACGAACATACTTCACACCTTCAGACAGTTTGGTGAAGGAAGTGGGGCCAAAATAAACATACAGAAGTCTAAAATAATGGGTCTGGGGAAGTGGAAGAATAAAGCAGATTTCCCCCCGGATCTAACAGTCACAGATAACATGAAGATTTATGGGATCACTTTTCCATCCAATCCCAGAAAAACACACACAGGAACATGGCAATCACTGACAAAACAAATTATAGACATACTACATAGGTTCAAATACAAGACATCAACAATTTTTATACGAAGCACTATTGTAAACACCTTCATCTTTCCTAAAATACTATATTTAGCCACAGTGTTAGACCCACCAAAACAAACAATCACAGACATAAACAAACACATCAGGAAATTCATCTTTAAAAACACAATCCACAATATAAAGCACAAGACTTTAATACAAGAGAAGACTAGAGGGGTAATTTCACTACAGGACCTTAACACAAAAATACAAGCTTTAAGAATCAACCACATAGGACGCATCATCAATCATCCAGATCAACACTCGCTAGCATTATACTATATTGCAATTAGATTACACAGAATTAAGAAAATAGACAAAACAACACCGCACTATTACGGCACACTACCGCACTTCTACAGAACATGTATGCAAGCAATTCAAGGTAATGAACACTTAATACAACAGACAACCAAGCAGATATACACATATTTAGTACAACAACAAGCCCCACCACTACACCTGAGAATCAAAAGAGGATACAAATATCACATGCAAGACTACAGTTGCACCTTCACTAACTTACACAGCAAACATATCACATCAAAATCCAAAGAAATAACATACAGGCTAATTTATAATATGACCCCGACAACTGAGAGAGCCGCACAAAGATCCAAACAAATAGCCCCATGCAAATTATATAGACAAAATATTCAGGAAACAGAGGATCATCTCTTCTATGAATGCTCAGCAATCACAGCCACTAAGATTGCACTGCAACAATTAATAGAAACACACACAAACAAGAAAACTGACGCTTATAAGGCCATTTTTTTAAATACAATACCCACAGCCACAAAAGACAAACGCACTAAACTTCTTGTTGCACTGGCGGAGTATAGAAACGTAATATGGTCGAGTAGAAACTCGGCCACACACAATCACCAAACAATACAACCACACACACTAGCAAAGATTTTTCAACAAAAAATCGCCCAGCTATTCGCAGATTAATAAACAAGAGCCACCCCCATCAAATTTCACACTACATAACATACATGTTCAAACACACTCTCACAGTATATTTCTATACTCCGCATGTGTACCACTAAGCCCAATCATTGAGGAACAAAGCGCCAAATAACTGAATAAATGTCCTTTCTTTGTTACTGAGTCCTGGAGCCCAACCTAGACAGAACAATGGGACGGTGGCCTTTGTGAGTCAGTGGTCTTGTCGACCGAAGTTTGACCTCGGTCTGAACAGCTCTCTCTCTCTCTCTCTCTCGCTCTCTCTCTCTCTCTTTCTCCCCCCCCCCCACCCCAAACATAAATGACTATACGCTGTATTCGCAATGTAAAAGCCTGTTTTTGTACATAATAAATGGGATATTTATGTATACGCTGAATTCGCAATGGACAACTTAACTCTTTCACTACCAAACAAAAACTGGGCTGTGACCAAACAGAAATTTATGGCAGAAAATTTGAACTAGGGGTGTGTTACAATAATGCTTTTAAAATGGTTAAGATGGTAGAAGATCTATTGTATTACATATCAAATTAAAGAGGATTGCACAAGGAACATGACAGTGTTAATAATTAATTGATAGGTTACAAATATTATGACAATAATGAGAGGTTTAATAATAACAACTGAAATTAAAGAGGTAAAAATTATTTAAAAAACTGCACTTATAAGGTGTTTTCTACACTCCTATACTGCTAATCATGTTTAATTTACTGAATAATCAAACAAACACCACTTGTCTTCAAGAATATAAACAGTATTGTTCATTTAAATCACCCAAAAGGAAGTTTTGGTGCATATTCTGAACCATGTATTTTTCACAAATAATGACAAAAAATAATGGCTGAAATCTTGAAGGTGGGGTCTGTCACAGTAAAGTTATGAAAATGGTTACAATTGTAGCAGAAATGTTGTATTATATATCAAAATAAAGGGGATTGCACAAGGAATATGTTGGTAGGAGAATTTTTGCTTTAGGTTGTAAATAAAATAAAAATAATATTATAATTTGTAAAATAATTGGACAAAAGTAGGTAAAAATAATGTAAACATTGCACTTAGAATGTGTTTTCTACACTCCTATACTGCTAATCATGTTTAATTTACTGAATAATCAAACAAACACCACTTGTCTTCAAGAATATAAATAGTATTGCTCATATAAATCACCCAAAAGGAAGTTTTGGTGCATATTCTGAACCATGTCTTTTTCAAAAAAATGAAAAAAACTAATGGCCGAAATCTGGAAATTGGTGTATGTCGCAATAATGTTATGAAAATGGTTAAAATTTTAGCAGAAATGTTGTATTATATATCAAAATAAAGGGGATTGCACAAGGAATATGTTGGTAGGAGAATTTTTGCTTTAGGTTGTAAATAAAATAAAAATAATAATATAATTTGTAAAATAATTGGACAAAAGTAGGTAAAAATAATGTAAACATTGCACTTAGAATGTGTTTTCTACACTCCTATACTGCTAATCATGTTTAATTTACTGAATAATCAAACAAACACCACTTGTCTTCAAGAATATAAATAGTATTGCTCATATAAATCACCCAAAAGGAAGTTTTGGTGCATATTCTGAACCATGTCTTTTTCAAAAAAATGAAAAAAACTAATGGCCGAAATCTGGAAATTGGTGTATGTCGCAATAATGTTATGAAAATGGTTAAAATTTTAGCAGAAATGTTGTATTATATATCAAAATAAAGGGGATTGCACAAGGAATATGTTGGTAGGAGAATTTTTGCTGTATGTTGTAAATAAAATAAAAATAATAATATAACTTCTAACATAATTTGTTAAAAAGAGGTAAAAAATAATGTAAACATTGTACTTACCGAGGGGGCGTTGTTATCCAATATCCGGATCACTGCTAATCCAATTGAATTTACTGAAAAAACAACACTATTCTAAACTATAAACTATTTATCTCTCCATGCCACACACAATATTCTTTCTCCTTCAAGAAACCACTTCATCTCTTGATGCTGAAGTCGCAAATGCTTCAACTCAGGAGGGAAGCCTACTCGGTTGACATTCAGTGTCCCTGTATAATTGAAATTGTTGGAATGCAGATAATCAATCAGAGCTTTCGAAGTGTAGAATCTGTCAGCAAAGATGTGATGGCCAGCTCCGAGAACATTCAGTAGTGTGGCAAACACTTTCACTGCATGAGCAGTTGTGGGATCTACATCCGGACTGTATTCGGTGTTTCGTCCATAGTAAATTTTTAAATTCACCACATAGCCAGTCGCAGAATCACAAAGGCCAAATGTTTTGATGTGGTACTTGTGAGGTTTTGTTGCATTGTATTGTCTGTGCTGAAATCTGCCCTTCCATCCAATAATCATTTCATCAATGGACACATTTTCAAATGGGTAAAATGCTTCCTGGAATCTCTTCACCTGTTGCTTCTGGTTCACATACGTGAAACATGGTGTGAAAAATAGATTCAAATCTGTTCCTGGGAAACATAGTGGCATACCAAGGGGTATATAAATGTGCACTTGTACACCAATAGTCTTTGATAGATGGTCTTGGATCAAGTCCCATAGCAATAATGACAGACGTAAACTTCAGCCATTCATGCTTCGTGAGTGGGGTCCAGGATAACAGACTAGAATGTTTTCTTTTAGGAGTGTTCTGCATCAAGATCTTTTCTGCATATTTGTTTACATTTTTAATTAAACAATCCACTATGTCATCATCAAAAAAAACTTTGAGAAAATCCATAGGTGTTTGCAGATGATAAAGTTTAGAGTTGACGTGAGATCTTCGAGGACGAAACTCAAACTTCGGTTTTGTTTCTCCTTTTGACACATCTTGCCATGTCGATGGTGATGGGATAGGTGCATCACGCTGTACAGAAGCTTGTAGATTCAAGTTTTTTCCTCCAGTTTTATTCTTATTTTGTACTGTTTGCTTTCCTTTCCGCTGAGAAGTGATTGTGACATCCTGACATTCATTGTCAGACGGAAATTCATCAGACACCTCAGCTGAAGACGACGTTCCACTAGTAATATCTTTATCACCACGTGCTAAAATGTTAGATTCACAGATATAACTGCTGTCTGAATCACTGTTATCGGAATCACTATTGTTTAAAACAGTTTCGAATAATAATCTAGCTTGATCTGAAGTCATTCTACGTGGACGCATACTGGTGGGCGTTTCCATTGTGAAAAACCAAAACAAACAAATTAACACTACCTTAAAACTGAAAATTCACAAGAATCCAATATATTAGAATACCATTGACGCACCAAGATGGCGTAGAGATCTTTCGGCTGTACGACTTTTTAGTTTACTGTAACTTAAAATTCCGAAACGGAGCAGAAATATGTGAAATAAACCACTGATCATTTTGTGGCACTAAATCGGCGGACTGCCATCTCAGGAAATACAACGTGCCGATAGATGGGATCACGGTAGCGAAAGAGTTAACAAATTCCAATCTGTTTACGCGCGATCTCTCTTTATCCCTCCCCCTCCTCTCCCCCTCCCCAGCTCCCTCTCTCTCCCTCCCTCCGTGTTGACCGCGTTCCTGGTCTCAACCCACCCCACCACAAGCAAATCCTGGGCACTTGCGATTAAGTCGAGGGCTGTCATTCAGCAATAATATTGAATCCACTTACAGGAAGTAAGCTTGCATGAGACTGCCTGCAGTGTAAAACGTGGGGCGGCTTTTGCCGTTTCGACCTTGACACCAACATTTCCTTTAATGTATATATCTTCGGGTGGAAGAGAACGCGTGATGTGTGTTGAAGGTTTAGAACCGTGTGAGAAAGATGGGTTTAGAATGAACGAGCGGAAGGAATCATCACCACACCATAGTCGTTGTTGTCTCCGTCATTATTATCACCATTACCATCACCATTATCATCATCATTATCATCACCATTATCATCACTATTACCATCAATCACGTTAGAATGGGATGACTGAAAGCGTACGTCATTATCATAACTGTATATGTATGTTTTTGTTTCGTTAACGCATATGACATAACACTAACAAACGGCAACGCTCTGTAATATACACAAACAAAGAAACACGCATTGCACCTTGTAAATATACATTGCTTTGTATAAAATAAACGTATTAAAAAAAAAAAATTTTTTTTAATGGCCCTCCTAGTCCCACATCTAGCTCATGAATGGCTCCACAAATACCATATGTTAACGGCGGTGGCCACACAGCGGTCAACAATCTTGGCTGACTAGCTAAACTACATGAGCGAAGTAGGGATAATATCCTAAGAGTTTTCCAGACGCCCGGCAAAAAGAGGGCATATCCTCCTTTTTAGCCAAATATTCTCCTCCCGGCAGGCAAAACTAAAAACCTTTAAAATGTACGGCTTTTCTTATATTTTGTGTTATAATTTTGTATGTATTGTCGTTACAACTTACAATGTATCTACACTCCACCGTATGTTTACATTGTTAAAATATATAAAGTCTATCTATTTATGCGAACTAGTTGAATATAGCAATTCTGTCTTATCTGTAACTGGCTCATTACTCTTTTTGATATTGATTTTTACTTCTTTATTAAAACCCATTGCTTAAATAATATTTATTTAATTGTCCTATTTGTACCAAATGTAAAACACCAAATGAACAGACTCTTACTCGACCCTGTAAAGGGCATCATTCTCACAAAGTACAATTTGAAGAACCTTACCTGTGAACAGTTTTATGCATATGTGATTGCTAACGAGGATCTTTAACGAAAAGTTGCCACCTCCGAGAAATATGTTGTGTAATTAATAAAGATTTTAAGGTAATAATTGTACTATCGGCTTTTTAAATAGTTTCTTTTTTTTTTTTAGTATTTTGAAAAAGGCCTCCATTGAATTTATATTTATTTTTTTAACATTATTGTTTCTTGGTCGATTCACTAAGAGTCCGCTCCGTGGCTAAAGGGTTGCGAACGTGGCTCGTGAGCCGGGTACCAGGCGTTCGAAGATCAGCTGCGACCGATTTGTCACAGCAGACCGTGTCGCGTTGTGTTGTAATGTGCTGGTATGGGAGTCGGTCGTTCAGAAAGCAATGGAAACTACTGAACGTACCACTTGCATAGTACATCAACAGCAGCTGAAAAATTGTGGTGTTGACTGCAACTGTAAGGATTACGCAACAATTTAAGAAATTTTTTTTTTTTACATTTTAATCATTATCAGCTATCATCATGTATCTTATTTATTATTATTCCCGTATCTGGTATGATGGAAGATGGCTTCTTAAGTTCTTATGGCCTACATTCATTTGATGTAAATACACTTTAATAAAATTCCAGTTTATTAATAAACTAGCTTACAGTGGTCTCCGGTTACAGCCGTCTCCCTGGCCTAGGTGTTAGTGTCTTGCTCCGTAGTCCCGTATACTCTCGTGAGTGACGTGTTGTGCGCGAGAATTAGTAGCGGTTCTCGCCGCATCGGTAACTTACGGGGTATGTGAGCCGGAATGTCCTGTAAATTCAATTAAGTTGCATGTCTTTCACAGGACGTAGCAGTCAACCCCAGCATTTTCGCTGTTCGTGATTCCTGGGCAAATTTTACGTTCAATAGTTTGCCATTGCTTTCTGAACGACCGGCCCCTATACCTTTTTCGAAAAAAAACCCAGCACCGCTGTGCTTTGAACCCGGGTATACGGGCTCACAAACCGCGTTCGCAAGCTCTTAGCCACGGAGACCGATACCGTCCTGTAAGGGATATGAAGAAAAAAAACACAAAAACTTATAGTGTAGAAGTCGAGTGTTGAGTTTTTTTATATTGAGCCAGACAATATGTGATTGACACTATTGTATTGTGTCGTCTTGACTGCGTTGATGTTGTCACCCTTGATGGACACTTTCCACCTGATTTTTCAATAGGGTTGACAAAATGAAATCCACCGGTGCTTTACTTGTAGAGACACCAAATCAGTTATAACTGCAAATAATTTTGAAATATTTTGGAGGTTATAAATTTTGTGTGAAAGAAAAAAATTACACACAATAGTGTATAATCTTTTTGTCTGCCATATTTCACCACATCTCCTGAGAATTATACTGCGGAAGTCACGCAGCATAACACAAAGCATTGATGAGCAATACATTGAATAACCTGTTGGTTTTGTCTTCAAATATTGAAATCTGACAAACATTGTTTTGAATAATAAAAAAAAAGGGGGGGGGGGTGGGGGGGGGGGTTGAATGCAACCAAAAAAGTCATTATAAACCACAACATAACATCAACCAAATGACATACAAATGGGATTCATATGAAAACCTTAAATGTTGTTTTATTTTATTGGATGATGTATTCTGTAAAGATAAAGAACAAATGTATCATTTTTCGATATAGTCACCACTGCGTTCAATGCAAGTCCTCCAGCGCATTGACCTCCGGTACAATTATCTCGGACTTAATAATTATGTTCAAGCAGTCTGCGGAATTACAAGATATCTGAAAGAAAAACACTTAAATAAGCAATTAAATAGGGGGCATAATACACTAATATAGTTACAAGGGAGATAACTTGGCCTTTAAAAAGAATAAAACATATACTAGCAATAGTATTTGTAAACAATAAATATAGCTAGTCGCAGTTCCAACTTCACAGCAACGGGTCGTCCCCAATTCTATTCTGTAAACTTGGAAATAAGAAAATTAATGTTGAAGTGCAATTTGTTGACGATAAATGTAATTAATTGAAATTTCATATATAAAATATTTCTAATATTTATGTACTTACATTTCATAAAGCACTTTTCGAACGATTATTCATTTCTTTAATATTATTTGTATACTTTCATTGTAAGTGTTTAAATATTTTTATTGAGTGTTTAGGAACATTTGCATTTGTATTGTTCGTGTTGTTACAGAGCGTTGCATGTGGAAGTGTAGGTGACATATGCGCAAAAAAATTTTACAACATTTATTCCAAATTATTTTACATTTGAAGAGGTGTGGTAAATTTTATTTACATAATATTGAAGTATGAAAATTACTTCAAGCTGCATCATGGTTTGCTATTTAGGGACAGTGATTGGTGATTCTTGTGGTGATGATAATGATGATGATGATGATGGTGTAATGATGTAGCTGACAACAAGATGGTGTATGTGATGATATATTTGATGATATATTTCCCTCATACCCTCTGAAAAGCTATTCTTCTCTGCTTCTTAGAGTCCTTCTATACCCTCGTACCAATGGTATATACCCAGAGTGACAAGTCGGCACAGGAAATAGTGTAAGACGCTGGGGGAAAATAATAAAGAGGTTGTCTGCCATGTACACAATCTCTCCAGGCCAAATCCAAGCAGTATTCATGTGTATAATACAAGTCAAATGTTCTGGCTAGTAAGAAATCATCTTCTATGCACATCTTCAGTTATCTCTGCGTGTGTGTAGGCTGTGCCCGATTGATGTGGGTGGGGAACGACTGACGTTTGTTTGGGTCCTAGTTGACATACCTCCCCCCGGAGCACAGTTCAACCAGCCCCATTCCATCAAGGCAGTGATGTGTCCGCAATATATTCATTCGTATATATAAACCACTGAAAAATTTGCCTGCCCAGGACTGGCAAGCCGTCTCGAACACACCAGGGCTGATCGCCACATTGTAGTCTATCATCTACAGCACGAACTGGTCTGACCAGTCCTACTCGACACTGCTATCAGTTCCAGTTACAACTGGATTTGGAGTTACAACTGGACAAAAATTTAAAAAAAAAAAAAAAAAAAAAAAAAAAAAAAAAAATCTGTTCTTATCAGCTTAATATCTGATACGTGACCGATTCGGTCACTACGATATTAAACTGATTTTTGGAACTAGGTGACATGCCCGGGGCTTGCCTCGCTGTCACCACAGGTCGTCTCAGACTTGCAGTACCTCTGAGAATGGCCTAAAAGCAGTGCAAATGTACGAGTGGCAACCCAGCGCACCTCTCACATGCGTATGCATGTGTGTTTTTGAGTGCGCGCGCAACGATATTGGAATTCAGAGCGCGCTGAATGCAACAGCGCGCTGGACGGCGTGCTATAAATTTTTTGACCTAGTTTTTTTTTCGAAAGTCACGTTGCAACTTCTAGAAAAAAGTAGGTTGAGACCAACTTACTGGACTTAAAAAAAAAAAAAAGTGTTTAAATGTATATCTAGGAGGCCTGGTGTTCTTTGCCAGTGGGAATCGCTTCTCGGCCTTCTGGCTAAGGTCAAGTGCATTTGCTGCCCCTTCCAGTAGTGCGCTTGTGCTGGTCGTAGGCCGGGATGATCATTCTCGGTCCCTTGGCTAAGATCAGACGCATTTTCTGCCCCCCACAGTAGTGCGCCTGGTCTGGTCGGGGGCCGGGTGATCCAAAAGGAAAAAAAAAAAACCCTCACATAAGCATCACTTTAAATGTGGTCCCGGTGGACCACTGTGGGCAATAGCTCACAGTGGGACTAAGGATTCACGCCAAAAACAAGGGAGGCGGGAAACCAGCTAGTCTGGGATGACCGCCAAACCCAAAAAAAAAAAAAAAAAAATCCTTGCCAGTGGGAAGTCTGATCGTTCGGGTCCCATCAATTGACGGACATCGGTCGTGGCGATTGGGCAATCTTGAGCATAGCCTACGATGGGTAACGTTGTAATATTCTGTTGTGATAATTTGGCGTGTCCAGTGTGTGCCGCGTGGTTACACACCCGCTTCACACGCGTGATCCGGGGCTTGTTTCCGGATCCGGTCAGGGATATGCACTACTGACGAGCTCAAACGAGAGCGAAACTCGAGTATAGTGCTTCCATAGTTAGTTAGTTAGTCGCAGTTCCAACTTCACAGCAACGGGTCGTCCCCATTATGCTCCGTTCTGGTGCCAGTGAATATCACACAAAATGCTCCCCACTGCCCAATGTGAAAAGTGGAAAAGACAGGAGTCTCGACAAATAACAGCCAGCATAGATACACTGTGCATAATGCTGCCACCAGAATGTCAACACAATAGTCCCCCACAAAACACCCAGTTCATTTCTGATAGAATCGGCAGTCATTTTCCCATCTGGATGTTTCCTAGATGTTCACACACACAGTCCATGAAATACAGTTCATCGTCGATGGCAGTGGCAGTCAACCAGAAGCCCAGCAGCCACGCATTTCTGCATAAGGCAAAAACTGGTCAACTCTGGGACATAGCCATCTGCCATCACCTCCGAACATGCAGTCACGTTTCAAAAGACCTCGGGCAGATTCAAAAGTATTTCACACGAAACTCACAGCTCACAGTGTCGCGCCACGAACTCACTCAGTAGCAGGGCGACGGAACCATCAAGCCTCCTTAGTCGCCTCTTACGACATACGTGGTAGGCTACAGTGTTGCTATTCTTTGCTTCCCTTATGGGCCCCGGCAACACACGGGAGAGTGCTTCCATATTGACGTGGATAGGCCTTAGGTTCATACCAGAATACGATCAGCGTTGCCAGTAGTGGGTTGTGCTTAATATTTAAATTTCAAATCCCGAAACAGCCAAATAAACAGAATGTATTTTAATTTGTTGGCTGTTACCCCTGTATGGGGGTAGAATATGTTTTACTGTGTCACAAACAGGAAAGAAGATGGATTCAGCAATATTGTTGAGACACATAAGTGCGAATGAGAATGCCAGAAGTGTGAAAGGTTTCCTATTAAATGGTTGGCTTGCGAACACGGTTTGTGAGCCCGTATACCCTGGTTCGAAACACAGCGGTGCTGTTTTTTTTCGAAAATAGGTATAAGAGCCTGTCGTTCAGAAAGAAATGGCAAACTACTGAACGTAAAATTTGCCCAGGAATCACGAACAGCAGAAATGCTGGGGTTGACTGCTACGTCCTGTGAAGGACATGCAACTTAATTTCTTTTTAATTCATGGGAGCGAATGGTTATTTAACCACCATCGTCAACAGGTAATATGTATGTAGTTACACCATGCCAAGAATATAAATTATAATGTTGTCACCCGTGTATCAATGTATATGCTGTATTTGCTAATGTAAAAAGACACTGTTTTTGTACATAATAAACTTTTTACAAAAAAAAAAAAAAAAATACACATTTTTTACTGGCCACCTAGGGCACACAAAATTCAAAGAAAATTAATAACGCCCATCCTAAACTTCACTTTGATAACAATAAGAAAGAAATGAGAAGACTTAATATTAACATGTTAGATGCATGTAAGTGAGACCACACGGTATTATAACTTCACGAGGAATATAGCATAAGCCATTCTTGTGGAGAAAAAAAACAACAACATAGGGGTATCATTTATAATGGATATATAAATAAGAGAAGAACAATGTGGATTTGTAGAAGGCAAGGGTTCAGTAAATGCGAAAGATTCTCAATGCCAATGAATTTCTTCGCCTCACGTTTTCATGCCCACGGCTTCTTGACTGATATAACGAATTAGACATGGCCGAAAGCCAGTGTAAAAATCAACACACCACAACGACAAAGAAGCCTGTCAGATTCTTCTCCACGCCTCGTTATTGACTTAGATATTTCAAGCCCGGCGAAGGAATCTACTGAACATTTCCAGAAATGATAACATAATTACAGACAGTTTAAACAAGAAACATAATTATACTCAACCGTTTCTTATATTACAACAAACATAGCAGCGGAAATTACAATAATGAGTATTAACATTCGAGGTGTAAGATCCAAAATTAATTATCTTATACCACTCATACACAAATATAAACCTGATTTTATACTCATACAGGAAACTAACGTTAACACCGACGAAAACGCATCATATATCACAACATACTTAGGCCTAAGACACTCATGGTTTAGTCTTAGTACTCAACATATCGGTCTGGGTACACAATAATACAGACATCGGACAGACGGCAGATTATAGAGAAATATAGGGACTGCCAGGGTAGGATAGCTATAGTACAGGTGGAAAATAATATACATAAAGACACAATTGTCAACATACACGCACCGCATGACTACAGAAATCAGCCGCTCTTCTACCAAACACTGGAAAACTTATTATGACGTTCATATCGGGATCACGACATCATTTTAGGGGGTGATTTTAATTGCGTGCTTTCGGCGCATGACCTGATAAATGGAAATGTAAGAATGTAAATTAGAAACACAACAGGGGAGGATAAACATCAGTTAGACACATTGCAAAAAATTTTAGATATCCATGGGCTAACAGACACATACAGACAGACGCATCTCCATGGAACAGATACAACACACACAGACAATGCACACAACAGAGCAGCGCGATTAGATAGTCTTCGGAATTACAAGATATCTGAAAGAAAAACACTTAAATAAGCAATGAGTAGGGGATATAATTCAATAACATTTGTAACAAGGGAAATAACCTGACGTTTAAAAACAATAAAACATATACTAGAAAAAGTATTTACAAATTACAAAAAACTTCTATTCTGTAACCTCAGAAATAAGAATGTTAATGTTGAAGTAAAATTTGTTAATGCCAAATATAAAACATTTATATATTTAATAAAAAGTATTTTTAATATTTACATACTTATATTTTATAAAACACTTTTTAATCGTATATTCATTTTTTAAACATTATTTCTATACTTTCATTGTACACTACCTACAAAGTCATTAACCTACCCCTATATGGGGGTAGAACATTTTTTTACTGGCCTCCTAAGGCCACAAACAGGAAACAAAATGTATTCAGCAATGTTGTTGACACACATAAGTGCGAATGAGAATACCAGAAGTGTGAAAGATTTCCTATTAAATGGTTTCTTATGCATGGGAGCGAATGAATACTTAACCACCATCGTCAACAGGTAGTATGTATGTAGTTACAAAATGCCAAGAATATAATGTTGTCACCCGTGTATGAATGTATATGGTGTATTTGCTAATGTAAAAAGACACTGTTTTTGTACATAATAAACTTTTTACAACAAAAAAAAAAACATACACATTTTTTACTGGCCACCTAGGGCCACACAAAATTCAAAGAAAATTAATAACGCCCATCCTAAACTTTGATAACAATAAGAAAGAAATGAGAAGACTGAATATTAACATGTTAGATGTATGTAAGTGAGACCAGACGGTATTATAACTTCACGAGGAATGTAGCATAAGCCATTCTTGTGGAGAGAGAAAACAACATAGGGGTATCATTTATAATGGATATATAAATAGGAGAAGAACAATGTGGATTTGTAGAAGGCAAGGGTTCAGTAAATGCGAAAGATTCTCAATGCCAATGAATTTCTTCGCCTCACGTTTTCATGCCCACGGCTTCTTGACTGATATAACGAATTAGACATAGCCGAGGGCCAGTGTAAAAATCAACACACCACAACGACGAAGAAGCCTGTCAGATTCTTCTCCATGCCTCGTTATTGACTTGGATATTTCAAGCCCCACGAAGGAATCTACTAAACATTTCCAGAAATGATAACATGAATACAGACTGTTTAAACAAGAAACATAATTATACTCAACCGTTTCTTATATTACAACAAAAATGGCAGCGGAAATTAAAATAATGAGTATTAACAGAAGCTCCAAGTAACACTTTCCCACAGGAAGAGGTTCTAACGTGTGAACCACAAATTGAAGAACCTGCATTTGAAGAAATCCTATATGTAATCACACGACTTAAAAACAATAAGGCAACTGGGGCTGATGGAATTGCTGCTGAATTTATAAAGGCAGGTGACCATGCATTACATCTATAGCTATACGAATTAATAATAAAAATCTGGAGGACTGAAGAATTACCCCATGACTGGAAAGAGTCATTATTGATACCTATCTTTAAGAAAGGAGACAAGTTCCAGTGTGAAAATTATAGAGGAATATCACTACTGTCCATAAGCTATAAGATACTATCCGCAGTATTACTAAATAGACTAAAACCATATTCAGAGGACATATTAGGTGACTACCAGGCGGGTTTTTAGACAAAACAGATCAACAATAGATCAGATATTTATCTTACGACAAATAGCCGAGAAACATTGGGAATATAAAAGAGATCTCCATAACATTTTTGTGGATTTTAAAAAGACTTATGATAGTGTCCATAGGAATAGTCTATGGGATGCTATGCGGGAATTTGGAATACCAAGAAAGTTAATCAACATGACCAGACTATGCATGGAAGATAGTATAATATAGTAACATATAAAGGTAGGAAATCAGACCCTTTCCAAATAACATCTGGCTTGATATTGGAGGAACATCCAAGCTGCTTGGATATGCAGATGATATAGATATTATTGGGGGAAATGAACAAAAGACATTGGAAATATTGACTCACTTAAAGGAAAAAGCTCAACAGATGGGGCTGGTTATCAACCAAGATAAGACAGAAGATATGGTAATTTAAAGAGAAGGAATGGCTAAAAACTCTGGCCACATACAAATAGATAATATGACCATTAAAAGAAAGGAAACATGCAAATACCTGGGTACAATCTTCAACTGCTCCAACATCATAAGGGAAGAAATACAAACTAGAATCAATTCTGGAAATAAGATATACTATGCACTACAACATCTACTAATATCAAAGGCGCTATCTCGTAAGACCAAGATCACAATATACAGTACATTGATCAGACCAGTTGTGCTGTATGGCTCTGAAACCTGGAGTACAACGAAAGGAGACGAAGCCTTGCTACAAACCATTGAGAACAAAGTTTTAAGACGCATCTTTGGGCCTACTAGGGATACACAAAGTGGAGAGTGGAAAAGAAGAAGTAACAAGGACATTTATGATCTGTTTAAGTCCCCGCTAATCACTGGTATCATGAAGGCTAATAGACTACAATGGCTGGGGCATATAGAAAAAATGGAAGATAATAGGGAAACAAAACTTGCTTACACTCAGGAAAAAAATGACCGTAGACCCCGAGGTAGACCAAGAAGACGGTGGAGAGATGTTGTTGTTTGTTGTTTGTGTTCGTTGGCTTGAGCTCCAACGTGAAGTCCTGTATGTCGGATGAAGGCATCCTGTTGTCCAACATCAGTGTGATGTCATACAGGACCTGAGTTTTGCGTGAGTATCCGTTGTCCCATGTCTGGCTTATTGGTGTGCAGACTGGTGGTTCCTCGCCGTACAGGCAGACACTCTCCGACTTCGGAGGGATCGGCGATCCTATTGACTTTAGCCAGGATCCCTAAGGGACCTGTTGCCCAGGACGCTCGACGTGGACGCGTCAATAGGTCTTGGCCAGTATATAACCCGGCCCTGGTGCCTTGGAAACACCTCTGCGTCCCGGTGGAGAGATAATATATATACAGACCTATAAGCAAAATGAATCAACGACTGGCGAGAGAAGGTCAACCAGAGAGACGTATGGAAACGGATTGTATCTGCAGCAAAGAACCTCAATGGCTCTGAACGCTGAAGAAGAAGAACATTCGAGGTGTAAGATCCAAAATTAATCATCTTATACCACTCATACACAAATATAAACCTGCTTTTATACTCATACAGGAAACTAACGTTAACACCGACGAACACGCATCATATATCACAACATGCTTAGGCCTAAGACACTCATGTTTTAGTCTTAGTACTCAACATATCGGTCTGGGTACACAATAATACAGACATCGGACAGGCGGCAGATTATAGAGAAAGACAGGGACTGCCAGGGTAGGATAGCTATAGTACAGGTGGAAAATAATATACATAAATACACAATTGTCAACATACACGCACCGCATGACTACAGAAATCAGCCGCTCTTCTACCAAACACTGGAAAACTTATTATCACGATCATATCGGGGTCACAACATCATTTTAGGCGGTTATTTTAATTGCGTGCTTTCGGCGCATGACCTGATAAATGGAAATGTAAGAATGTAAATTAGAAACACAACAGGGGAGGATAAACATCAGTTAGACACATTGCAAAAAACTTTAAATATCCATGGGTGTCAACAACAACTTTGACAGGCATACAAGGATTCCTCTTTTGTACCACACGAAATGAGAACGTACAAAAGAATACAAATATAATACAGTTTTATTAGCTAGTTTTACAGTAGCTCTGCGAGCGGATAACCACGTAGGTAATACACATCATGGTATATCGTGATGATGTTATGTGAAAGGTGATATCGATGGTAATATCTGTCGAAGCTAAGTCTAAGTCACAACTATTGCTATTGTCCTTGTAAGCAACAAAGTATTCACAGCGAATACTTCCGTCTGTCTTCTACGCTGTCGAGTCCCGGTCTGACGACCTTCGTGGCGTGTCCAGCCACGAGCAGTTGACTCTTCGTGCATCAGCTAGTTTGCGTGCTCGGAGTTCCAGCACGCAGTTAGTAACTGGTCAACTGTTTAAAGTTACTGGTGTTTCGTTGACACTTCTCGTGATGCGGGTTTCCCCACTCTATTGTGGGCAACTCCAGATCACGTGGTACAGTATCCCCTGTTTGGACACGAGTGTGTCCAGTCGGAGAACTATTTATATTTCTCACTCGTGCTTCTGTCCTTTCTGTCCCTATTTCCTAGATAGCTATGTTCTCCTGATCCTGTCTAGGTCTATTTCCATAGTTCTACTTCTATCTTCCCTATTAGGTCACTTGCACCTCTTTGACAATGGGCTAACAGACATATACAGGCAGACGCATCCCCATAGATAGATTAGATAGAATTTACTCGCCCATAGCACATCATATAACACAAGTCAAGCATTTACAGGAGACACTGAACTTCACAGACCATAAGGCTATAGTTGCAACAATAAACACAGTACAAGCAACACCACATTTTAGAAGATTTCCCCATTGGAAATTTAACAGCACACTTTTACAAAATCAGGACTATGAAAATTGCATAACAAAACGTAACCTCACATACACAAGCGACATACCAGAGGTTAATGCGCGAGAACTCTGGGAAAGCACTTAAACAAATTATACGAGAGAGAACTCAAACAATAGCTGCAGTAATACACAAGCATAAAGTACAACAAGAAAAAGTATTGGACAATGCAATTAAGCTCTTACTCAATCAATCAATCAATCATGTCGGAAAGCGTGGGCGGTCATGACTCGCCATTTCACTCGATCACCAGAGTCGTGGATCAGCTCAGTTTTCCTGTCTTGTCCATGCCATGTGGCCAAGCCATCCAGGTATTTTCCTCTCGGTCTTCCTCTTGGTCTGTTCCCTTCGATCTTGCCAGTTGTCACTAAGTTCTCCAATCCATTTCTTCTCATAACATGTCCAAAACATTTCTCTAATCAATATACGATTGTCATTTGTCTCCTGTAGTACTTGGTCATTGGTTTTTCTGTCTGTCCATGGTATTCTTTGCATTTTCCTCAGAAACTACATTTCTGCAGCCATCAGATGTTTTTCAGCTTGACTGCTCATTGTCCAAGTATCACATCCATACAAAAGAACAGGTTCTATGTAGCACGCCAACACTCTTTTTCTTGTTTCAATTGATATCTTTTTGTTGGCCAGTATGTTTTTCATCTTGCAAAAGGCTACATTCGCAATGACAATTCTTGCTCTAATCTCTTCAAGGCATCTCCCATCTGATGATATGACTGTTCCGAGATAGCTGTACCGATTCACTTGTTTGAGAATATGCCCATTTACTTGTATATTACATTGTGGTATTTCCTTTTTTCCCAGTGACAACCATAATCTGTGTCTTCTTACACTTCAATTCTAACCCTAGTTATCCACTGTGTGCAACAACCGCATCTACTAAATGTTGCAGGTCCTGTTCATTGTCTGCAATCAAGACTGTATCACCTGCATATCTAATGTTATTGATGCATCGTCCCCCAATGTTGATTCCTTCCATATCGTCTATATTTATGAACATATTTTCACTGTACAGGGAAAAAAGATCTGGAGACATTACACATCCATGTCTCACACCTCTCTTAATAGGCTGATATTGGCCTTCTTCATTATCAATTCTTATGGCAACTTGTTGTTTCCAATATATGTGTCTTACAAGTCTAAGTTCTTTTCCATCAATTTGTAGATCTTCAAGCATCCTATTATGTCGATATGTCTCATTTTATCGTAAACGTTATGCAGTCAATAAAGCAAAGATGTATATCTTTGTTTACTTCTATAGAACGTTCAATTACTGTTCTCAGTATATACACATCATTGACTATACCATGGTGGACGCCAGAGGTCGAGAATTCATGTAGGGAAAATAGGGTGGCCATAAGAAATTGGCAGAGGGTGCGGAGAGCAACCAATTCAGTTGACACATAATTGGAAGCGGCTGAAAGGTATAAAAAGGTAAAGGTGCAGGACTTCAAACTCCAGGCAGCAGAGGCAAAGAGGATTAAGTGGGAACACTTTATCAATGAAGTCAGTGGGGATGTGACATTGGGAAAATTCTGGAGGCTGCACCGGCAGATGTAGAGACAGGTGATGCCTGGTACACATGGAACCGTTTATGATGATAACAACCGACATATAACAACTGACAAGGACAAGCTTTACTTGTGCGTTTTTTTTTTAATAAACATACGGATCAGCAAGATAGGGCTACTAGAGATAACGTCAGAGAAGCCTTGTCACGGGTCACTAGGAAGGAGGACTGTGAGATTAAAGTGGAGGACATTAGACGGGTACTGAAGCGGGCTAAAGATACAGCGCCAGGTCCGGATGGGGTGAGGTACTCCCATATGAGGAACATAAATGATGGAGACTTGGAGAAGGTGGCTCTTTGTTTCAACCTAAGCACCAATACGGCGGAAATACCCCACGATTGGCAGCATAGCTACCTGGTCCAACTCCCAAAGCCAGGTAAGGACCACTCCAGACTTAATGGGTACCGAATCATAACCCTGCAAAACACGTATAGCAAAGTCCTCGAAAAGATAGTAGCACGCAGGCTCCAGCAACATTTGGAAAGTCGGAATCTGCTTCCCCAAGGACTCGGGAGCTACCGGCCTGGAAAGGACACCTGGGCCAATGCTGCAACTTTTGCATTTGATGTCTACGAGGGCTTCCAGGATAAACAGGAGACAGTGGTGGTAGCTCTTGACCTGGAGGATGCGTATAACAGGGTTAGGTATGATCGGTTAATACACACACTGTTGGACATGGAGGTCTGCCCTTGCCTTGTTAGATGGGTTGCGGCAGTCCTATATGAGCGTAAGGTTGCACTGCGCATGGGTTCCTGGACTTCTGACCCCTGTACTATTACACCTGGGTTGCCGCAGGGATTTGCCTTGTCCCCGGTGCTCTTTATAGTGTCTACACCAGCAAAATCGCAGCTATTGAGACACCAGGTGTGGGTAGAATCTTGACATTTGCAGATGATGTGCTGGTGTACAGACAGGGCAGAGACAGGGCCAGTTTGGTGAAAGACGTACAGGTGGCGGTAAACAAGGTGACGGAGTGGTGCAGGGACGCAGAGGCCATTTTAAACCCAGACAAGGCATCGGTTGTGTGGTACTCCCTCCATAACCGGATCGTCAAGGCAGACGTCCCAGGTATTATGTTGAATGGATGTCCTCTTAGTCGAGAGAGTAAATTGAAGTACTTGGGTATCACCTTTGACAGGTGTTTGTCTTTTAAGGATCATGTGGAGGATTTGGTGGTGAAGGCTGGTAGGGGACTTAATGCATTGAGGGCTATGGCAGCAACCGGGGTAGATCAGAGGATGCTGTACAGGCTCTTTCAGCAGTTAATAATTTCTGTCATTGAGTATGGTTTGGGGCTGCTGACAGTATCAAAAAGCCAGTTTGAAAGATTGGAGCGCATACAGAATGCTGCCATGCGGTTAATACTGGGGTGCAGAAAGGACACACCAATTATCTGCATGAGGCATATCCTTGCGCTACCTACAATGACTGATAGGCATAGGGTCCTTCAGGCCAAATCGTACCTGAGAGTTGCCGCAGACAGGGATCACCAGATGCATGCAGCAATGGATATGGTAAAGGGTCATAGACTAAGCCGAGGCAGGTCCTGGATGGCACAGGCAGAACTTTCTATGAATCAGGTGTGTGGTCTAGAGATCATCAATCGTGAAAGAGAGTTAGTTGAAGTTCCGGATGGCATGACGGACTGTCACAATGTAATAACAACACTGAACGGACTGGGTTCATGGTGGTGTAGTAATTTGTGTCACAACTCTTTTGTTTATGTCGCGTCTTAAGATTTACGTTGTGTAACTTATGGTTTTGTAGTGTCTTATTGTTGTCTGTGTCAAAGTCCTGTATTGTGTCATTCTACTCAGCTACTGTTTGGAGCACCTGTGTTGTGGTACTTGGTGTACCCTGTTGCCTTAAGTTTTGGTGACTGAATAGGGGCCACCCTTGGTTGATGTTTGAAATATGCAGTTGTCTGTTGTATCTGTTATTGAACATCTGTTATTGAATGTATTATTCGATATGTTCGAACACAAATTGTCATCAAAATGTGTAGCAGTTGATGAATAAAGAGCTATTTTTGTACTGTTCTTGATTTGTTTGTTTAGTCTCTTTTAGTTTTTACAACCACTATTTCTACCACAATCTAACACCTTAATCCACTGGCTGGGTCTCATATGTGACAGTTATTGTCCAGAGTTGAGGCCCCTGTCCAAGATCTCGTATATTCTTACCTAATTACTATCATCTTTTTTGTCAGTTGAGGGCGGTGTGAGGTTCTCTCTCTTTTTACTCCTTTTCTTCTTTGGCCATAACGAAGTTAGAGTTACTCTCTACCTCTTAAGCGCCGTAGCAAAGGAAACATCAGTCTTTGCCTTGTCCTTTTCCCCTCGGCTACAGACATATATGGAACACATCATGATCGTTCCTCATAAATAATATTTGTATTATTATTTGTTAGCAATTAACTTCCTAAAGAAATGATTCATTGAATCACCAAAAAAAACAAAAAAAAACAACAACAACAACAACAAAGAAACACATAAACAAACGAAACGAGAAGAAGAATTAATAGAAAGTACGGTGAATTATATAATAAATATTATATTTTAATTGTAGTTTTCTAAGTTTTTCAATTTCTTAAAGAATCACACCACATTCATGATTTTTTTTCTCCTGCATATGCTTTACAGGACACTGCAGTCAACACCAGCATTTTCCAGCTGCTGTTGATGTCTTGGCAAGTTTTACGTTCAGTAGTTTGCCATTGCTTTCTGAGCGGCCGGCTCACATACCCCGTAAGTTACCGACGCGATTCGAACCACTGCTGATTCTCACCGTCGTCACGTTACTTTCGAGAGTATACGAGATTACGGAGAAAAGTCGCTAACCTCTAGGCCAGGAAGCCGGCACATTCATGATACTGGCAGTAAATTAAAAATTGTGTACTTTTATAAAGTGTCACAATGAAAAAAAAATTAATCTTTGGATACCTTGTTAAAAACTAGAAAAAAGCGAGCAAGAGTTACAAGACCTAGTGGAACAATTAAACAGGCATAGTGCTGAATGTGGCTTAGATATTAACATCCAAACCACCATAACTATGATAATTAGCAGTGGAAAGGAAAGGTCATCAATGAACATTACAGTAAACGGGGAGATACTAGATCAAGTAACAAGTTTCTCTTGTCTTGGACATGTAATAACAGATTATGGCAGAAGTGAAGTAGAAATCAAAAAGAGAATAAGAATGGCCAAAAGTGCTTTCAGCAGCATGAAGTCAATATTAACATTTAGAGAGATTGACAACGCATTAAAAACGAGAATTGTCAAACATTACGTATATTCAACAGTGGAAACCTGGACATTGAACAAGCAACTAGAAAGTTGATTAGAGGCCCTGGAGATGTGGGGATACAGAAGAATATGTCATATTTCATGGAAACAAACACAATCAAATACAGAGGTTCCAGAATGAAAAAAGATTTGATGAAAGAAATAAAAAAGCAGCAAATGAAATATTTCGGCCTCGTTAAAAGACATAATACTCTTATAAAAACCATACTGGATGGCAAGATTGAGGGCAAGCGAGCAAGAGGTAGACAACGATACAAGTGGCAAGAAAACATCAAGAGATGGATGAACAGCAATCAGACAGAATGTACAGTCAGGGCAAGAGAGAGACAGTGTTGGAGATCCATTGCAGCCAACCTTCAATGTGGAGACGGCACCTCATTGATTGATTGATCTTAGGATCTCTTTATCCTTCATCTATCATTATCAAGCCGGTGTCCGTGCGAACGCGCTTCGTGAGCCGGGTACCAGGCGTTCGAAACTCAGCTGCGACCGATGTGTGCAACAGACCGTGTCGCGTTGTGTTATAACGTGCTGGTATGGGAGCCGGTCGTTCAGAAAGCAATGGCAAACTACTGAACGTAACACTTGCCTAGTACATCAACAGCAGCTGAAAAATTCTGGTGTTGACTTCAACTGTAAGGGATACGCAACAATATTTGTTTTAGATATTTTAAAAAAATTTTAATCATTATCAGCTATCATCATCTATCTTATTTATTATTATTCCCGTATCCCGTATGATGGAAGGTGGCTTCTTAAGTTCTTATGGCCTACATTCATTTGCCGTAAATAAACTTTAATAAAATTCCAGTTTATTAATAAACTAGCTTACAGTGGTCTCCGGTTACAGCCGGTCTCCCTGGCCTAGGTGTTAGTGTCTTTCTCCGTAGTCCCGTATACTCTCGTGAGTGACGTGTTGTGCGCGAGAATTAGTAGCGGTTCTCTCCGGGTCGGTAACTTAGGGGTATGTGAGCCGGTCGCTCAGAAAGCAATGGCAAACTACTGAGCGTAATCTTGCCTAGTACACCAACAGCAGCGGGAAAATGCTGGTGTTGACTGCAACGTCCTGTAAGGGATATGAAAAAAAAAAAACTTACAGTGTAGAAGTTGAGTGCGGAGGTTTTGATCTTGAGCCAGACAATATGTGATTGACACTATTGTATTGTGTCGTCTTGACTGCGTTGATGTTGTCACCCTTGATGGACACTTTCCACCTGATTTTTCAATAGGGTTGACAAAATGAAATCCACCGGTGCTTTACTTGTAGAGATACCAAATCAGTTATAACTGCAAATAATTTTGAAATATTTTGGAGGTGATTAATTTTGTGTGAAAGAAAAAAAGGACACACAATAGTGTATAATCTTTTTGTCTGGCATATTTCACTACATCTCCTGAGAATTATACTGCGGAAGTCACGCAGCATAAAACAAGGCATTGATGAGCAAATCACTATAACCTGTTGGTTTTGTCTTCAAATATTGAAACCTGAAAAACATTGTTTTGAATATTAAAAAAAATAGAGGGGGGGGGGGGGGTGTGAATATAACCAAAAAGGTCATTATAAACCACAACATAACATCAACCAAAGAACATGCAAGGGGGCTTCGAATGAAAACCTTAAATGTTGTTTTCTTTGGGTGAATGTCATAAAACTGTCATTTACTGCCAACATAGTACCTTGCGGTGTATGGCAGAGGGGTCTTTGAGCCTGAAGAATTAAGGCCGCCTGGCTAGTGCAGTCGCCGAGAACAGTGCAGCTTAGGATTTTCTTTTTGCCCTCGACAGAAACAAATCCCACACCTTACCGATGGATCCAACCGGGGTCTCCCGAATGGGAGTCCAGCAATCTAGCCACTCGGCCAGCCGCTCATGTCATTCAATAAAAATAAAGAATAAATGTATCATTTGTTGATGTAGTCACCACTGCCTTCAATGCAAGTCCTCCAGCGCATTGTTTCCCGGTACAATTATCTCGGACTTAATAATTATGTTCAAGCATTCTGCGGGATTACAAGATATCTAATAGAAAAACACGTAAATGAGCAATGAGTAGGGGACATAAACAACTAATATTGTTACAAGGGAGATAACATAAAGTTTACAAAATATAAATCATATACTAGCGATATCATTTACAATTAGCATCAAACTTCTTATCTGTACACTTAGAAATAAAAAAATTAATACTTATATAATTTTTGTTAATGCCTAATATAAGGCATTTAGATTTCTTACAGAAAATGTTTTTAATTTTTACATACTTAGATTTTATAACAGAATTTTTAGTCTTGTTTCCATTTGTAAAATTTCATTTGTATACTTTCAATGTTACTTCTAATATATTATGGAATGTATCCCCCTATATGGGGGATAATAATTTTTTACTGGCCTCCTAAGGCCACAAACAGGAAATAAAAGTGACTCAGCAATATTGTTGACACATAAGTGCGAATGAGATTCAATGAAGTGTCAACGGTTTCCTATTAAATGGTTTCTTATGCATGGGAGCGAATGATTTACATAACCACCATCGTCCAACAGGTAATATGTATGTAGTTACAACATGCCAAGAATATAATGTTGTCACCCGTGTATGAATGTATATGCTGTATTTGCTAATGTAAAACGACACTGTTTTTGTACATTATAAACTATTTACAAAAAAAAAAACCAAAAAAAAAACCAAAAAAAACACACACACACATTTTTTGTTTTACTGGCCTATATTTTTCCTAGGGCCACACAAAATTTAAAGAAAATTAATAACGCCCATCCTAAACTTTGATAACAATAAGAAAGAAATGAGAAGACTGAATATTAACATGTTAGGTGTATGTGAGACCAGACGGCATTATAACTTCCGAGGAATGTAGCATAAACCATTCTTGTGGAGAGAAAAAACAACATAGGGGTATCATTTATAATGGATATATAAATAGGAGAAGAACAATGTGGATGTGTAGAAGGCAAGGGTTCAGTAAATGCGAAAGATTCTCAATGCCAATGAATTTCTTCGTCTCACGTCCTCATGCTCAGTTCTTCTTGACTGATATAACGAATTAGACATGGCCGAGGGCCAATGTAAAAATTTGAAATGACTGTCGTCCTCGGGAATTTCAACGCCAAAGTAGCAACGAGAAGGTGAGTGGTGTGACTGGTGGCTAGGGCATAGGTGATAGGAATGAGAGAGATGACTATTAATAGGTGAAATGAGCAGGACAAAACCTGGTCTGGCACAGTCAAGGCCTGCATGCACGTATTTTCGCACAGGCGAAAGGCCGTGCAAGTTGATGGGGTTTATGTAGACAAATATTATGTTCAGACGAAATGTTATTTATGTTTGTAAATTTCGTTCATTTTGAACAAATAGTTATCTTCCCCCCCCCCCCCCCCCCTTTTTCTGTCATTGTCCAGGTATGGCAATGGTAGCATAGAGTTGGTAGGAAGATTGTATTGTAAAGTGCTTTCTTGGTAGTTATTGATACATGTTTGTTCTTTAGTATTGGTGCCATTTGTCCAATGAGTCGGTTTGCCTTATTGCATCTATTTTCAATCTCGTCTTCTGATCTGCCATTTGATGATATTATACTTCCTAGGTACTTGAAACTGTTTACTTGTTTTAATGAATGTTCGTCTAGGTGAATTGTTGTTGTTTTTTCTTCTTTAGTTATAGTCATTACCTCTGTTTTGCTTGTGCTAATTTTCATGTTATGTTCCCTACACATTTCTTTTAGATTATTCATGTGGTCTTGTAATTCAGCTTCTGATTTTGCTATTAGTGCTTGGTCGTCCGCAAACAGGAGTTCTCTAATGGTTAGATTTGCAGATAGTTCTTCTTCTGTATTCTCGTCTTGCGGTGTTCTTGCGGTCTCTGTTTGGCTGTTTTCTTTACATATGTTGTCTATATATGTTATGAACAAGAGAGGGGACAGGACACAACATTGTCGTACTCCAGATCTTATGTTGAAGGGTTCTGAGTGTCCTCCAACTGATCTCACTATGCATTAACTAACATATAAATCTCTTTACTATTCTTTTAGAAATGAACCATGAACCAGCTATGCACCGCTTTACGTGACAAGCATTTGTCAGCATAAACACTGAAAACCCACCTTGGCAAGAGACATTTCGCGAATGACGCCGAAGTTGAATGTGAAGTGAAAACGTGGTTTAGAAAAGAAAACACGCAGTTCTATGCAGCCCGTCTGGGAGAGAGAGCGAGACAAAAGTGCTTTCAGCAGCATGAAGTCAATATTAACATCTAGAGAGATTAACAACGCATTAAACATGAGAATTGTCAAACGTTACGTATATTCAACACTGCTGTATGGTGCGGAAGCCTGGACACTGAACAAGCAACTAGAAATTCGATTAGAGGCCCTGGAGATGTGTATGTTCAGAAGAATAATAGGTCGTATTTCATGGAAACAAACACAATCAAATACAGAGGTTCTAGAAAAACTGGGAATGAAAAGAGAGTTGATGAAAGAAATAAAAAAGAGGCAAATGAAATATTTCGGCCTCGTTAAAAGACATAATACTCTTATAAAAACCATACTGAATGGCAAGAATGAGGCCAAGCGAGCAAGAGGTAGACAGCGATACAAGTGGGAAGATAACATCAAGAGATGGATGAACAGCAATCAGACAGAATGTACAGTAAGGGCAAGAGACAGACCAGTGTTGGAGATCCATTGCAGCCAACCTTCACTGTGGAGACGGCACCTCATTGATTGATTGATCTTTGGATCTCTTTATCCTTCATCTATCATTATCAAGCCGGTGTCCGTGGCCTAAGCTTGCGAACGCGGTTCGTGAGCCGGGCACCAGGCGTTCGAAAGTCAGCTGTGACCGATGTGTGCAGCAGACCGTGTCGCGTTGTGTTATAACGTGCTGGTATGGGAGCCGGTCGTTCAGAAAGCAATGGCAAACTACTGAACGTAACACTTGCCTAGTACATCAACAGCAGCTGAACAATTCTGGTGTTGACTGCAACTGTAAGGGATACGCAACAATATTTGTTTTAGATTTAAAAAAAATTTTTAATCATTATCAGCTATCATCATCTATCTTATTTATTATTATTCCCGTATCCCGTATGATGGAAGATGGCTTCTTAAGTTCTTATGGCCTACATTCATTTGCTGTAAATAAACTTTAATAAAATTCCAGTTTATTAATAACTTGCTTACAGTGGTCTCCGGTTACAGCCGGTCTCCCTGGCCTAGGTGTTAGTGTCTTTCTCCGTAGTCCCGTATACTCTCGTGAGTGACGTGTTGTGCGCTAGAATTAGTAGCGGTTTTCTCCGCGTCGGTAACTTAGGGGTATATGAGCCGGTCGCTCAGAAAGCAATGGCAAACTACTGAGCGTAATCTTGCCTAGTACACCAACAGCAGCGGGAAAATGCTTGTGTTGATTGCAACGTCCTGTAAGGGATATGAAAAAAAAAAAAACTTACAGTGTAGAAGTTGAGTGCGGAGGTTTTGATCTTGAGCCAGACAATATGTGATTGACACTATTGTATTGTGTCGTCTTGACTGCGTTGATGTTGTCACCCTTGATGGACACTTTCCACCTGATTTTTCAATAGGGTTGACAAAATGAAATCCACCGGTGCTTTACTTGTAGAGATACCAAATCAGTTATAACTGCAAATAATTTTGAAATATTGTGAAGGTGATTAATTTTGTGTGAAAGAAAAAAAAAAGGACACACAATAGTGTATAATCTTTTTGTCTGGCATATTTCACTACATCTCCTGAGAATTATACTGCGGAAGTCACGCAGCATAAAACAAAGCATCGATTAGCAATACACTATAACCTGTTGGTTTTGTCTTCAAATATTGAAATCTGACAAACATTGTTTTTAATAATAAGTTTTTAAAAAAAAGGGGGGGGGGGGGGGGTTGAATGTAACCAAAAATGTCATTATAAACCACAACATAACATCAACCAAAGGACATACAAGGGGGATTCAAATGAAACCCTTTAAATGTTGTTTCCTTTGGGTGAATGTCATAAAATTGTCATTCACTGCCAACATAGTACTCTTGCGGTGTATGGCAGAGGGGTCTTTGAGCCTGAGGAATAAAGGCCGCATGCCTAGTGCAGTTTACCCCCGACAGAAAAAAATCCCACACCTTACCGAGGGATCGAACTCGGTTCTCCCTAATGGGAGTCCAGCGATCTAGCCACCCTGCCAGCCGCTCATGTATTCAGTAAAAATAAAGAACAAATGTATCATTTGTTGATGTAGTCACCACTGCCTTCAATGCAAGTCCTCCAGCGCATTGCTTCCCGGTACAATTATCTCGGATTTAATAATTATGTTCAAGCATTCTGCGGGATTACAAGATATCTAAAAGAAAAACATATAAATAAGCAATTGGCAGGGGACATAAACAACTAATATTCTTACAAGGGAGATTACTTAATGTTTAAAAAATATAAATCATATACTATCGATAATATTTACATTTAGCATCGAACTTCTCATCTGTACACTTAGAAATAAAGAAATGAGTACAAAAGTAAAATTTGTTAATGCCAAATATAACGCACGTAGATTTCTTACAGAAAATGTTTTTAATTTTACATACTTACATTTTATAACAGAATTTTTAGTCTTTTTTCCATTTGTTAAATACCATTTGAATACTTTCAATGTTACTGTAGAAAACTACTGGAATTTATCCCCTATATGGGGGATAACATTTTTTTACTGGCCTCCTAAGGCCACAAACAGGAAACAAAAGTGATTCAGCAATATTGTTGACACATAAGTGCGAATGAGAATGCCTGAAGTGTCAAGGGTTTCCTATTAAATGGTTTCTTATGCATGGGAGCGAATCATTACATAACCACCATCGCCAACAGGTAATATGTATGTAGTTACACCATGCCAAGAATATAATGTTGTCACACGTGTATGAATGTATAGGCTGTATTTGCTAATGTAAAACGACACTGTTTTTGTACATAATAAACTGTTTACAAAAAAAAAAAAAAAAAACACACACACACACACATTTTTTTTTACTGGCCTTCTAGGGCCACACAAAATTTAAAGAAAATTAATAACGCCCATCCTAAACTTTGATAACAATAAGAAAGAAATGAGAAGACTGAATATTAACATGTTAGATGTATGTGAGACCAGACGGCATTATAACTTCCGAGGAATGTAGCATAAACCATTCTTGTGGAGAGAAAAAACAACACAGGGGTATCATTTATAATGGATATATAAATAGGAGAAGAACAATGTGGATTTGTAGAAGGCAAGGGTTCAGTAAATGCGAAAGATTCTCAATGCCAATGAATTTCTTCGCCTCACTTTTCATGCCCACGGCTTCTTGACTGATATAACGAATTAGACATGGCCGAGGGCCAGTGTAAAAATCAACACACCACAACGACGAAGAAGCCTGTCAGATTCTTCTCCACGCCTCGTTATTGACTTAGATATTTCAAGCCCGGCGAAGGAATCTACTAAACATTTCCAGAAATGATAACATGAATACAGACAGTTTAAACAAGAAACATAATTATACTCAACCGTTTCTTATATTACAACAAAAATGGCAGCGGAAATTAAAATAATGAGTATTAACATTCGAGGTGTAAGATCCAAAATTAATCATCTTATACCACTCATACACAAATATAAACCTGATTTTATACTCATACAGGAAACTAACGTTAACAGCGACGAACACGCATCATATATCACAACATGCTTAGGCCTAAGACACTCATGTTTTAGTCTTAGTACTCAACATATCGGACTGGGTACAGCAATAATACAGACATCGGACAGGTGGCAGATTATAGAGAAGGACAGGGACTGCCAGGGTAGGATAGTTATAGTACAGGTGGAAAATAATATACATAAATACACAATTGTCAACATACACGCACCGCATGACTACAGAAATCAGTCGCTCTTCTACCAAACACTGGAAAACTTATTATCACGTTCATATCGGGGTCACAACATCATTTTAGGGGGTGATTTTAATTGCGTGCTTTCGGCGCATGACCTGATAAATGGAGATGTAAGAATGTAAATTAGAAACACAACAGGGGAGGATGAACATCAGTTAGACATATTGCAACACATTATAGATATCCATGGGCTAACAGACACATACAGGCAGACGCATCCCCATGGAACTGATACAAAACACACAGACAATGCACATAACAGAGCAGCGCGATTAGATAGAATTTACTCGCCCATAGCACATCATATAACACAAGTCTAGCATTTACAGGAGACACTGAACTTCACAGACCATAAGGCTGTAGTTGCAACAATAAACACAGTACAAGCAACACCACATTTTATAAGATTTAACAGCACACTTTTACAAAATCAGGACTATGTAAATTGCATAACAAAACGTAACCTCACATACACAAGCGATATACCAGAGGTTAATGCTCGGGAACTCTGGGAAGCATCTTAAACAAACTATACGAGAGAGAACTCAAACACTAGCAGCAGTAATACACAAGCATAAAGTACAACAAGAAAAAGTATTGGAAAATGCAATTAAGCTCTTACTCAATCAATCAATCAATCATGTCGGAAAGCGTGGGCGGTCATGACTCGCCATTTCACTCGATCACCAGAGTCGTGGATCAGCTCAGTTTTCCTGTCTCGTCCATGCCATGTGGCCAAGCCATCCAGGTATTTTCCTCTCGGTCTTCCTCTTGGTCTGTTCCCTTCGATCTTGCCAGTTGTCACTAAGTTCTCCAATCCATTTCTTCTCATAACATGTCCAAACAATTTCTCTAATCAATTTACGATTGTCATTTGTCTCCTGTAGTACTTGGTCATTGGTTTTTCTGTCTGTCCATGGCATTCTTTGCATTTTCCTCAGAAGCCACATTTCTGCAGCCATCAGATGTTTTTCAGCTTGACTGCTCATTGTCCAAGTTTCACATCCATACAAAAGAACAGGTTCTATGTAGCACGCCAACACTCTTTTTCTTGTTTCAATTGATATCTTTTTATTGGCCAGTATGTTTTTCATCTTGCAAAAGGCTACCTTCGCAATGACAGTTCTTGCTCTAATCTCTTCAAGGCATCTCCCATCTGATGGTATGACTGTTCCGAGATAACTGTACCGATTCACTTGTTTGAGAATATGCCCATTTACTTGTATATTACATTGTGGTATTTCCTTTTTTCCCAGTGACAACCATAATCTGTGTCTTCTTACAATTCAATTCTAACCCTAGTTATCCACTGTGTGCAACAACCGCATCTACTAAATGTTGCAGGTCCTGTTCATTGTCTGCAATCAAGACTGTATCATCTGCATATCTAATGTTATTGATGCATCGTCCCCCAATGTTGATTCCTTCCATATCGTCTATATTTATGAACATATTTTCACTGTACAGGGAAAAAAGATCTGGAGACATTACACATCCATGTCTCACACCTCTCTTAATAGGCTGATATTGGCCTACTTCATTATCAATTCTTATGGCAACTTGTTGTTTCCAATATATGTGTCTTACAAGTCTAAGTTCTTTCCCATCAATTTGTAGATCTTCAAGCATCCTAATCATGTCGATATGTCTCACTTTATCGTAAACTTTATGTAGTCAATAAAGCAAAGATGTATATCTTTGTTTACATCTATAGAACGTTCAATTACTGTTCTCAGTTTATACATATCTGTACACCCCAGGACCACCCGATTGGCATCATTCTGTATGCGCTCAAGTTGGCTCTTTGATACTGTCAGGAACCCCAAACCATACTCAGTCACAGAAATTGTTAACTGCTGAAAGAGCCTGTAAAGCATCCTCTGATCTACCCCGGTTGCTGCCATCGCCCTCAAAGCATTAAGTCCCCTACCAGCCTTCACCACCAAAGCCTCCACATGATCCTTATAAGACATACACCTGTCGAAGGTGATACCCAAGTATTTCAATTTACTCTCTCCACTAAGAGGACATCCATTCAATATAATAACTGGGACATCAGCCCTGATGATTCCGGTCATCCAGCGAGCACCACACAACCGATGCCCTATCTGGGTCCATAACTACCCCTGAGTCCCTGCACCACTCTTCCATCCTGTTCACTGCCACATGTAAGTCTTCCGCCAAACTGGCCCTGTCTCTGCCCTGTCTGTACACCAGCACATCATCTGCAGATGTCAGTACTACAGAGCTCAAGGTATGAATTAAACCAGATTACTGTTGTCGGCACTGCTTTGTTTGGTGCTCAACTATCTACTTGTGAGAGTTATGTTTACGACAGCAAAACACCAAGATAAGATAGTAACAATGAATGGTTTGGACAAAGGTGTAGGTGTATGTTACAAATTACAATGCCATTGTTAAAATGGCATCTGTAACCATGATAATGGAAGCTGCCCCTCTGGTGTACCATGTGAGCCAGTTTGCTTTGGTCCTGGGTGTCAGTTTGTGAATGTGGCGTTCACGGACTGGACGAAAGCGGTCCTGATTTCTTGACAGATGAGAATGATGTCACTTGTCATGATGATTTACAGGATACCTCTCTTACATTGAGGCCGTCACATCTACACAGGATAATATGGTTTAGGCTGCATCTGAAACACTTAAGTACGTTTGTGCGCTTCATAGTAGCACGGGGTAACGCAGGAAACATCTGTTGTAATACGTCTGAATTCCTTGCGGATGCCAACGAAGTGGATAATTTCATCATTGAAAGAGCTCTGGCAGCTGAAGTGTATTTCGTTGGAGGTAGATATGTAGCCTTACAGCAGCTTATAGCACATATATCAGATTACATCTCAACGTGTTGTCGTGCCCCAATAGTTGTAGATGGTGACTCCAGTAGCGATGAAATCTACCGTCAGTGCTGGATAGAATTTTGGATATGTACACCGACAGGAAGATATGCCCGGATGTCTATTATATTCCTATGATGCCGTGTAAGGATCTGGTATGCAGCTTTTAACTCATGGGTGGTATGTTTGCATACTCCGCTTTTGTGAGGTGCAGGCTTCTTGCCATGGAAAAGCTCATGCAGTTGTTGTTAATAGACAACATGAAGTGCAGAAAGTGATGCGTCAGCTGTTGACTCACAGTCACATGGAACTTCCAGGCGACTCATTCTGACCTCGTCTCAGAAGACTAACTTCGGCTGCTCAGGAGATCGCCGACACGACACGGTGGTGAGAATTGAATGGACTACGGAATTTATAGAGATGGGTTTTTACCAACAGGATAAAGACCGGATAGTTGCTCAACATGAGCTCTGGCAGCTGAAGTGTGTTCCATGTATGTCGTTGGAGGTAGATATGTAGATTGGGAACAGTTTGTAGGCGGCCATTGGAAGAGAAAAGCGACACCGACGTTGCCATCTGGGCTTTCTGCACGAATTATCACAGTGTTGTGTAGTGACTTTAGCTATGTATTATGTACTATTTGATAGATATTGTGTGCAATTGTTTTTGTTCCCCGTATACATTTATCTACTAGGTGATTGGAATCAGAGAGATGACGATTAATATTAATAGGCGAAGTGAGCAGGACAAAACCTGGTCTGGCGCAGCCAAGATCTGCATGCACTTATTTTCGCACTGGCGAAAGGCCGTGCATGATGTGGACTGCGCCTGGCCCTGCAGCCAGGAAAACATCTTGGAGCATTTGGAGACCAACATAATGAAAGAAATGATAACGGAAGTAGACAGATAGAGCTATGCAGCCAACACCACCTCTATATATCTAATACATTCTATAAACACAAAGACTCGCAAATAGACACCTGGTATAAATGGAACGATCTAGATCAGGAGTGGCCAACCTCTTCAGCAGGCGGGCCAAATTTTCAGAAATAATATTTCCTGCCGGGCCACGCACCTAATTATTTTTTTGTTTTGTTAATTAAAGTAAACAAGCAAGCGTGCTACAGGTTCGACCACATCGTCGGTTCTCACTCCGCGAGCCGCAACATAGCTCCCGGCTGGCCACATGCGGCCCGCGGGCCTCATGTTGGCCACCCCTGATCTAGATACTAAAAGCCAAATTGATTTTATATTAACAAGAAATAACAGAAAGAGAAATATATTAGATGCAAGGTCAGTGCCAAACTTTGGTATAAATTACAGACTACAAAGCAATCGTTGCCACAATAAGAACCATCAGCAGAAGAAAGCAGAGACCAGGAAAATATATGCCATGCGAATCTGTAAATTTAAAAAATCTCAAAGACGAGGCAGTGAGGGAAAATTATGAAAAATAGCTAACTGAAATCTGTGTAAAATTACCTATAGAAAGAAAGACAGTGGAAGAAGAATGGGAGGTATTCAAATCAAGCATTGTAAATACTGCAAAGATAATATGTGGAACCGCGAAAAAACGCTAAAACACGGATAAAGAAAATAACAAGTTGGTGGAACGCAAAAGTAAAGAAAGATGTAAAAGACAAAAAGGAAAAATATAAAAAGCGGTCGAAGAGCAAACAGGAATGCGATTACATAGAATATAGAATAGCGAGAAGACATGTGAATAGAATAGTAAAGAGAGAAAAACAAAAAGACTGGGAGGAGTATGGAGAAACTCAGTGGCGTGCAGAGGGGGGTGCGGGGGTGCGACGGCCCCGGGCATCCAACCTGGAGAGGGGCATCCAATTAGGGAGAGGGGGCAGCACAGTGCAGTGGGAGGGGAGGAGGAATGAATTAGGGAAATTACAATTTAGGGGCATCCAATCAAGGGGTTGGCCCCGGGCATCAAAGAACCTCTGCACGCCACTTGAGAAACTCTAAATAAAAACTACAAGGAGGCAATTAGAAACTTCTATAAAAAGATTAGTGCAATGAGAACCAGAGGAGAACCCTTTGACCCAGCTGAAATGATTAACAGCGAAAAAGGAGAACCAAAAAGTGAACAAAAACAAATCCTAATAAGATGGAAACAGTACTTCGAACAACTTCTCAACATCCCATCAGATGTCACAGGAATTCAAGAAACCGACACAGATGCCACCGAAGAACTAGAACCAGACATACTGAAAGAAGAAATTATAGAAGCCATCAGATTAGCCCCATTGAACAAATCACCAGGACAAGATGAAATACCAAATGAACTAATTAAATCAGCAAGAGAAGTAGGAGCAGCATGGCTACATAGACTATTCAACCATGTTTGGGTAGAACAACAGACACCACGAAACTGGAGAAACGCCATAATTATCCCAATTTGGAAAAACAAAGGCAGCAAAAGAGACTGCACACAATACAGAGGCATTTCACTGTTGAGTCATACTGGGAAAATATTTTGCAAAATTCTTGAGAAAAGACTACGAACTATTATAGAACCCCAGATAAGCGAAACACAACTTGGATTTAGGAAAAACAAAGGATGCACAGATGCCATTTTTGCTCTTAGACAACTTATAGAAAAATCAATCGAATTCAATGAAAACTCTACTTAGTCTTTGTCGACCAAGAAAAGGCATTTGATTGAGTAGATAGAAACAAGCTGTGGGAAATCCTTAAACAATATGGAGTGAGTACACATCTAACAAACCTATGTAGAAGCTTATACAACAACAGTGAATGCATAGTGAAAGCAACTGGAGGACACTCAGAACCCTTCACCATAAGATCCGGAGTACGACAAGGTTGTGTCCTGTCCCCTCTCTTGTTTATAACATATATAGACAACATATGTAAAGAAACCAGCCAAACAGACACCGCACGACGAGAACACAGAAGAAGAACCATCTGCAAATCTAACCATTAGAGAACTCCTCTTTGAGGACGACCAAGCACTAATAGCAAAATCAGAAGCTGAATTACAAGACAAGAAGAATAATCTAAACGAAATGTGTAGGGAACATAGCATGAAAATTAGCACAATTAAAACAGAGGTATTGACTATACTACAGCCAAAGAAGATACAACAACAACGATCCAACTAAATAAACATCCCTTGAAACAAGTAAAGAGTTTCATGTGCCTGGGGTGTATAATATCATCAAATGGCAAATCAGAAGACGAGATCGAAAATTGATGCAATAAGGCAAACCAACTCATTGGACAAATGGCACCAATACTAAAGAACAAACATATATCAATAACTACTAAGAAAGCACTTTACAAGACAATCTTCCTACCAAATTTATGTTACCAATGCCAAACCTGGACATTGACAGAAAACGAGAAAAGAAAATTCACAACAGAAATGAGATTCCTGAGAATAATACTCAATGTATCAAGAAGAGATAAGATGAGAAATGAAGAAATCAGGACTAAAGTGGAGTTTATAGAAGCACTAAATTTTATAAAAGGCAGCAAGTCAAATGGTTTGGCCATGCAAGTAGGTTACCAACTAACACTATACCACAACAAGCAAGGATGTACAGACCAGAAAGAAGCAGAGGAAGAGGCCGGCCAGGTAAGCCAGGGGTGTGCAAACTACAGCCCGCGGGCCGCATGCGGCCCGGCAACTGATTTTATGCGGCCCGCGAAGGCAGTTAGAAATAACAAATTTTACTTTGTTTTTAAGTTCTTTTGCTGAATTGTACAGCATTTCGTGTACCGTTATGATTGTTTTAACATTTTTGATAAAATTTCATTCTAATTATCTGTTTTGTAAACAGTCCTTGACCTTCATAATGTAATGCTTCTCTTCTTCTTTCGTTCGCCTTAAATATGTCTATAACTGCAATGATGCCCCTTGTATGAATATAACTGTCCTTTTTAGTTCACTCAGTAGTCCACAGGCTTTATTTTCCACTGTCGTCTCTCTAGACCAGAAGGTTTGCCTAGACATGTTGTAATTTGGGCAGTCTTTGCGTATGTGCTCTGCTGTCTGCGACGGAAATCCACATGTTCAAGTTCCGATGTCAACACCACGTGTAGATTTGGATTAACGATTTTCTCTTTCACGGATTATTTAAAAATATCAGTGATTTTAATTTTGTGGAAGTGAATTCGATAGTTTATCACCACGTGTAGATCTGGATTAAAATTTCCTCTGTCACGGATTATTCAAATATATCAGTGATTTCAATTTTGTGGAAGTGTTTTCGATTGTTTTCACCACGTGTATCTGTATCTGTGCTTCCGTATTGAAGATTTCCTCTGTCACGGATTATCGAAGATGGAAAACCAAATTGTTAAACGTGTCAAAGTCAACACAAGTGAAGGTTTCGAAGGAGGAGCGTTCCATCAAGCGAACACACTTGTGTTTTCTATATCAGGACCTCATGTATTCCGGTTCAACTACTCGCTGATGGCGAGCGTCTTGAGGGGGCCTTGCGGGATTGGTAGGGAAGGGATAAAATCCATCTACCGCTTTGCAGGACCCTAAAAGATGGTACGCTACGCTGAACACCGGAAGCAAAGGCGGCTCATTATGAACGGCTTCACGGGATGAAGCATGAACTGCAGGATCCTAAAGTAACTATTGTAATTGAAAACATAGAGAAGGAAAAGACCAAGGCTATGATTCACTGGATGCCTACAACCGCAAAGATTGAGACAGTGAAGCAAATAGCCGCGGATATTTCGGGAGATATAAACGCGGAAGTGCATAAACTGAAAAACAGCACGGACAAGTGGTTACTTCTGTGCAACCCGAAAGAACCTCTGCCACATTACGTGGACATGGAGTTGGACGGGGTAGAAGACAAGCTACACCGTCTCTTCATCACAGTTCCGGGGCGCCGTACGGCGTGTACAGTCTGTGGGGAAGACTCCCACTGGAGTAATAAATGTCCGGCCAAAGTACAAACCCAGAAGGCACCTATACTGGCACAAAAAGTCACTTCGAACTCCCAGACAGATCAACATAGTAAGGAGGATGAAGACGGTTTCCAGCTGGTCAGTCGGAAAAGGGGACGCTCAACCAAGAGCCTGTCTGACGGTGAGAGCTCGACACCTCCAGCCTGCCAAACACCTGTTACCACGCTGCCGCCCCTCAACAACCACGACTACCCTACACCGCCTGAAGCGCACAGGTCAAACAAAAAAAAATGCGTAAGTAATTATACTGAACAGATAACGACCAGCGCCATGACCGAAATAGACAGTGATAATATTAACACACCACCACGACAAAGAAACCTGTCAGATTCTTCACCACGCCTCGTTATTGACTTAGAGATTTCAAGCCCGGCGAAGGAATCTACTGACATATCTCCAGAAATGATAACAGGAATACAGACAGTTTGAAACAAGAAACATAATTATGCTCAAACGTTTCTTATTTTACAACAAAAATGACAGCGGAAATTAAAATAATGAGTATTAACATTCGAGGTATAAGATCCAAAATTAATCATCTTATACCACTCATACACAAATATAAACCTGATTTTATACTCATTCAGGAAAGCTAACGTTAAAACCGACGAACACGCATCATATATCACAACATGCTTAGGTCTAAGACACTCATGTTTTAGTCTTAGTACTCAACATATCGGATTGGGTACAGCAATAATACAGACATCGGACAGGTGGCAGATTATAGAGAAGGACAGGGACTGCCAGGGTAGGATAGCTATAGTACAGGTGAGAAATAACATAAATAAATACACAATTGTCAACATACACGCACCGCCTGACTACAGAAATCAGCCGCTCTTCTACCAAACACTGGAAAATTTATTATCACGCTCATATCGGGGTCACAACATCATTCTAGGGGGTGATTTTAATTGCGTACTTTCGGCGCACGACCTTATAAATGGAGATGTAAGAATGCAAATTAGAAACACAACGGGGGAGGAGGAACATCAATTAGACACATTGCAAACATTTTTAGATATCCATGGGCTAACAGACACATACAGGCAGATGCACCCCCATGGAACAGATACAAAACACACAAACAATGCGCATAACAGAGCAGCGCGATTAGATAGAATTTATGCGCCCATAACACATCATATAACACAAGTCAAGCATTTACAGGAGACACTGAACTTCACAGATCCATAAGGCTGTAGTTGCAACAATAAACACAGTACAAGCAACACCACATCTTAGAAGATCTCCCCATTGGAAACTTAACTGCACACTTTTACAAAATCAGGACTATGTAGATTGCATAACAAAACTGATCATCACATACACAAGCGATATACCGAGGGTAATGCGCGAGAACTCTGGGAAACACTTAAACAAACTATACGAGAGAGAACACAAACACTAGCAGCAGTAATACACAAGCAAAAACTACAACAAGAAAAAGTATTGGAAAATGCAATTAAGCTCTTACTACAGACAGACAAAATTCACCACACATCATAGCATTACAGGAAGAATTAGATCTCCACAGACATCATCGATTTCAGGGGGCTTTACTGCGAACAAAGTTACAAACTATAACACAAGAGATACCGAGTAAACAATACCTAGCTTTAGAACAAAACATACAGCGCAGCAGACAGATAGGCCAGATAATTGACAGGGAAGGAAATATACAAGTCGAGCCACAACAAATAGCCTTAGCCTTTGAAGATTATTACAAGAACCTTTATACAGAGGAAAACACACAGGCGCACGTGCAAGAACACTTTATGAAATTCACAAAAGAACTCACAGAGGAACAGAAACTAACACTAGATACTGAATTAACACTAACAGATATAACACAAGCGGTTCATGGAATGCAGAAGGGCAAATCGCCTGGCCCTGACGGTATTACCGCTGAATTCTATCAGTTTTTCTTTCCTCTTCTAGGTCCCCTTTTACTAGCAGTATTCTCTGAATCTTTCCACAAACATGAACTCCCATCCAGTTTCAACACGTCTTACATCACTCTTATTCCGAAGGAGAACACCGACAAGACACTTTTAAAGAGTTACAGACCGATCTCGCTTTTAAATGTAGACTACAAGATTTTAACAAAGACTTTGACGAATAAATTGAAACCAGTAATGGCATCTCTCATTCATGAAGACCAGCAATGTAGTGTACAACACCGGAATATCCAGCAACACACACACTTCATAAGGGACATCATCAACTACACACATCTGAAAAACTGTCAGTCCTCAATTCTCTCTTTAGATCAAGAAAAAGCATTCGACAGAATATCTCACTCATACCTCCACAAAACTCTCTCACACTGCAACGTGGGAAATTATTTTCGGACATGGGTCAAAATTTTATATTTGAAACCAGGAAAGTCGGATTCTATTAAACCATACCCTAACCAATTCTTTCAGGTTGACTAGGTCAGTGAGACAGGGATGTCCCTTGTCCCCATTACTGTACGTTGTCGCTCTAGAGCCACTTCTAGAAAAGATACGACAGGACGACAATGTCAGGGGTACGTTCATACCAGGGAAGGGTGAACAAAAGCTGCGTGCTTATGCGGACGATACCATTTTCTTTCCGACAACTGAAAAATCTGTACGGATCATTTTGGAGACGTTCTCGTTTTTCGGCAAAGGGAGTGGGGCAAAATTAAACGTCCAAAAATCTACTATAATGGGCTTAGGCAAATGGAAAAATAAGGCGGATTTTCCATTTGACTTAACATCAAACAATCTTATAAAAGTGTACGGAATAGTCTTCCCATGTCAACCAAATCAGACACACAAAGACACTTGGCAAAATCTAGAGAAGAAAATAACAGATATGTTACAGAGGTACAAATACAAAACAACTACCATATTTGGTAGAAGTACCATTGTTAATACATATATAATTCCAAAAATACTATATCTGTGCACAGTCCTAGATCACCCACGTCAAACTGTCACAAACATAAACAAAGAGATTAGACGCTTTGTGTTTGGCAGCACCATCTACAGTATCAAACATACTACACTCATGCAAGACAAAAAAGATGGAGGTATCGCCCTCCAAGACATAACAACCAAAATAGAAGCACTTAGGATCAAACACGTAGGTGAAATCCTACAACACCAGAAAAACACCCTTTAGCACACTATTACATTGGAATTAGGCTATCTTATTTAAAACCTATTAGGAATACATCCTCACATTACTTTTGGCACTCTCCCAACGTTCTACAAAACATGTATTTCAGCCATTAAAGGACATGAAAAATTACTACACAAGAAGACACATGCAATCTACAGGCATTTAGTTAAATTACAAGCAACTCCGGTACATCTCAGAATTAAAAGAGGACATAGATATTTCATAAAAGATTATACCGAAATTTTCTCTAATATTCACAACAAGCAGATTACTCCAAAAGCAAAGGAAATTACATATAGGCTTGTTTACAGCATGACCCCAACAACAGAGAGAACAGCAAAAATAACTAAACAAATACTACAGTGTCAGCTTTGTAGACGGAACGTCCAAGAATCAGAAGAGCACATCTATTACGAATGCAACACAATCATGCCAACAAGAAATCTCCTACAAAACATCCTAAACACTCATACGAAACAAAGAACAGATGTTTACAAAGCAATCATGATAAATTCCATTCCTTACTCCACACAAGACATCCACACAAAGCTACTTGTTCTATTGGCAGAGTACAGAAATCTTATATGGACATTAAGAAACAAAGCACTATACAATTACAGAACAATCAACAAAGAAATTGTCCAACAACTTTATCAACAAAAAGTCGCAAACATTCTAATCTTAGCCCCACAAGCGCAAATCTCGTAAAAGATTTGGCTGAAGACAGCACATATTACAGAAGAAGCAAATAACTTGTTTTAAACTAAAGGATACTACAACTGTAAATGTGTTTATTGGTGGTATTAATAATCTTACAATTATATTATTATTATTATTATGAATACTATTATTATTACTGCTACTATTATTATTAATTTTCCCATTATTATATTTGAATGTGCAACATGAAATATATTGTGGATGGGTGTCTGTGCCGTTGGCAGTAACATATGTATGCGTCTGTGTGTAGATGCAGGTGTGTGTGCGTGTGTGGTGCATGAATTTGCACGCGCATGTGTACGAGTGTGTGTGTGCGAGCACGCGCGCGTGCGTGCGTGTTGCAGTCTTTAAACCAAGTCGGTATCTCAAGTATTAAAATGATGTTATATGGTAATGATATGTTTCAAAAGAAAATTATGCACCACCATGTATAAACAAATTGAATGAGCCCTTTAAGTACCCAGTAAACTAAGGTGGCTTTGAGTGGCCAGGTTTTAAGTCCTTCCCATTGTATATAAAACCCAGACACTATCACAATTTTGGACCAATTATCTCCCTGGGGACAGACCATGGACCCTAATTGCTAGTAGTAAATCCCTGATTCTTGTCCCCCAAACAAAAGACATCATGGACTAGAGCGTCACCCTGAAATTTGTCATCAGGCAACAACACCAACGACCTTCGCCTCGGGAGCTAAGTGACCCAGAAATTACAAAGAAGCCACATTTTAATGGAAATGATAGTTTAAAGTTTATTGTCCAAGCGCGGGGTATTTAATGTACTGCGGTCTCCAGAAAGCACGAGATTGTGTGTGTGTGTGTGTGTATGTGTGTGTGTGTGCGAGAGAGAGAGAGAGAGAGAGAGAGAGAGAGAGAGAGAGAGAGAGAGAGAGAGAGAGAGAGAGAGAGAGAGAGGAGTGAGAGATGGACAGAAAGTGAAGCATATGCAAGGAATGTGTATCTACATGCACTATGCCATAAATGTCATATTATCATAACTGTATATATGTATGTATTTGTTTTATTCACAATGTCACACTTAACACTAACAAACGGCAACGCTCTGTAATATACACAAACAAAATAAACACACACTACAATTTGTAAATATACATTGCTTTGTATGAAATAAAAGTTTAAAAAAAAAAAATGAAAAAACAAAACAAAACTGTTTTTAATGGCCCTCCTAGGGCCACACATAGATCATGAATGGCTCCACAAATACCGCTTGTTAACGGCGGCGGCCACACAGCGGTCAACAGTCTTGGTTGTCTGGCTAAACTACATGAGCGAAGTAGGGATAATATCCTACTAAGGTTGGATAGCCAGACGCCCGGCAAAAAGAGGGCATGTCTTCCTTTTTAGCCAAATATTCTCCGCCAGGCAGGCAAAACTAAGATCCTTTAAAATGTACGGCTTTTCTTATATTTTGTGTTATAATTTTGTATGTATTGTTGTTACAACTTACAATGTATCTACACTCCACCGTATGTTTGCATTGTTAAAATATATAAAGTCTATCTATTTATGCGAACTAGTTGAATATAGCAATTCTAACTTATCTGTAACTGGCTCATTACTCTTTTTGATATTGACTTTTACTTCTTTATTAAAACCCATTGCTTAAATAATATTTATTTAATTTTCCTAGTTGTACCAAATGTGAAACACCAAAGGAACAGACTCTTACTCGACCCTGTAAAGGGCATCATTCTCTCAAAGTACAATGTGAAGAATCTTACCTGTGAACAGTTTTATGCAAATGTGATTGCAAACGAGGGTCTTCTACGAAAAGTTGGCTCCTCCGAGAAATATTTTTTGTAATTAATACAGATTATAAGGTAATAATTGTACAATCGGCTGTTTAAATAATGTTTTTTATTTTTTAGCATTTTGAAAATGGCCTCCATTAAATTTATATTTTCTTTAAACATGATTGTTTCTTTGTCGTTTCACTAAGAGACGGCCCCGTGGCTAAAGGCTTGCGAACGTGGCTCGTGAGCCGGGTACCAGGCGTTCGAAACTCAGCTGCGACCGATGTGTGCAACAGACCGTGTCGCGTTGTGTTATAACGTGCTGGTATGGGAGCCGGTCGTTCAGAAAGCAATGGCAAACTACTGAACGTAACACTTGCCTAGTACATCAACAGCAGCTGAACAATTCTGGTGTTGACTGCAACGTCCCGTAAGGGATACGTAACAATATTTGTTTTAGATATTTAAAAAAAATTTTTTAATCATTATCAGCTATCATCATCTATCTTATTTATTATTATTCCCGTATCCCGTACGATGGAAGATGGCTTCTTAAGTTCTTATGGCCTACATTCATTTGCTGTAAATAAACTTTAATAAAATTCCAGTTTATTAATAACTTGCTTACAGTGGTCTCCGGTTACAGCCGGTCTCCCTGGCCTAGGTGTTAGTGTCTTTCTCCGTAGTCCCGTATACTCTCGTGAGTGACGTGTTGTGCGCGAGAATTAGTAGCGGTTCTCTCCGCGTCGGTAACTTAGGGTTATGTGAGCCTTTCGCTCAGAAAGCAATGGCAAACTACTGAGCGTAATCTTGCCTAGTACACCAACAGCAGCGGGAAAATGCTGGTGTTGACTGCAACGTCCTGTAAGGGATATGAAAAAAAAAAAAACTTACAGTGTAGAAGTTGAGTGCGGAGGTTTTGATCTTGAGCCAGACAATATGTGATTGACACTATTGTATTGTGTCGTCTTGACTGCGTTGATGTTGTCACCCTTGATGGACACTTTCCATCTGATTTTTCAATATGGTTGACAAAATGAAATCCACCGGTGCTTTACTTGTAGAGACACCAAATCAGTTATAACTGCAAATAATTTTGAAATATTTTGGAGGTGATTAATTTTGTGTGAAAGAAACAAAAAAAGGACACACAATAGTGTATAATCTTTTTGTTTGGCATATTTCACTACATCTCCTGAGAATTATACTGCGGAAGTCACGCAGCATAAAACAAAGCATTGATGAGCAATACACTATAACCTGTTGGAAAAATTATAGTCTTTTTGTCTTCAAATATTGAAATCTAACAAACATTGTTTTTAATAATAAAAACAAAGGGGGGGGGGGTTGAATGTAACCAAAAATGCCATTATAAACCACAACATAACATCAACCAAAGGACATACAAGGGGGCTTTAAATGAAAACCTTAAATGTTGTTTTCTTTGGGTGAATGTCATAAAACTGTCATTTGCTGCCAACATAGTACCTTGCGGTGAATGGCAGAGGGGTCTTTGAGCCTGAGGAATAAAGGCCGCATGGCTAGTGCAGTCGCCGCGAACAGTGCAGCTTAGGATTTTCTTTTTGCCCCGACAGAAAAAGAATCCACACCTTACCGAGGGATCCAACCCGGGTCTCCCGAATGGGAGTCCAGCGATCTAGCCACTCTGCCAGCCAGTCATGTATTCAGTAAAAATAAAGAATAAATGTATCATTTGTTGATGTAGTCACCACTGCCTTCAATGCATGTCCTCCAGCGCATTGCTTCCCGGTACAATTATTTCGGACTTAGTAATTATGGTCAAGCATTCTGCGGAATTACAAGATATCTAAAAGAAAAACACATAAATAAGCAATGAGTAGGGGACATAAACAACTAATATTGTTACAAGGGAGATAACTTATTGTTTAAAAATATAAAACATATACTAGCGTTAATATTTACAGTTAGCATCAAACTTCTATTCTCTATAAACTTATAAATAAAAATATCTCTATATATGTAAAATTTGTTAATGCAAAATATAAGTCATTTAGATTTCTTACAGAAAGTGTTTCTAATTTTTACATACTTACATTTTATAACACAAACTTTAGTCGTCTTTTCATCATTTAAATTTCATTTGTATACTTTCAATGTTACTGCTAAAACTTTATGAAATGTATCCCCCTATATGGGGGATAACAATTTTTTACTGGCCTCCTAAGGCCACAAACAGAAATCAAAAGTGACTCAGCAATATTGTTGACACATAAGTGTGAATGAGATTCAATGAAGTGTCAAAGGTTTCCTATTAAATGGTTTCTTATGGGAGCGAATGATTTACATAACCACCATCTCCAACAGGCAATATGTATGTAGTTACACCATGCCAAGAATATAATATTGTCACACATGTAAGAATGTATATTCTGTATTTGCTAATGTGAAACGACACTGTTTTTGTACATAATAAACCTTTTACAAAAAAAAAAAAAAACACACACATTTTTTTGTTTTACTGGCCTCCTAGGGCCACACAAAATTTAAAGAAAATTAATAACGCCCATTCTAAACTTTGATAACAATAAGAAAGAAATGAGAAGACTGAATATTAACATGTTAGATGTATGTGAGACCAGACGGCATTATAACTTCCGAGGAATGTAGCATAAACCATTCTTGTGGCGAGAAAAAACAATATAAGGGTATCATTTATAATGGATATATAAATAGGAGAAGACCAATGTGAATGTGTAGAAGGCAAGGGTACAGTAAATGCGAAAGATTCTCAATGCCAATGAATTTCTTCGTCTCACGTCTTCATGCTCAGTTCTTCTTGACTGATATAACGAATTAGACATGGCCGAGGGCCAATGTAAAAATTTGAAATGATTGTCGTCCTCGGGAATTTCAACGCCAAAGTAGCGACGAGAAGGTGAGTGGTGTGACTGGTGGCTAGGGCATAGGTTATAGGAATGAGAGAGATGACTATTAATAGGCAAAATGAGCAGGACAAAACCTGGTCTGGCACAGTCGAAGGCCTGCATGCACTTATTTTCGCACAGGCGAAAGGCCGTGCAAGTTGATGGGGTTTATGTAGACAAATATTATGTTCAGACGAAATGTTATTTATGTTTGTAAATTTCGTTCATTTTGAACAAATAGTTCTCTTTCCTCCCCCCACCCCATTTTTCTGTCATTGTCCAGGTTTGGCATTGGTAGCATAGAGTTGGTAGGAAGATTGTGTTGTAAAGTGCTTTCTTAATAGTTATTGATACATGTTTGTTCTTTAGTATTGGTGCCATTTGTCCAATGAGTCGGTTTGCCTTATTGCATCTATTTTCAATCTCGTCTTCTGCTCTGCCATTTGATGATATTATACTTCCTAGGTACTTGAAACTGTTTACTTGTTTAATGGATGTTCGTGTAGGTGAATTGTTGTTGTTTTTTCTTCTTTAGTTATAGTCATTACCTCTGTTTTGCTTGTGCTAATTTTCATGTTATGTTCCCTACACATTTCTTTTAGACTATTCATGTGGTCTTGTAATTCAGCTTCTGATTTTGCTATTAGTGCTTGGTCGTCCGCAAACAGGAGTTCTCTAATGGTTAGATTTGCAGATGGTTCTTCTTCTGTGTTCTCGTGTTAGGGTATTTTTGCGGTCTCTGTTTGGCTGGTTTCTTTACATATATTGTCTATATATGTTATGAACAAGAGAGGGGACAGGACACAACCTTGTCGTACTCCAGATCTTATGGTGAAGGGTTCTGAGTGTCCTCCAACTGATCTCACAATGCATTAACTAACATATAAATCTCTTTACTATTCTTTTATAAATGAACCAGTTGAATGCAGAAGACTTATATTATAATCTCAAGAAGAAAGCTATTAGTTTACTTACAGAAAATGTATTTAATCTTCACTTACTTACATTTTATAATCAACTTTTAACGTTCCACATTTACTTTTAATTTCTAATAGTGTACTTTTAATGCCTAAGATGCTCATGCTTAGCATAAATTCCCCTCTTTGGAAAACTATATCTTTTTACTGGCCTCCTAGGGCCACACAAAATTTAAAAAAAAATTAACCACGACCATCCCAAACTATGATAACAATAAGAAATAAATAAGAAGACTGAATATTACTCATCAACGCAGAGACAACGAGGTTAGGTCTGACGATTTGCCGCTCCCGACAATTTTCGATAGTGCGAGGGACTGGGTACTGACCGTGGATCTAAAGGACCCGGACAAATACCCTGAGATAATCCGAAAGTTTTGTTTGTGACCTGACATCGTACTTAGCTCCTCGTCAGCCAAGCAGCTAACGCTGATTGAGCTGACCGTCCCTTATGAGTCAAATATTGATGAGCGGTAACTGCAGAGCACCTAACAATCTCTCAACCAAGTCCTCAAGCTTGCAACGTCTCGTGTCAATTCTTTAGCCTTTCCGCCAAGAGAGGGTGGTGAATCTTAATGTAGTCAAATCATGCAAATGTCGTCTAACCTCCATAACAGAGCGGTAATCGTCCATAAATCGCACTAACTCAGCTGCAGAGACCAAGAGGTGGGTCCAGAAATGTAAAGGAAGAGCGGGCTTCCTGGTATAGCGCGGCGCCATGAACGGGGCACGAAGAAGGAGCATGGCAAAGGAGACGAATGGAGGCGATTAAGGAGGTGGCTGGGGAGGAAGCAGGCTCTCCACGACCACAAGTGCTAAGGGGCAATCACAGGCTGCACAGACTCTCCCCTTTCGCAATAGCAATTGCGAAATTGTGTAATTACCCAAGCATTGTCATGTCGTTGTCTCAGTGAGTACTACAGATCTCAACGTATGAAATACATCAGATAACTGATGTCTTCACTGTTTTGTTTGGTGCTCAACTGTCTGCTTGTGATCCCGGTCGGTAACTATGGCGTTCACATGTTATGTTGTCTAGTGTGCCCTGAAATCAATACTTCCTTCTTCTCCTTCTATGAGTGCCAAACAACACTGCGTGTGTTTATTTATCTACTTGTGAGGGTTATGTGTCCGACAGTAACAATGAATGGTTTGGACAAAGGTGTAGGCAACAATGTCATTGTTAAAATGGCATCTGTAACCATGAGAATGGAAGCTGCCCCTCTGGTGTACCATGTGATCCGGTTTGATTTGGTCCTGGGTGTCAGTTTGTGAATGTGGCGTTCACGGACTGGACGAAAGCGGTCCTAATTTCTTGACAGATGAGAATGATGCCACTTGTCATGATGATTTACATGATACCTCTCTTACATTGAGGCCGTCACATCCACACATGACAATATGGTTTAGGCTGCATCTGAAACACTTAAGTACGTTTGTGCGCTTCATAGTAGCACGGGGTAACGCAGGAAACATCTGTTGTAATACGTCTGAATTCCTTGTGGATGCCAACACAGTGGCATCATACATGGTCAATTTTACCATTGAAAGAGATCTGACAGCTGAAGTGTGTTCCGTGTATGTCGTTGTCTGTAGATGTGTAGCCTTACAACAGTTTATAGCTAGCACACATATCAGATTACATCTCAACGTGTTGTCGTGCCTCAATAGCTGTGGATGGTGACTCCAGGAGCGATGAAATCTACGGTCAGTGCTGATGATACAATTCTGGATATGTACACAGACCCAAAGATACACCCGGATGTCTATTACGAGGGTAAGTTAATAAGTAAGCCGCAAATGGCTGTAGAAAAATAACTAAATATGATAACAACTTGAAACCAGTTTATTTGTATACATACATTGTCCCTTTATTTCTCAACATAATTTCCACCAACATTGATGCACTTATCCCATCGTTTTATCAGTCTTCCCAAACCCGCTGCAAAGAAAAGCGTGCCTCTGTTCTCATTTACCTGTCATCCCACAGAACTGTGTGACTTACTTATTGACTATCCCTTGAAACTTGTTCTACCCATCTATGCACCGCTTTACGTGACAAGCATTTGTCAGCATAAAAACTGAAAACGCAGCTTGGCGGGAGACATTTCGCGAATGACGCCGAAGTTGAATGTGAAGTGAAAACGTGGTTTAGAAAACAAAACACGCAATTCTATGCAGCCTGTTTGGGAGGAATGATAAAACGATGGGATAAGTGCATCAATGTTGGCGGAAATTATGTTGAGAAATAAAGGGACAATGTATGTATAAAAATTAATTGGTTTCAAGTTGTTATCATATTTAGTTATTTTTCTACAGCCATTTGTAGCTTCCTTATTGACTTCCCCTCGTATATTCCCATGATGCTGTGTAAGGTCTGGCACTTTTGCGAGATGTAGTCTTTCGGCCATGTAAGAGCTCATGTAGTTGTTAATAGAAATGAAGACCACAAAAGTACACAAAGTGATCGGTCAGCTGGTGACTCACTGTCGCATGGAACTTACAGGCGAATTTTTCTGACCTCGTCTCAGAAGACTAACCTCGGCTGCTCAGGAGATCGCCGACACGACACGGTGGTGAGAATTGAATGGACTACGGCATTTATAGAGATGCTTGGAAAGCAAAGAGAGCTGCAGTGAAGCAGCTAGGGAAAGTGCGACAGATACCCCGAAGCTCACGAGAGGAAGTTGACACAGCGGAAAGTGTCAAGAAAGACAAGGTGGAGGCTTTCAAGCGCTGCGCTGCAGAGGCCAAGAAAGTAAAATGGGAATGTTTTATGAAGGAGATTGGAGGTGATAAAACACTGCGAAAATTCTGGAAACTGCACAGACAAATGCAAAGAAAAGATCGGCCTATGACAGTGGGAACAATTTATAGAAAGGATGGTGTGCGCGTGACAACAGACATAGAGAAAGGGGAGGCGTTTCTTCAGAGATTTTTAGAGCAGACCAATCATAATGATGCGGATACCAGGGATGCAGTTAGAGAGGAGTTATCTGGCACAATGGAGAATATGTATTATGAAGATATCATACGGGTGGATGATGTTAAACATATTTTGAAAAAGGCAACAGACATGGCACCAGGGCCCGATGGTGTTAGGTATGGCCACATGAAAGTTTTGAGCGATGTAGACCTGAAGGAGATGACCGACTGCTTTAACCAGAGCATTAGGACAGCATCAGTACCGCAGGATTGGTTACATAGCTATGTCATCCCTCTCCCAAAACCATTCAAGGATAATTCAAAGCTGAGCAGCTTTAGGATCATCACCCTGCAAAATACGTTTGAGAAGGTTTTAGAGAAGATAGTCGCTGTCAAGTTGCAAGAGTTTTGGAAAAGGGGAAGCTTCTTCCAAGAAGCCTGGGGAGCTACAGTCCAGGAAAAGATACCTGGTCAAATGCAGCCACTTTTGCCTTTGACGTTTATGAGGGGTTCCAGAGTAGACAAGAAACGATGGCGGTAGCGCTTGATCTCGAGGATGCGTACAATAGAGTTCGATATGATATTTTGATGACCGCACTGATGGAGAAGGGGGTAAATCCCTGGTTGGTGAACTGGATAGCAGCCGTCCTGCACTCTCGCCGGGTTGCTCTCCGTCTGGGTGCATGGACCTCAGAGCCACACATCTTAACCCCGGGACTGCCACAGGGATCTGCAATCTCACCGGTGCTCTTAATGTGTATACGAGCAAGATTGCAAGCCTAGAAGCACCAGGGGTTGGAAGGATACTAACATTTGCAGATGATATTCTTGCATATAGGCAGGGGAGAGATAGGGAGCAAATAGCCCAGGAGCTACAGGCGACAGTAGACAAAGTGATTGACATTTGCACTGAAATGAGTGCTATCATCCACCCGGAAAAGGCAGCTGTTTTGTGGTGCTATCTGGGCAATAGGATTGTGAGAACTGATGTCCCAAACCTCACGATAGATGGTAGAAGCGTTAACAGAGAGAACAAACTGAAGTACCTGGGAATCACATTTGACAGAAGCCTGTCCTTGAAGGACCATGTGGAGTCGGTTGTGACAAGATCTCAAAAGGGACTCAATGCACATAAAACTATGGCTGCAAGAGCAGAGAATACTTTTCACACTATACCAGCACTTGATTCTCTCAGTGATTGATTATGGACTAGGACTGCTCACTGTCTCAAAGTGTAAATTGGTGAAATTAGAGCGCATACAGAACGAAGCTATGCGGGTCATTCTAGGGTGCACCAGAGACACCCCAGTCGTGTGTATGCGTTACATCCTTGGTTTGCCGACTGTTGCTGGTAGGCTCAAGGTGATGCAGGCGAAGGCATACCTCAGAGTAGTTGCTGACACAGATCACCCGTTGCATGAGGCGCTGGACGTAGTTAAGGGTCAGAGACTGATAAGAGGGAAATCATGGATGGCTCAGGCGGAGGATACGATCAGACAGGTGTGCCCCTTAGAGAACATTAGGCGAGGAGAGGTGTGGGTCAGAGTGCCAGCGGAGCAGTCAGACTTGTGCAAAGTTATAATCACATTGAGCCGGGAGTGGCCAGCAGGGGCCACGGAAGTGGAAATCCAGCAACTAATTCAGGATAATGCTCGTCCGGGTGATGTGATTATATACACAGATGGTTCGGTGTTGAGAGGCAGGAGAAGTGCCTGGGAGTTCTTAGCAAAAGCTAATGGTCGTCGTTTGGTGCAGGAAAGCCTGGCATATGATACCACAACATCTAGCTTAAGAATGGAGGTGGAGGCGGTCAGTGCAGCTTTCCGCTGGATGGAGAATACGACACACACACACACACACACACACACACACACACACACACACATCGTGATTGTAACTGACTCAGAAAGCATGCTGAGTAGGGTGAGGACAGGCAAGCTTCGTGCAGAGTGGCTTGCTTCGCTTCGGAAGTCACGGGTGACAAGCATCGTCTGGATCTTTTCTCCGGGGCATGCTGGTGTGCTGGGGAATGAACAGGCGGACAGATTGGCTGGCTCTGCAAAACTTGGTGGAGTATTGATGCATGATGGGGAAGACGTGGTTGCGGCCTTGTGGGAGTACGTGTACACCTCGGAGGAGCAAATGGATCATCATGGTTTGGCAAGAATGAGACAGCGAGGGGTGACGAGGGGATGTGGCCGACGATCGACGCTCAGGGGAAAGGCGAGACGGACATATAATCAGATTGCTACTGGTACTATTAGTTGTTGGAACTCTTCGCTGGCTGGTGAGGATCGGGACGGAGCGCTTATGGGAATGCCCCAAATGCTGTGATGTCGGTTCCTATATCAATCAATCAGTCAATCTCTCTCTCTCTCTCTCTCTCTCTCTCTCTCTCTCTCTCTCTCTCTCTCTCTCTCTCTCTCTCTCTCTCTCTCTCTCTCTCTCTCTCTCTCTCTCTCCGCCAAATGCTGGTGAAATTACGTTTGCTTAGAGAATATTTAAAATATCCTAATAACATGATAGTAATGGATTGATTGATCACTACACTTATTAATACTTATGTTCAAGCATTCTGCGGAAGTACTAGATATCTAAATGAAAAACTAGAAACGCTATGAGAAAGGGACATAAACATCTAATATTGTTACAAGGGAGATTACTAGAATTTAGAAAGAAAAAATATATACCTAGATCTATTATCATTATGTCACAAAATAATCTTTTACTTTTATTTTATAAATAAACAATTAAATACTGTAAATAGATATTATAATTTCAAGAAGAAATCTTTCAGTTTTCTTACATAAAGTTTGTTTAATCTTTACTTACTTACATTTTATAATCAACTTGTAACGTTCGATATTTATTTTTAATATCTAATTGTGTACTTATTATGATTACACAAAGCATTAATTTTCTTGATTCCCCTATGTGGGGAACAACATTTTTTAAATGGCCCTCCTAGGGCCACATCTAGCTCATGAATGGCTCCACAAATACCACTTGTTAACGGCGGCGGCCACACAACGGTCGACAGTCTTGGCTGACTGGCTAAACTACATGAGTGAAGTAGGGATAATATCCTACTAAGGTAGGGTATCCACACGCCCGGCAAAAAGAGGGCATATCCTCCTTTTTAGCCAAATATTCTCCGCCCGGCAGGCAAAGCTAAAATCCTTTAAAATGTACGGCTTTTCTTATATTTTGTGTTATAATTTTTAATGTATTGTTGTTACAACTTACAATGTAACCACACTCCACCGTATGTTTGCATTGTTAAAATATATAAAGTCTATCTATTTATGCCAACTAGTTGAATATAGCAATTCTATCTTATCTGTAACTGGCTCATTACTCTTTTTGATATTGACTTTTACTTCTTTATTAAAACCCATTGCTTAAATAATATTTATTTAATTTTCCTATTTGTACCAAATGTGAAACACCAAAGGAACAGACTCTTACTCGACTCTGTAAAGGGCATCATTCTCTCAAAGTACATTTTGAAGAATCTTACCTGTGAACAGTTTTATGCAAATGTGATTGCAAACGAGGGTCTTCTACGAAAAGTTGGCTCCTCCGAGAAATATTTTTTTTGTAATTAATACAGATTATAAGGTAATAATTGTACAATCGGCTGTTTAAATAATGTTTTTTATTTTTTAGCATTTTGAAAATGGCCTCCAATAAATTTATATTTTTTTTAAACATGATTGTTTCTTTGTCGTTTCACTAAGAGACGGCCCCGTGGCTAAAGGCTTGCGAACGTGGCTCGTGAGCCGGGTACCAGGCGTTCGAAGATCAGCTGTGACAGATTTGTGCAGCAGACCATGTCGCGTTGTGTTATAATGTGCTGGTATGGGAGCCGGTCGTTCAGAAATCAATGGCAAACTACTGAACGTAACATTTGCCTAGTACATCAACAGCAGCTGAAAAATGCTGGTGTTGACTGCAACGTCCCGTAAGGGATACGCAACAATTTAAAAAAAAAATCATTATCAACTATCATCATCTATCTTATTTATTATTATTCCCGTATCCCGTATGATGGAAGGTGGCTTCTTAAGTTCTTATGGCCTACATTCATTTGCCGTAAATAAACTTTAATAAAATTCCAGTTTATTAATAACTTGCTTACAGTGGTCTCCGGTTACAGCCGGTCTCCCTGGCCTAGGTGTTAGTGTCTTTCTCCGTAGTCCCGTATACTCTCGTGAGTGACGTGTTGTGCGCGAGAATTAGTAGCGGTTCTCTCCGCGTCGGTAACTTAGGGGTATGTGAGCCGGTCGCTCAGAAAGCAATGGCAAACTACTGAGCGTAATCTTGCCTAGTACACCAACAGCAGCGGGAAAATGCTGGTGTTGACTGCAACGTCCTGTAAGGGATATGAAAAAAAAAAAACTTACAGTGTAGAAGTTGAGTGCGGAGGTTTTGATCTTGAGCCAGACAATATGTGATTGACACTATTGTATTGTGTCGTCTTGACTGCGTTGATGTTGTCACCCTTGATGGACACTTTCCACCTGATTTTTCAATAGGGTTGACAAAATGAAATCCACCGGTGCTTTACTTGTAGAGATACCAAATCAGTTATAAACTGCAAATAATTTTGAAATATTTTGGAGGTGATTAATTTTGTGTGAAAGAAAAAAGGAAACACAGTAGTGTATAATCTTCTTGTCTGGCATATTTCACTACATCTCCTGAGAATTATACTGCGGAAGTCACGCAGCATAAAACAAAGCATTGATGAGCAATACACTATAATCTGTTGGTTTTGTCTTCAAATATTGAAATCTGAAAAAAACATTATTTTGAATAATAAAACAAAAATATGGGGGGTGGGGGGGGGGGGGGGGGTGAATATAACCAAAAAGGCCATTATAAACCACAATATAACATCAACCAAAGGACATACAAGGGGGATTCAAATGAAAACCTTAAATGTTGTTTTCTTTGGGTGAATGTCATAAAACTGTCATTTACTGCCAACATAGTACCTTGCGGTGTATGGCAGAGGGGTCTTTGAGCCTGAGGAATAAAGGCCGCATGGCTAGTGCAGTCGCCGCGAACAGTGCAGCGTAGGATTTTCATTTTTGCTCCCGACAGAAAAAAATCCCACACCTTACCGAGGGATCCAACCCGGGACTCCCGAATGGGAGTCCAGCGATCTAGCCACTCGGCCAGCCGCTCATGTATTCAGTAAACACAAAGAACAAATGTATCATTTGTTGATGTAGTCACCACTGCCTTCAATGCAAGTCCTCCAGCGCATTGCTTCCCGGTACAATTATCTCGGACTTAGAAATTATGGTCAAGCATTCTGCAGAATTACAAGATATCTAAAAGAAAAACACGTAAATAAGCAATGAGTAGGGGACATAAACAACTAATATTGTTACAAGGGAGATAACTTATTGTTTAAAAATATAAAACATATACTAGTGTTAATATTTACAGTTAGCATCAAACTTCTTTTCTTTAAACTTATAAATAAAGAAATCTCTATATATGTAAAATTTGTTAATGCTAAATATAAGTCATTTAGATTTCTTACAGAAAGTGTTTCTAATTTTTACATACTTACATTTTATAACAGAAATTTTAGTCGTCTTTTCATCATTTAAATCTCATATGTATACTTTCAATGTTACCTATCATCTATCCTGCCCCTATATGGGGGTAGAACATTTTTTTACTGGCCTCCTAAGGCCACAAACAGAAATCAAAAGTGACTCAGCAATATTGTTGACACATAAGTGCGAATGAGATTCAATGAAGTGTCAAAGGTTTCCTATTAAATGGTTTCTTATGGGAGCGAATGATTTACATAACCACCATCGCCAACAGGCAGTATGTATGTAGTTACACCATGCCAAGACTATAATGTTGTCACCCGTGTATGAATGTACATGGTGTATTTGCTAATGTGAAACGACACTGTTTTTGTACATAATAAACCTTTTACAAAAAACAAAAAAAACACACATTTTTTGTTTTACTGGCCTCCTAGGGCCACACAAAATTTAAAGAAAATTAATAACGCCCATTCTAAAATTTGATAACAATAAGAAAGAAATGAGAAGACTGAAGATTAACATGTTAGGTGTATGTGAGACCAGACGGCATTATATTATAACTTCCGAGGAATGTAGCATAAACCATTCTTGTAGAGAGAAAAAACAATATAAGGGTATCATTTATAATGGATATATAAATAGGAGAAGAACAATGTGGATTTATAGAAGGCAAGGGTACAGTAAATGCGAAAGATTCTCAATGCCAATGAATTTCTTCGTCTCACGTCTTCATGCTCAGTTCTTCTTGACTGATATAACGAATTAGACATGGCCGAGGGCCAATGTAAAAATTTGAAATGACTGTCGTCCTCGGGAATTTCAACGCCAAAGTAGCAACGAGAAGGTGAGTGGTGTGACTGGTGGCTAGGGCATAGGTTATAGGAATGAGAGATATGACTATTAATAGTCAAAATGAGCAGGACAAAACCTGGTCTGGCACAGTCAATGCCTGCATGCACTTATTTTCGCACAGGCGAAAGGCCGTGCAAGTTGATGGGGTTTATGTAGACAAATATTATGTTCAGACGAAATGTTATTTATGTTTGTAAATTTCGTTCATTTTAAACAAATAGTTCTCTTTCCTCCCCCCCCCCCCCTTTCTGTCATTGTCCAGGTTTGGCATTGGTAGCATAGAGTTGGTAGGAAGATTGTGTTGTAAAGTGCTTTCTTGGTAGTTATTGACACATGTTTGTTCTTTAGTATTGGTGCCATTTGTCCAATGAGTCGGTTTGCCTTATTGCATCTATTTTCAATCTCGTCTTCTGATCTGCCATTTGATGATATTATACTTCCTAGGTACTTGAAACTGTTTATTTGTTTTAATGGATGTTCGTGTAGGTGAATTGTTGTTGTTTTTTCTTCTTTAGTTATAGTCATTACCTCTGTTTTGCTTGTGCTAATTTTCATGTTATGTTCCCTACACATTTCTTTTAGACTATTCATGTGGTCCTGTAATTCAGCTTCTGATTTTGCTGCTTGGTCGTCCGCAAACAGGAGTTCTCTAATGGTTAGATTTGCAGATAGTTCTTCTGTATTCTCGTCTTGCGGTGTTCTTGCGGTCTCTGTTTAGCTGGTTTCTTTACATATGTTGTCTATATATGTTATGAACAAGAGAGGGGTACAGGACACAACCTTGTCGTACTCCAGATCTTATGGTGAAGGGTTATGAGTGTCCTCCAACTGATCTCACTATGCATTAACTAACATATAAATCTCTTTACTATTCTTTTAGAAATGAACCATTGAATGCAGAAGACTTATATTATAATCTCAAGAAGAAAGCTATTAGTTTACTTACAGAAAATGTATTTAATCTTCACTTACTTACATTTTATAATCAACTTTTAACGTTCCACATTTACTTTTAATTTCTAATAGTGTACTTTTAATGCCTAAGATGCTCATTTTTTTTTTCCGCATATCCTTTACAGGAACCGGTCTTGCGAACGCGGTTTGTGAGCCCGTATACCCGGGTTCGAAACACGGCGGTGCTGGTTTTTTCGAAAAAGGTATAGGGGCCGGTCGTTCAGAAAGCAATGGCAAACTACTGAACGTAACACTTGCCTAGTACATCAACAGCAGCTGAAAATGCTGGTGTTGACTGCAATGTCCCGTAAGGGATACGCAACCAAATATTTTTACGGTCTCTGTGGCTGAAGGGCTTGCGAACGCGGTTTGTGAGCCCGTATACCCGGGTTCGAAACACGGCGGTGCTGGTTTTTTCGAAAAAGGTATAGAGACCGGTCGTTCAGAAAGCAATGGCAAACTACTGAACGTAACACTTGCCTAGTACATCAACAGCAGCTGAAAATGCTGGTGTTGACTGCAACGTCCCGTAAGGGATACGCAACAAAAATTTTTTTTTTTACAGGACATCGCTGTCAACAGCAGCATCTTTCAGCTGTCTGTTGATTTCTTGGCAAGATTACGCTCAGTAGTTTGCCATTGCTTTCTGAGCGGCCGGCTCAGTGTCCCGCATGTCACCAGCGGGAGACGAACCGCTCCCAGCTCGCTCCCGCTACGAGACTCTGCGTGACAAACGGGATTACGGAGAAAGTGTTGTAATCCCTTAGCATAAATTCCCCTCTTTGGAAAACTACATCTTTTTACTGGCCTCCTAGGGCCACACAAAATTAAAAAAAAAAAATAACCACGACCATCCCAAACTATGATAACAATAAGAAATAAATGAGAAGACTGAATATTACTCAGCAACGCAGAGACAACGAGGTTAGGTCTGACGACTTGTCGCTCGCGACAATTTTCGATAGTGCGAGGGACTGGGTACTGACCGTGGATCTAAAGGGCTCGGGCAAATACCCTGAGATAATCCGAAAGTTTTGATTGTGACCTGACATCGTACTTAACTCCTCGTCAGCCAAGCAGCTAACGCTGATTGAGCTCACCGTCCCTTATGAGTCAAATATTGATGAGCGGTAACTGCAGAGCACCTAACAATCTCTCAACCAAGACCTCGAGCTTGCAACGTCTCGTGTCAATTCTTTAGCCTTTCCTCCAAGAGAGGGTGGTGAATCTTCATGCAGTCAAATCATGCAAATGTCGTCTAACCTCCATAACAGAGCGGTAATCTGTCGCACTAACTCAGCCGCAGAGACCAAGAGGTGGGTCCAGAAACGTAAAGGAAGAGCGGGCTTCCTGATATAGCGCGGCGCCATGAACGGGGCACGAAGAAGGAGCATGGCAAAGGAGACGAATGGAGGCTATTGAGGAGGTGGCTGGGGAGGAAGCAGGCTCTCCACGACCACAAGTGCTAAGGGGAAAGCACAGGCTGCACAGACTCTCCTCTCTGAGGGAGGGGAGGCTTGAGAGTGGACACGGTAATAGCTAAAGGACAAGCACAGCAACAGGGACAACGAATTTGACTGAACGTCTCCACGACAGGGGGAAGACGCCCGGAGTCATGACAGGAATGGGCCCGCCCCTAGAGAGTGTTAAGAGAATAATGGGCCGAAACATTTGGAGAAGGGGTGCCCTTCTGACGATCAGAAGCCCCCTGCCGTGTTTGCTCCGCGGCGGAGTTTTTATCACTAGGCATATGTGAGATCAGAGGGCATTATAACTTCCGAGGAATGTAGCATAAGCCATTCTGGTGGAGAGAAACAAAAATATAGGGGTATCAATAATAATGGATATATAAATAGGAGAAGAACAATGTGGATTTGTAGAAGACAAGGATTCAGCAAATGCGTAAGATTCTCAATGCCAATGAATTTCTTCGCATCACGTTTTCATGCCTCTAAGATTCTCAATGCCAATGAATTTCTTCGCATCACGTTTTCATTCCCAGGCCTTCTTGAATGATATAACGAAATAGAGATGGCCGAGGATCAGTGTAAAAATTTGAAATGACTGTCATCCTCGGGAATTTCAACGTTAAAGTAGCAACGATAAGGTGAGTGGTGTGACTGGCGAATCCGGCCCGCGACGTCAGTTCATCAGGCCCGCTGGCGGTATTCGAATTTGCTTGGAAAAAAACGCATGGAACACGAGACGTTGTGATACAATTTAAATTTAAATATTATATTTAGAATACTTGGAGATTTTCACATATGTGGAGACCTCCTGGCTGCTTTGGGCCTTAAATTTACTATTTTCAATGTTAAATTGTTGTATCTAGGTGTTCTTGTTTATTGTAATGTTATCTTATTTCGCGCCATCCCAAGTCCTTCCCTGGCTCGTAAGGTAGCTCCGCCTACGCTCTGACGTTACCATGGTTTCCATGGCAACACACACAAACACGCATCTTTCCCGCCCCCAGATGCGTCCGGCTGTTAACACAGGTCGGCCGCTCTAGAAATATTTACTTCTTTTTGCATGTCATCCATTTTATACGTATGTCACATGGATTTATAGGTAAGTGAACTACATGTGTGAATAGACGCAATAAAATAGCAAACATAGCATAAAAATGCCATAGAAGCCTCGTGTTATTACGAAAATATTATCCTCAGCTCAGGAAAATGCCCTGGTCAAGTTGTTAATAGAATTGGTATTTAGGCCAGTATTTTCCAAAGTTTCTGCTGGAGCAGATCCTTACACAAATGATTACGTTGCTCAAGGAACTCTGTGCGATGATTCAAGTGTGTGTCCTACTTTATGTAATAAACCAGATCGGCAGAAATGTTGCATTTAGGCGATTTCGGTCTGTTTCGGTGGAACCCCTGGCTGCCACTCGCGGAACCCCAGTTGAAAAACACTGCTCTAGGATGTTTATTTAGGCCGGCCCTATTTATATATTTTGCAAACCTTATTATGTGATATACTCTATTACCAAAGGAGCTTATAAACTTTATATGTAGCTTTGATGAGCCATAGCTTCACCAGTAACCCGTAGTGCTCTGCTTTTCTTGTGTTTCAATAGGATTTTAATTATGTTTCTAATTCAATGTCTTTTTCATTTTTCAGATCTCGCTTACTTCACCCTTCATTGTGGCTTCTAAGAAAAGAAAAGTGGACCCCGAGTATCGCGTTTTCAATGAATAATTGGAAGTAAAGTACTTCTTTGTGAAAGCAAAGGACCAGAAGACCAGTTGCGTAATATGCAGCGAAGGTGTTGCCGTTTTGAAAGAGTACAATCTTCGGCGTCACCATGAAACAAAACATCTATCAACATATTCAAAGTTTTCTGGAAAGTTACGCTCCGAGAAATAAGAGTCAATGAAACGTGGTTTAGAAACACAAAGCAATCTCTTCACGAGAAAGTTTGCGGAAAAAGAATCTGTCACTCGTACAAGTTGACAAGTTTAGTTTAGTTTAGTTTAGTCGATGGATCAACATCACGGAACACGGGTGTAACCCATAAGTGCTCCGTTTTCCTCCTAACGCAAACCTGAGTCTGTAGAAACTCAGCTCAGTGCACCAACTCCGTAGCACCGGCTAGGATCCTGAAATACTTGGGTAGATTTTGAACTCGACATTTTGCCCGGTCAGCGCAGTTAGGCTACTCTTTTTCGATTTTCAACTGCCAAGGAATTTTTACGTGCGCAACAATACACACGGGCGTCCGATCTCACTACCCAGAGACTGGGTGAAATTTAATTACTAGAAGTCCACGTGAAATAAATCCCGGTCCTCACCGGGGCTTGAACCCGGGACCTCCAGCACTCGAGGCGGACACCATACCTCGAGACCATGCAGCCCCCCCCCCCCCACAAATTACAAAATAGTGCATAAGATAGTAGAACGAGGAAAACCGTTTACTGATGGCAACTACATTAAAGAGTGTATGATCGAAGCAGCAAATGACGTGTGTCCTGAGAAAGCCGATTTGTTTGAAACTATCAGCTTTTCGGCAAGTTCAGTTGTGCGGAGAACAGAAGAACTTGGAAAGATCATAGTGCTACATATACGCGAGAAAGCTAATAACTTGTTGTGGTATTCTCTGGCACTTGATGAGTCTACTGATCTCTCAAGTACGTCATAACTTCTCGTGTTCATTCATCTCATCTCATCTCATCATGTTCCTCTTGTACCTTGCGGTGTCGAGGTGAAGTATAAACTTCGTGAGAGTGCCCGGTTATGGGCTTCGTATATCGACATTCCCATGGATTCTGTTATTCCCTCCGTCCAGCGTTTACGTGGTCGGCCTCTTCCTCTGTTTCCATCTGGTCTGTACGTCATTGCTTGTTGTGGCATGCTGTTGACTGGTAGCCTACTTGCATACCTCGAGACCATGCAGCCCCCTCTTCCCAAAAATTACAAAATAGTGCATAAGATAGTAGAACGAGGAAAACCGTTTACTGATGGCAACTACATCAAAGAGTGTATGATCGAAGCAGCAAATGACGTGTGTCCTGATAAAGCCGATTTGTTTGAAACTATCAGCTTTTCGGCAAGTTCAGTTGTGCGGAGAACAGAAGAACTTGGAAAGATCATAATGCTACATATACGCGAGAAAGCTAATAACTTGTTGTGGTATTCTCTGGCACTTGATTGAGTCTACTGATCTCTCAAGTACGTCATAACTTTCTCGTGTTCATTCATCTCATCTCATCTCATCATGTTCCTCTTGTACCTTGCGGTGTCGAGGTGAAGTATAAACTTCGTGAGAGTGCCCGGTTATGGGCTTCGTATATCGACATTCCCATGGATTCTGTTATTCCCTCCGTCCAGCGTTTACGTGGTCGGCCTCTTCCTCTGTTTCCATCTGGTCTGTACGTCATTGCTTGTTGTGGCATGCTGTTGACTGGTAGCCTACTTGCTATGGCCAAACTATTTGACTTTGCTGCTTTTCTAATAAAATCTAGAGCAGCTTTAACCCCCACTTTAGTCCTGATTTCTTCATTTCTGATCTTATCTCTTCTTGATACGTTGAGTATTCTTCTCAGGAACCTCATTTCTGTTGTTGTGATTTTTCTTTTCTCTTTTCTGTCATTGTCCAGGTTTGGCATTGGTAGCACAGAGTGGTAGGAAGATTGTGTTGTAAAGTGCTTTCTTAGTAGTTATTGATACATGTTTGTTCTTTAGTATTGGTGCCATTTGTCCAATGAGTTGATTAGCCTTATTGCACCTATTTCGATCTCGTCTTCTGATCTGCCATTTGATGATATTATACTTCCTAGGTACTTGAAGCTCTTTACTTGTTTCAAGGGATGTTCGTTTAGGTGAATTTGTTGCTGTTTGTTCTTCTTTAGTTATAGTCATTACCTCTGTTTTGCTTGTGCTAATTTTCATGTTATGTTCCCTACACATTTCGTTTAGACTATTCATGTGGTCTTGTAATTCAGCTTCTGATTTTGCTATTAGTGCTTGGTCGTCCGCAAACAGGAGTTCTCTAATGGTTAGATTTGCAGATGGTTCTTCTTCTGTGTTCTCGTCATGCGGTATTCTTGCTGTCTCTGCTTGGCTGGTTTCTTTACATATGTTGTCTATATATGTTATGAACAAGAGAGGGGACAGGACACAAGTCCTGTGTTCATTCGTGGTGTCAATTTGGACTTTCAGATAACGGAAGAGTTGACATCCGTTTGCAGCATGCATAGAACAACAACTGGAGAATACATTTTCGTGAAATTGCAAAAGAATTTGCAAGAATATAAACTTCAGTTGAATTAGCTTCGATGTGTTACAGTTCATGGAGGAAAACATGGCTCGAGTGAAAAAGGGTCTGGTGGGGCAGATCAGGACTCAGTTGGAAGATTTGAAAATTCTGGGCGCTCTCTTCATGCACTGCATCATACATCAGCAAGCACTCTGTGGGAAAGACTTAGATATTTCTTGTGCACTGAAACCAGTCGTTTCTGCTGTGAACTTTATTCGGGGACATGCACTCAATCACCGTAAGCTCCAGACTTTTCTTGAAGAAGTGGCTCAGCTGCAGTAAAGTCGTGTTTCGTTTTTACAAGCTCCGAAATGAAATGGATGTTTTCATCACTGAAAAGGATAGAGCTAATCCACAGCTGTCAGATACTGCCTGGCTGTCAAAGTTGTCATTTTTGGTCGACATCACATCCCACATGAATGAACGGAACTTGAAATTCAAGGAAATGATAACCTCGTCTGTGATCTACAGAATCATCAAAGGGTTTCAGAGAAAGCTATCATTGTTTGTAGCACAACTAGAAGGAGAAAACTTGTCTCCTTTTCACTGTTTCAAAGAGTTTTGCGCTACAATCACCGAAGATGTCAACCTCGATTATCGGAAAAGAAAATTATTCGTGAATTGAAGAAGCATTGTTTGTAGAGATTTTCAGATCTTGACCGAATTGAGAGCGACATTCTTCTGTTCCAGAATCTGTCTGATTGTAACCTTGATGATGTGCCAGTTGAACTACAGTTGGAGCTCACTCAATTGCAAGCAAATGACTTGTTGAAAGAGACGCACATAGAAGGACAATTTGTTGAATTTTACCGCTGCTTACCTGATGTTGAATTTCCGAAACTGAAGAAATTTGCCGCTGGTATGGTATCAGTGTTTAGAACAACTTATTTCTATGAGCAAATATTTTCAAAAATGAGGTATGTGAAGTCAACTAGAGAGACGAATGGAGATGGCTTGTATCTGCTGCAAAGAACCTCAATGGCTCGGGATGCTGACGAAGAAGTAGAAAAAGAAGAAGAAGAGGTATGTGAAATCAACACATCAAACTAGATTGACTGATGGACATTTGAAAGCAACTCTCTTGATTGGATGCAGCAATTCCAGGCCAAACATTGATGATATCTTGAAAGCCAAACGTCAGTTTCACAAATCCCACTAACCTTTTTGTTTATTCTGCTTTGTTTGTGATATTTAGATATGAGAACACTAGGTCTGATGTAACTATCTGTTTTTGCTAACGCCGCCTTCCTTGATAAGAGAAATATGAGAAATAATGAGAAATAAACAGAATTATCGCCGACGCAATGGAGTACATGCGTTGTGCTGGATTCCTTTGACAACAGCCAGCGGGGAGAAAATGAAGCGGAGGAGAAGATGTAGGGGAGAGGGGGGAGTGATAAGGAAGAAGAGGGCTGGAGCCAGAAGGGTAGGAGGAAAACGGATCGTTTGGGACTAAAAGATCTACGGGTTGGGTATTGGAATTGCCGTATTGCAAAGCAACAAATTATCTTGTATTTCTTTGTCAGTTTTCAATTTGCACAAGTCATATTTAGGGTTTCCTGCTGTATACTTGACTTGAATATAACCTACATGTTAGTTAATATGAACATATTTAAATTAATTTAGGTGTGATTTTGTTTCTATTGCAGAATCTCTTTAAAACTGGTGGCCATCTGTTTTACCAGAATGCCACACAAGATGAGACTGGGTGAGTAAATGTTTCAACACTGAAAGTATAATAGTAGGCCTCTTTCAGTCCTGAAGAACTATAGAGTTGTGCCACTGGGAAGGCACCTGACAGCGCCGCTGGTGACTGTATAGTGCAATGCGAGAGTGACAATCTCTGTCACAATTTCTGTATCTGTAATACAAGGCAGGTCCTGCAGCAAGTGACTGCATTTTATGCTTGTGCCTCTTATCCTTGGTATATTTGGATCAGATTGTGTTCGAAGAGCACCAGTTCATTTCATACTTCTCTTCTCCAGGAACATCTGTCTGCTGCAACTCTTTCTCACTTATCTGGATCTATGCCAAGAGTTTTCATATCCTTATATCGCATTTGGAGTCTTCCGGTTGGCCTCTTCGCTGTGGCTAGGTCTCTGTGTAGGAGATCTTTGGGAATATGTTTATCTTCCATTCGAGATACTTGGCTCAGCCACCAGAGGAGTCTCTGCTTGAAGAGAGAGTGCACTGTGTTAATATCCACTCTTTCAAGCATGTGTTTGTTTGTTATGTGGTCTTTCCACGATATGCCCAGGATACGTCTCGGACATCTCATATGAAAGAAATTCAACTTTCTTTCCTGTCGTGAGTACAAAGTCCAGGATTCTGACTCATAAAGTGGTGTGCTAACAACACAAGCTTTATATACTTGAATTTTTGTACGCTCTCTTAGTCTATTGTTCTCCCAAACTCTCTTAGCCTGGAAAGTGTTGTGGCTGCCTTTCCAATGTGTTTATTGATTTCAGTCTCTAAGGAAAGATTGTCTGGTATTATCAACCCCAAATATGCCAACTCATGGACAACCCTCACTTCATAAATAGACTGAAAGTATAACATTAATATGTATTAAGCAAGAACTGAGGTTTACTTTTTCTTAAATCGTATTACTATTTGTTAGAAAATGTTTACATATTATGGAATACATACAAACAAATTTTAGTTAAAATGAGTGTAATTAAATGCTATGTTTACCCTACATTGAAACATGGTGCAGAGTCATAGACTGTAAACAAGCAATTATAAGAAAGAATTAACCCTGTTGAAATGTTGATATACATATAAGGAGAATTGAGTGCATGTCATGGAAAGTCCAGATGGCAAAATTTGTTTACTATCATGTGACATTACAAATGTCTTGAACTTGTATTTTTAATTATGAGGGAAGGAAGAATTACTAAGCAAAACAATGTTACAACAAATTAAATCCACATAAAGAGACAATAAAGGAGGGGGGGGGGGGGTATTGCAAAGAAGCAGTTTCCTGCTATGCGTTAGTGATGTGATGGATCTGTCACATTTTGTAAGCTTTAGTGCACAGTGGTAAATGTGTCCAGTCTTTCCCTCACTTTGCGTGACAATGAATGGAGGCATTGAACCCTCGTCTGACTACACTCATTACATTATCAGGGCAGCTCCCTATCAACTTCACCAAGCCCCCCCCCCCCCCCCCCTCCCCCTTCCACTAGGAAACATAATTTTGTTGTTGTTAATGTTGCATATCCCATGCAGGATGTTGCATATCCCATGCAGGATGTTGCAGTCAACACCAGCATTTTTCAGCTGCTGTTGATGTACTAGGCAAATTTTTACATTCAGTAGTTTGCCAATGCTTTCTGAACAACCGGCTCTCATACCAACATGTTATAACACGACACGACACGGTCTGCTGCATAAATCGGTCACGGTTGCGTTTCAAACGCCTGGTAAGCGGCTCACAAACCGCGTTCACAAGCCTTTGGCCAGAGTCCAGCCAAACATAAAGCCCAGGAAACATTTTTTTTCTTTTGTTTGCATATCCTTTACAGGACATCATTGTCAACATCAGTATCTTTTAGGTGATTGTTGATTTCTTGGCTAGATTACACTTAGCAGTTTGTCATTGCTTTCTGAGTGACCGGTTCACATACCCTATAAGTTACCGTCGCGGCAAGAACCGCTACCAATTCTCACGCACGTCACGATATTCAAGGAAACATAATACCCAGGTAAAAACCATACCAGATGGAATGGTACAAGACGGACATGCCAGAGCAGAGAAAGATAATAGTTTTATTAGTGGATAACATTACGAGGTGGACTGGAAAGAGGGTTGCCATCTTGGCGAGAGACTGCTGGAGCCTAGCTTCATTGTGAAAATAGCAACTAATTTGATCTGTTGCTCTTACTTACATGTTGTAACGTTGCTGTAGATCATAAATACTTTACTAGCAGTTCTTCATTGACATTATCCATCAGTTGTAACTTTGTTGCACTCAGCCATGGATAAATGATTCTGTTAGATTGGCCATGGGAGGTGCATGTTATTTTCAGGATATAACAAGCTATTCAGATATTGCTAATTGTTTTGTTATTTTTAGATCAAATATTATATCCATTAGATAAATTAAATACAACATATCATGTTGCTGTATGTCACTCTGTCATCATTTTTGTTTTATTTTACAATGACTCATAATGCTGGCCGTTATGATAAGTCCACTGCAATAATTAAATTACTTTTTAATTTATCTAAATTAAATTAATAAAACTGCTGTTGGAAATTATGTGGCGTAAATTGTATATGACTGGATGTCATTTTGTCACCGGATTTCTTTTCTTTCCGTAGCAATATAATGAGAAAGATTAAGGACAGACTAGTAGTGTGAGTTGGGGGTTTATAAACTATCTTGGAGGTTTTAATATAAACAATCTACATTATGCAAAGTAACTAACAACATTTGTCCGCAAGAGGCTTATGAATGTAGAACATTATACACAGCTGTAAGAAAGAGACAACTAGTGTTCTTTGGTCATATAATAAGAGAGGCATTGTGATGGCTGGAACGATCAGTGGCAGATCAAGGGACATGATGCCTAATTATCTAAGACAATGCCATGGAGGAATTTCTTCAGTAGAATTGATCCAGAACGCCAAAGGCTGAGATGGAAGCCATAGCATTGTAATGGCTAGAAGCTTTGTGCGATCCGCATTGGGCACTGATTTTGGGTTTTTTAAATTAACCTGGGCTCTCATACGAGAAAAGACATGGAAAAAAACTACAATAAATAGTAAGGAATAGGAGAGTTTTGGCATGAGTATAATATTTTTAGATTCTTGTTTGTACACATTGTGATTCTCTATGGGGAACAATTGTGGCACTTGTTGAATAGTCAGTGTGCAATAATGATGGATTAATAAACTTTGAATTAATTGCAATTTGTCATGGTATGAGAAAGCTGATTTGAGTGTAAACAAACATTGTAAAATATAAGATTGAAATATTAAATTTTTTCATTAAGCATTCAAGATTTTGTTACCAGTGAAGTTGTAAGTTCGTGCCAGCAGAGCTAAATGAGGGGCAGAAATATAATTCTGTGCTCTGTCTGTTTCAGTATTCAATACGAGCATGTCAGTGGCAGATTTGATAAATCTCTAGAGGAGTTCTATGCTATATGTGATCAAGTTGAGATATGCTTGGTAAGTGTCTGTCATTGTCCAATATTGATAAATTATACCCACCGAAAACTATGTGCAGGAGGTCCCCAAGTTACAATGGGATTCCGGTTTTATTTTTATCTTTTCATTGTGAGTTGAAACTGCCTTTTATTGGCTTCTGTAGGGTATGTGAAGGTAGCTAATGCTTATTATATTTTCATTGGCACCTTTCTGTCTTGACAGACGATAGTTTCGTACATTGTGCTTCAAAAAGGCTTATTAACTACGACCCATGGCGGTGGAGAGAGTGGCTGATACGGCCAATTCGCACTGCAAATGTTTGTCCACAGTGGATGCATGTGAAAACATGGTCATTTCCACCATCATGCACCATCTTATGTCTCTCACGCTCTGTGTGTGCTTTATCTGCAATCATTTTCTCTAGGGCTGCGGAAGTTAACGATTAATTAATCGATTAATCGTTAATTTTATTTTTACGATTAATCGAAAACTTTTCTCTCATTTCTTATACAAATGAACCGGATGTCGAAAAATTGTCGGACATTTTAAACATAGTGCTGCAAACACAACCTACTTGCAAAATTGTACTGAGTCACCATTGTGTAAGCTGCAGCAAGATGTACCAACAAGATGAAACAGTATGTTTATTATGCTACAGAGTCTTCTACAGGTCAGAGAAGTATTAACTGTCTACATGTCAGATGAAAAGAAGCAATACAAAGGTCCAAAACTGTCAGGTTCAGATTGGGAGAAGATTTCGAAATATGTCAAAGTTTTGGACTTATATTCTATCAGACTACGGTCCTGCTTGGTGGTCAAGATTTTGTTTCATGTAGCTGTGTATTGCCACTGCTATCATCGTTGGCAAAGCATATGACTGTACACGATGATGATCCGGGCTACATAGCTAAATTTAAGGCAGCTTGTATTAATGACTTCAGTGAGCGTGTAGCTAATATGACAAGTATTTAAATACTACAGATTGCAACAGCACTTGATCCACGCTACAAATACCTGAAGTGTTTGTCAAAAGATGCAAAAGAATGAACTTGGTCACGTATTGAACAACAAATAGCAGTTAATGTTCATGATGAGCAGATGGAGACTGCTGCAATGAATGATACTGACATTGACAATGAAACTATATGTGAGCCAAGTGAAGAGAGTATTAAGCTAATTGAGTCAGAAATGGATAAGAAAGTTGCAGAATTGGTTGACCCTTTACAATGGTGGAAACTTAATGAACATCGATGTCCAAAATTGGCATTCCTTGCCAAGACCATTCTGTGCATACCGGCTACCTCAGTTCCATGTGAACGATTGTTCAGCTCTGCTGGTTATATTGTTAATAAGACGCGCTCGTCACTTGAAGCAAATACTGTCAACATACTCGTCTGTTTGCATAGTTGGTTATTAGATGACATATGAACAAGACAATCCAGTGTTATTTCGATTTTCAAAAGTTAACTATTAAATTTAAATTAATCGGCCGCAGCCCTAATTTTCTCCTTTGTCAACAGTTACCTCTCGCTTTGATTCCGAGACTGGTTAAGACCAGGGATGGAGTTATTGCCTCTCCATAGCACAAAGCCTGGGCTAAAATATAGAGACCATGTGTTGCCCATGCAGCATGATCCCTCTCTCAGCCTGCCTAGTTCACTCCAGAGGAAAGGTAACACCTATACATCTGGAACAAGACAAGCTGCAGAAGCTGCCGGGTCAGCAAAGCAATGCTCTAGCTGTCCGCCTGTCAGAGCTTCGATCCTAGACCAGCTGCCAACCAAGGCTTAGGGCCGGGTCTGCCCTGCCATGACATTTAGTCTTTAGCTTGCATTTCCTCGCACCAGGATAAGGCTTGTACCCTCCCAATTGTGCTCTTCCACCTGAAGCCGTTGGCACAATGTGGGGTGTCGGGTTTGGTAAGCGCCGCCCAACATTCGGCGCTGACAGAAAGCAGGTAGTACCGTCTACTGTCATACGGTAGCTCAGTCATATCTGACTAAGACCTGACTTACTGTTTATTATATATTTAGCAATTATCTAACTTATTGAATATTTTAAATCATTTGAAAGGCTACCTGCCTTTTTTTTATATCAACCATAGATTAATGGGAATATGTCACTGATTTTGATCCTCTTGATATGGCTAAAAGGCTTTTCATCTCAGTATGATGGGAGCTACACTTCTTAGAAATTATATTATCTTGGAATGTGGCATCTTTTTTCGTGTGTTCTAATTCTTTTTTTATTGTGAATGATTGTTGATACTGTCAATTGGCTACATGCTGATGCCTTGTTGATGTTCATTGAGTCTTTCTTTTTATATTGACATTTGCCCTAAAAATGGGTGCCAGAAAATGCCTGGAAAGTAAAGTGGCAAGTGTGGTATTGACCACATAACACATCAACTGCCAGTAGGTCTATAAAATTATGGGACTGTCACCTTTTTCCCTATAATCCTCAAGGCTTTTTAAAAGGTCTTTTTCGTATAGAGTATCATAGCTGACTGTGATGGCACTCTTTGAAAATTATATATACTTAATCTAACCATCTAATGTTGATGTATTCTTCTTTGGTTAAATCACGGAGTATGCATAGTAAGGTGGAGAAAGGAATGTTTTGTTCGGAATGGTTGGCCTCACTTCCGAGGTCACAGATTGTGAGCATTGTATGGACTTTCTGCCCTAGTCATGCGGGTGTGTGTGTGTGTGTGTGTGTGGGGGGGGGGATGAACAGGCTGATAGGTTGGCAGGGAATGCACCTCTTGGTGGTAGATTACCTATGGACAAGAGAGATGTGGTCGGGCACCTGTGGGACCGGCCGAATCTCAAAACTGAGAGGGAAGACCAGGAGAAATTTCAATCAGATGGCCATTGGAACGGCTAATAGTATGACTATTTGCAGGCTTTTAAACGAGGGGGCGGAGCGCATATGGGAATGTCCAGACTACAGTGATGTCGGTTCCTAGCTCATAACTCTTCTTTGGTTTTCTGTCAAGAGCCTAATGCTGTCTTAGTCTACATTTGTATATTAATCAAACCGTGTTTGCGTAAATATTGTGACTTGAAACTAAAATTATATGTTTATTTCAGCGTCTGGCATATGAAATACTTCAACAAGACAGGGACAGCACGAGGAATACTCCCAACCCAGTTTTGCCTCAAAAGACAGATGCTTCCCAACCAGAAGGACAACTGTATTCCCAGTACCTCTCAACTGTAAGAGCACAGATCAGTTGTGCAAAAGACATTAGAGACTTATTGCACGAGTGTCTGAAAAATTTTCCTGAGCACAGCCATCCTTAATGTGTGTCTCTACACATCCAATTATTTGCATGAAAAGTTGCTCTCCCACAAGTGCGCACAACCACCCTGTTATTTGGTATGAGGTTTATATTCATAAGCATTCATATTTGTGATGCAAACAGATATTAGGCGCTGGACGAGTATTCAGGGAAGTGGAATTACCAGTTAGAAATCTATCAACATTTGCCTGCACAGTTGCTAGAGTAATTGCCATTAATTATACCCGTAAGACTATTTCTTTAACAATTCTGTGTTTACATGGGGTATATTTTCTTATCCTAGGTGAAATAGTGGGAAAACATTTAACACAGTTAATGTTATTCAATGTAGATTTTCAATATATAGTGTGTACACTACTAAACAACGAAGAACAAAATATCCACCTAGGATAAGAAATTATACCCGGCACGGGGGAGACTAAAACTTGTGAAAGTATACATGTAATATTATGTGACCTTCCTAAAGAATTGCTAATAAACTATTTTTTAAAGTGATAAACCATGCTAAATATATCACTGCACACATTATTCTGCAATTTTTCGGTACAAACAATATTGAATTGTTACGCTATATATCACAAAACTATTAGATTATAAATTTAAAAAGTCTGAATGGATTAACTTCCGGGAAGGTTAACCCGGTCAACAAATGCCCGCAGAAGTCGGATGTGTCGGCCTCACAGCGCAAGAACGCAGCTCTGCTGTAAACAGGCATAACGCAATCACGTCCGAAAAAAAAACCCGGATGAACGCAGAAGAAGAAGAAGAATGATTAACTTAAAAAATGTCTTAAGTAAATCTTTGTACCTCAAATTTTTGTAATAATTATTTTTGTTAGGGATAATATATAAATAAGGTTGACATGTGTGGTGGCAAATTGTTATTAAGCTGAACTTTTTCATTGTATAAAAGTACTAGTAAGAAAGTAATGTTGTCAAAACCTTTTAGTACTGTTACAGATATGTTAAGGTGACGAAAATAACTTTGTATGAATTGGAAGGAATGACAAAATACAGTGAAATATAATTGCTGTTTTATTGTGAACTACTGTATAACAGAGATCTGCATGGCTTAATGCACTTGCGCTTAAACTTCCAGTGTGCTGATGCGAGGTATGGGGTTTGACCCCTACACCAGTCAGTTGGACATCAGCGTTAACTTCTCGTTCAGGAAGTAATGGCTAGCTTTTGTATAACAGATGCAAAATAATGATCTTTTTTATGTTTATATGCTGCTATGATGAATCCACTGCTCTACTTGACACTTCATATTCAGACAATGACACTTGATCCCTGGAAATAGACCAGAGACTTCCATTAAACCAAAGTGAAACGTGTGACTATTTACTGGACTTGAAATTAGCAATGACCGACATAAATACCTGGCAACATCATTATCATGAGTATTAATGGACAGGATTTGTGCTTTTGGCAAGCAGCTTGCCATTTAGTGGACAGAGACCAGGCCAAAGAGGGTACAACTCAGTGTTAGTAGGTTGACCCTCTTGACTTAATACTTTTAGACTAAGTAGGGAAATAGGTCAGAGATTCCACATGTTTAACAAGTCTGCCTGAATACAAGAGGTTGTGTGTAAAATCTAAACAGTGGGCAAAGACCACTCAACATTAGGGCAACTGGAGGAAAGAAATGTGTGTTTGAACTTGTTATACATTTTAGTAGTGACAGAGAGAAAGGGGGGACATAGAGTATTTGAATAAATGTGATTTGTAGAGACTATTTGGCACGACATTGATTGATCCCGACACTATGGCCTTCCATGATGCCACATCCCTTTTGACTCATGCAGGTGAGTGGATCAGAAGAGGCGGTCATCAGAAATATGTAATTTGTACAGTGGGTCTTTATGGATAGAATTTCTAGGGCGGACAGGAGACTTGCGTTGCTACATTGGAAGAGATGTCACAAACTATAAGCTACTTTAAATCTTTGTTCAGGACATCCCTGTTGTAGTGGGTCTCTATTGTAATAAATAAAATATGTCACTGCCATATGCCATCCTGCGTTTCATTATTATTGCATACAGTTCTGTCTTGTGCCCCGTCCAACATGCAGAAAGTGCCCAATGTGGGACATATATTAAAATTGCAATGTCAAAGAGGGCATTTAGAGAACAAACCAACACATTCTAATATCATCTTGATCTGTAGAAACTAATTCCCAGAATGCACATTTAGCCAGTCACATCTGATTCTGAAAAATAAAAATTGGGAAAATGTGTACAAGCATTTGAGATGTGGTATTAACAATACATGACAAGAACCAGCTGCATTGAAAAGGCGACAAACAAAACAGTTCCGGAAATTAAGACAGGCATGCAAAGGCTATCAATGCAGACATGTATGGAATTTAAAAAAGCAGTACAAGACAAACTATGGATGGCCAGGAAGTTCCACGACCAGCCCAACCGTTGGATTGAACCATGCTGAACAAAAACGGAAAATTCTGAAGATTTGTTGCTTTCAATCTGAAGACGTGGAATCATCATCATGTGCCCTGTTGAATGGCATAGGTATTCGTGTATCTCCACAGGGCTCGATCCTTGGTGTCCTGGGTCAGGTCTGTTGGTGTTATCCCTCCATGCCACCATCTTAGGATATTCGGCATCGTTTCTCTTGGTCTGCCAGTCTCATCTCACGCTGATGTTTCCAGTCACAACGATACTTTTCAATGTATCTCTTCTCATTACATTGGCCAAAGATCATTGTTTCTTGTATTTGTATATAATGTTCTATTTTCAGGTATCACAACTGGTATGATATTATTATCCATGAAATGTATTCTCTTAAGCTCGCATATTTCTGAGGTGGAAATTCATAAACTATACGCCCAAAGCATGTCCACTTTACAGGATAATAATAATATAAAATGACACAAAGTAGTGCAGCTTTACATAACAGAGTTAAGACACATACAGAACGTTGCGGTGATTAGCCTTCATCAGCAAACAAACACATTCACAAACACAACATACAGTCAAGGAGATCTCCTGTGACTACATCAGAAGGTGACGACAGGACGAGAACGAACAAAAGCATGGAAAAATGGAAACAATGAAGAGAAAATGAGAATTGAAAAAAATGTTAATAGAGAAAACGTTCATACTCACCTCACCGTTCGGATCTGTAAGTGACTAAGAAAATCTCCTATGTATTCTGATACCTGGTGCTGGGTGTTACGGTTCAGTGAGCACATGGAAGGGGGTGGGGTGGGAGGACGGTAACTGGTCTGGTAAGGGTATCTGAACAATCACAGTGGATGTACTAGTGAAGTATGGGGCGCGCAACATAAACGTTTAGCATATCCTTCACTTTGGAATCTACTTAACATCTATGGTTTTCCTACCAAATATACCAACGTCATAAAATCTTTCTACAAAGAAACACGTTTGCTGCGTAAGAACAGAAACAGGCTCAGTCGAAACAGGAGTGAAACAGGGTTGTGTCTTATCACCGATGCTTTTTGGAATAGCTATCGACTGGGTCATGCGCAAATGCACAAACAACACAAATATGGGTATCCATTGGGTTGACAAAATTCTAGAAGACCTGGACTTTGCCGACGACATAGTGCTTTTGAGTTCAACACACCCGGATGCCCAAGAGAAAATAAACCACCTCCAAAATGTTTCAGGGCAAATTGGTCTCCAAATTAACACCACAAAAACAAAGACTATTGATCTTACCAACAGTTCAGATGACACCAAATTGAACAGCTACTTTCTTGAAAAAGTCAACAGCTTTACATACCTAGGAAGCAAAATGACATCTACAGGGGACTCAACACCAGAAATATCTAGAATCGCACTGGCATCTAGTGCCTTCAATAAACTGTCAAACATCTGGAAGTCAAAGACACTCAGCAAACACACAAAACTTAAAATCTTCAACTCTTGTGTGATTCCAGTGTTAACGTATGGATGTGAAAGTTGGAAATCAACGGTAGCTTTAGATAAAAAATTAGACAATTTTGAGAACAAATGTCTTAGAAGACTTCTAAACATCCACTGGACAGACTTCAGAACCAATTCGCAAATAAGACAAGAGACTAAGCAAGATACAGTATCCAATTTCATAAGAAGACGCCGTTGGAACTACATCGGCCATGTACTCAGAATGGACAAGTCAAGACTCCCCTACCAAGCCCTCATGTGGTCACCAGTAGGGAAAAGAAAACGGGGAAGACCAAGAGAGACCCTGCGTAGAACCATCATTAGAGAAGGCTCATTCAATGGCCAAGTAGATATCCAAGATCTACAACAGGTAGCAGCGAACCGCCAAGCATGGAGAGACAGGACTTCTGCCCTATGCGCCGCCTTAGGCTCAAGAGGAAAGACTAACTAACTAATATCCTTTACAGGACATTGCTGTCAACATCAGCATCTTTCAGCTGATTGTTGATTTCTTGGCAAGATTACGCTCAGTAGTTTGCCATTGCTTTCTGAGCAGCCGGCTCACATACCCCATAAGTTACCTACGCAATTCGAACCACTGCTGATTCTCACCATCATGTTACTTATGAGAGTGTACGAGATTACGGAGAAAAGTCTCTAACCACTGGGCCAGGAAGCCGGCACCTTACAGGAAAGCAAAGAAGAAAACTACTACTATATATTTTCATGGATAGTGCTTTGCCAGGAACACACTGCTCTTTGTGGCCACCGAAACAGAAGTAATTAACCAAGATTCTGATCCTGGACAGAAATAGTACGTTAGGGGAACAAAGCTATCTGTACCATGCTTAGGGCTTGAACTGTTCTTTGCTCGGCGATCATCAGAGTCACGAGTCCAGAGACTATTATAATTGTCTCAGCATGTCCTTGTGCTGATGCCGAGGTCAGGGGTTTAACTTCTACACCGGACAGTTGGACTAAAATGTTGACCTGTCATCCCCCCGGGAAGGTTAACCCGGTCAACAAATGCCCGCAGAAGTCGGATGTGTCGGCCTAACGGCGCAAGAACGCAGCTCTGCTGTAAACAGGCACAACGCAATCACATCCGGAAAAAAACTCCGGATGAACGCAGAAGAAGAAGAAGAAGACCTGTCATCCTTGACTTGGGGACATAAATTATAAGTACCTCTGAAGTCGGAGTGAGTTCGCTTGATGGTGAGGGACACTTAATAGGGAAAGCTAATCCACACGCAAAATTCACTCCATTACTACTAGAAGTAGTATGTATGGACTACGCTTGAGTGCAAAGCGAACGAGCGCAAACGAAAAATGGCATGTCCTTTGATGAACAAGGGATGACATACAGCGATTAGGTTAGACAGTCATGTGTAGGAATAGGATGTGACGATTTCAGAACCAGAGCATTGTGTGTTGGATTGCGTTTTAAGGATGCTTCGTTGGATAGCAAGGAATGCCTGTGTGCTTCCCCAGGCCTTCCTTTGAGGGTTCATCAGCTATTCTGGGTGGACTTGTTGGGATACACCCAATGTGGATTGAGCGGACGCAGATGTTGACTCCACATTAACTCTTTCTGTGCGAGAAGATTCCACACCAAATGTCCTAGGTGGATTAGGGGCAACAACTATTATGGAAAATCAGGAGGGAAATATTTTTAAATACATGTAATTACAAACAAAAACACAAAGTGTAGGAAGCTTTAAGAATACAATAACGAAAAAGAGAGGGGACGCTGCGGTGACAAGCCTTCAACGGCAAACAATAAGATAAGAAGAAAATGCAACATTGTTTTTAAAGGGAGGTAACTACATTGAGGCATATTATGTGGGCTCATGTGAAATAAAAATAAGCAGAATAAAATAAAGTGTGCGATACTTAACTCACGGGCTCCAGAGTTGAAACACTTAAAAATACTTCTAATGAGATTTACTTTGCTCTGATCATACAATACTGCGCATGATGCAATTGTTGGAACATGCTGGATAGATTCTATTACATGTAACGCGTTGCCTGGTACTGAACGGGATACGAAGAGAGTAGAGTGAAAATCTATAACAGTCATATAATTAAGTAAGAAAGTAAAGGTCCTTCTCCACTCCCTATTGTGTGCAAGAGCAAAGTCGCCATTGTGTTATAGGGGTCATTTGGGGAGCTAAAAGTAAAACTGTATTGTACTATGCATACTGTAGGACGCGACTCAAGAGTGTTGGGCCTGTAGAAAAATCTTGCTGCAAAATCAATCGACGATGAACAAATACAGGGGGGGGGGGACACCCACGTATACAATAATAGCCGGTCTCCCTGGCGTAGGCGTTAACGTCTTTCTCCGTAATCCCGTATATCCACGTGAGGAACGTAACCTGCGCGAGAATCGGTAGCGGTTCTCACCCGGTTGGTAACTGGGCCGGTCGCACAGAAAGCAATGGCAAACCACTGAGCGTAATCTTGCCAAGAAATCAACAATCAGTTGAAGGATGCTGATGTTGACAGCGATGTCCTGTAAAGGATATGCGAGAAAGAAAAAATACAATAATAACCCAGTTAACGATGAAGGTTCTTCTTCGCGATGCGCAGAAAGCTGCAAGGCGTCCATGTCATCGACTTGCTTCATTTCACTTATTTATTTGGCCATTCTGATCTTCCCTTCTGATTATATTACCACAGAACATTTTTTGTCTCTTTCTATAGTTGTGAACATTGTTCTGCTTTTATTGGCTTCTTCTGTGCAATCGTTGTTAGTTACTCTGGCCGTCCGAGGTATTCACAACATTGTGTCACAGAAACCGCATCCCCGCTGCCTCCAGGCTCTTCCAAATTTATTCCCTGGCATTCCAAGATTCATCACCATACGGTAAAATTAGTTCGATATAATATTTTACCAATCCCTTTGGAGGTCGACATGGCCGAATTGGATCTGAGCGTTCGTTCTTAAACATCCGGTGTGCCAATGGTGAGGTAGCGGGTTCAACTCCTACACCAGACAGTTGGACTAAAATGTTGACTTCTCGTACTTGACTTGGGGACGTAAATTACAAGTACCTCTAAAAGTCGGAGTGGATTCGCCTGATAGCGAGGGACACTGGTAATAGTGAAAACTAATCCACGCTCAAAAATCAGTCCAGTGCACTAGCAATAGTAGCGCGTGTATGGAATATGCTAGACTTCAAAGCGGGCGGTCGCAAAACAAAAACAACAAAAACAGACATACACTTCCTTTCTGACATTGAATTAACGTGGCCCAGGCCTGCTTTTTTCATGTTTTACAATATATGTAGAGTAACACAAAGTAATGCAGCTTCACAGAACACCATTATTGAAAACATGGGACCTTGCGGCGACTAGCCTTCATCAACAACAAACAAATCCATACACACAACACAACATACAATCACGGAGAAGACACTACTTTAAGGCATAAGAACTGGATGTGATATCAGTATCCCAGCCTGGGATTCTGAGTAAAGTAGCACATTTCCTCGTTAAATTTTTTTCATTTTCTCTTCACTGTTCTAATTTTTTCACCTTTTCATTCTTCTCATCCCGTTCTTATGCCTAAAGTAGTGTCTTCTCCGTAATTATGTTTTGTGTATGTATTTGTTTGCTGATGAAGGCTAATTGCCGCAATGTCCTGTGGTTTAGTAACTGTGTTCTTTTAAGTTGCATTACTTTGAGTTATTCTACATTGTTTACATTTCCACAGCTTTGCCGCTCTTTCAATAATTTTATTCATACTTTTTCATATGTTTGATAGCATTAGTGACTTCTTTTTTTAAATACAAGTTACTTTTATTTGTAAAATTCCATTTCTTTATCATAGCATCTTCTTCTATTAATATTTTTCCTGTCTTCGATTTCAAACATCGATAAATTTTGTTTTTGAAAATACACATAAGGTTTGATATCTCAGAAATCAAGCAGGTTAAAGAACAATTTATGATGAGGTGAGTACAGTAAGCTGATGACAATGGCAATACGTTAATGGCATTTGGAATGATTCCTGTCCTTAGAAAAAGAGAACTAAAACATAGCTAACTCCTTCAAAGTAAAAGAAATGAAAAAGCAGATTTAAATAATAGCAACACAGACCGACTGAAGCCAGAGGCTATGAAAAATCCTCAGAAGCTTTAAAAAAAAGCTATAAATCGGATAAGAATGGATACATACAATATTATGATGGCCTTGCAAGAGAAGCAAAAGTTGCAGCAGCAAAATGAAATAATAGAAAGGTTTATAGGACTACGAGGAAAATAGTAGCAAAATATATTCAAGTGTATTTACCCCCCAAAAAAATGTAATGGGGAAATGTCTCATCAACATTAAATTAAAGATAGCATGGACAGCTAGGCTGAATATGTTGAAGATCTTCGGACCAGTCCCAAAAAAGACCCTCCAGATTTTGAGTTTGCGGAGATGAAACTGGATATCAACTGAGAAATTAGGAAAGCTATAAAACTTTTGAAGGATGGGAAAGCTGCTAGTCCAGGCAGTATCCCATCTGAAGCCATTAAAGCCAATATACACACTTCAACTGAATTAATGCACATACGAGGGTAAGTTAATAAGTAAGTCACAAATAGGCTGTAGAAAAATAATTAAATATGATAACAACTTGAAACCAGTTTATTTGTATACATACATTAGTCCCTTTATTTCTCAACATAATTTCCACCAACATTGATGCACTTATCCCATAGTTTTATCAGTTCTCCCAAACCTGCTGCATAGAACTGCGTGCTCTGTTTTCTAAACCATGTTTTCACGTCACATTCAACTTCGGCGTGATTCGCAAAATGTCTCCCGCCAAGGTGGGTTTTTAGTGGACTTAGCCCCTAGCGATTTTCCGTAAAGCGGTGCATAGTTGGGTAGAAAAAGTTACGCGGGCGAGTCAATAAGTAAGTCACACAGTTCTGTGGGATAGGCAGGATAAATGAAAACAAGGCACGCAGATTTATGCAGTCGGATTGGGAGAACTGATAAAACTATGGGATAGGTGCATCAATGTTGGTGGAAATTATGTTGAGAAATAAAGGGACAATGTATGTATACAAATAAACTGGTTTCAAGTTATCATATTTAGTTATTTTTCTACAACCATTTGTGATTTTTTTTTTTTTTTTGCATATCCTTTACAGGACATTGCTGTCAACACCAGCATCTTTCAGCTGTATGTTGATTTCTTGGCACGATTACGCTCAGTAGTTTGCCATTGCTTTCTGCGCGGCCGGCTCACATACCCCGTATTTTACCGATACGATTCGAACCACTGCTGATTCTCACCGTCATCACGTTAACCCACGAGAGTATACGAGATTACGGAGAAATGTCATAACCTCTAAGCCACGAAGCCGGCATTTGTGACTTAGGCTACTTATTAACTTACCCTCATATTATTTAACAGATCTCATGAGCCTCAAGAAATATCAGCACATTGTTGGGCGAATGAGTAAGAACGCGTGTTCTTAAACATCCCGTGTGCTGATGCCGAGGTTGGCGGTTCAACCCCTACACCGAACAGCTGGACTAAACTGCTGACTTGTCGTCCTTGACTTGGGAATGTTAATTACAAGTGCCTCTGAAGTCGGAGTGGGTTCGCCTCATGGCGAGGGGCACTGTTAATAAGGAAAGCTAATCCACACGCAAAATTAAGTCCATCACTGCTATAAATAATGTGTATGGACTACGCTTGAGTTCAAAGCGAGCGAGGGCAAAAAACAAAAAAAAAGCATGAGCAAATTGGAAAGAATATTTGGTGAAACTGCCAACGATATGGGACTTGCCAACAATGTGTCAGGTACATTTGAAATATCTGGTGAAACTGCCAACGATATGGGACTTGCCAACAGTGTGTCAGGTACATTTGAAATATCTGGTGAAACTGCCAACGATATGGGACTTGCCAACGGTGTGTCAGGTACATTTGAAATATCTGGTGAAACTGCCAACGATATGGGACTTGCCAACAATGTGTCAGGTACATTTGAAATATCTGGTGAAACTGTCAACGATATGGGACTTGCCAACAGTGTGTCCGGTACATTTGAAATATTTGGTGAAACTGCCAACGATATGGGACTTGCTAACAGTGTGTCCGGTACATTTGAAATATTTGGTGAAACTGCCAACGATATGGGACTTGCTAACAGTGTGTCAGGTACATTTGAAATATTTGGTGAAACTGCCAACGATATGGGACTTGCTAACAGTGTGTCCGGTACATTTGAAATATTTGGTGAAACTGCCAACGATATGGGACTTGCTAACAGTGTGTCCGGTACATTTGAAATATTTGGTGAAACTGCCAACGATATGGGACTTGCTAACAGTGTGTCCGGTACATTTGAAATATTTGGTGAACTGCCAACGATATGGGACTTGCTAACAGTGTGTCCGGTACATTTGAAATATTTGGTGAAACTGCCAACGATATGGGACTTGCTAACAGTGTGTCCGGTACATTTGAAATATTTGGTGAAACTGCCAACGATATGGGACTTGCTAACAGTGTGTCCGGTACATTTGAAATATCTGGTGAAACTGCCAACGATATGGGACTTGCTAACAGTGTGTCAGGTACATTTGAAATATTTGGTGAAACTGCCAACGATATGGGACTTGCTAACAGTGTGTCCGGTACATTTGAAATATTTGGTGAAACTGCCAACGATATGGGACTTGCTAACAGTGTGTCAGGTACATTTGAAATATCTGGTGAAACTGCCAACGATATGGGACTTGCTAACAGTGTGTCCGGTACATTTGAAATATCTGGTGAAACTGCCAACGATATGGGACTTGCCAACAGTGTGTCAGGTACATTTGAAATATCTGGTGAAACTGCCAACGATATGGGACTTGCCAACGGTGTGTCAGGTACATTTGAAATATCTGGTGAAACTGCCAACGATATGGGACTTGCCAACAATGTGTCAGGTACATTTGAAATATCTGGTGAAACTGTCAACGATATGGGACTTGCCAACAGTGTGTCCGGTACATTTGAAATATTTGGTGAAACTGCCAACGATATGGGACTTGCTAACAGTGTGTCCGGTACATTTGAAATATTTGGTGAAACTGCCAACGATATGGGACTTGCTAACAGTGTGTCAGGTACATTTGAAATATTTGGTGAAACTGCCAACGATATGGGACTTGCTAACAGTGTGTCCGGTACATTTGAAATATTTGGTGAAACTGCCAACGATATGGGACTTGCTAACAGTGTGTCCGGTACATTTGAAATATTTGGTGAAACTGCCAACGATATGGGACTTGCTAACAGTGTGTCCGGTACATTTGAAATATTTGGTGAAACTGCCAACGATATGGGACTTGCTAACAGTGTGTCCGGTACATTTGAAATATTTGGTGAAACTGCCAACGATATGGGACTTGCTAACAGTGTGTCCGGTACATTTGAAATATTTGGTGAAACTGCCAACGATATGGGACTTGCTAACAGTGTGTCCGGTACATTTGAAATATCTGGTGAAACTGCCAACGATATGGGACTTGCTAACAGTGTGTCAGGTACATTTGAAATATTTGGTGAAACTGCCAACGATATGGGACTTGCTAACAGTGTGTCCGGTACATTTGAAATATTTGGTGAAACTGCCAACGATATGGGACTTGCTAACAGTGTGTCAGGTACATTTGAAATATCTGGTGAAACTGCCAACGATATGGGACTTGCTAACAGTGTGTCCGGTACATTTGAAATATTTGGTGAAACTGCCAACGATATGGGACTTGCTAACAGTGTGTCAGGTACATTTGAAATATTTGGTGAAACTGCCAACGATATGGGACTTGCTAACAGTGTGTCCGGTACATTTGAAATATCTGGTGAAACTGCCAACGATATGGGACTTGCTAACAGTGTGTCAGGTACATTTGAAATATTTAGTGAAACTGCCAACGATATGGGACTTGCCAACGGTGTGTCCGGTACATTTGAAATATCTGGTGAAACTGCCAACGATATGGGACTTGCTAACAGTGTGTCCGGTACATTTGAAATATTTGGTGAAACTGCCAACGATATGGGACTTGCTAACAGTGTGTCCGGTACATTTGAAATATTTGGTGAAACTGCCAACGATATGGGACTTGCTAACAGTGTGTCCGGTACATTTGAAATATTTGGTGAAACTGCCAACGATATGGGACTTGCCAACAGTGTGTCCGGTACATTTGAAATATTTGGTGAAACTGCCAACGATATGGGACTTGCTAACAGTGTGTCCGGTACATTTGAAATATTTGGTGAGACTGCCAACGATATGGGACTTGCTAACAGTGTGTCAGGTGCATTTGAAATATTTGGTGAAACTGCCAACGATATGGGACTTGCTAACAGTGTGTCAGGTACATTTGAAATATTTGGTGAAACTGCCAACGATATGGGACTTGCTAACAGTGTGTCAGGTACATTTGAAATATTTGGTGAAACTGCCAACGATATGGGACTTGCTAACAGTGTGTCCGGTACATTTGAAATAAAAACAGTTCTACAGGGATGCCTTTTATCACCTTTATTAGTCTTGATGACTTCAGACTGGATTATGACGACAACAGTAATTACCTACAAACGTGGAATTCGGTGAACTCCGACATGGCAGCTTGATGTCTGGACTTCACTGGCGACATCCAAACCCCCCCCCCCCTTTCCACCCATTGTTTTCTCCCATAACCGCCCCAAACATAATCAGATACAACATCAGCTAAAACAGATGTTAGGAAGTCACAACAATTAGGTCTAAAAATGCATAGGAAGAGAACAAAACCAATGCGATTAAATCAATCAGTATAAGAAAATGGGGGTCGGGGGGGGGGGGGGGGGGGGGGTGGAAAGGCATAGATTGTAAAATAAGAATAGAAAAACAAGAGAGGTTTTCCTAGCAATTGAATCATTGTAGAAATTAAAACTAGTACCAAACTTAGAATATTTAACTCTAAAGTTGTGTTGTTGTTTGTTTGTTTTTGTTTTTTTTTGTGTGCGCTCGCTCGCTTTGAACCCAAGCGTAATCCATAAGCACTATGTATAGTAGTGATGGACTGAATTTTGCGTGTAGGTTAGCTTTCCCTATTAAGTGTCCCTCGCCATCAGGCGAATACACTCCGACTTCAGAGGTACTTTTAATTTACGTCCCCAAGTCAAGGACGACAGGTCAACATTTTAGTCCAGCTGTCCGGTGTAGGGGTTGAACCACTTACCTCGGCATCAACACACCGGATGTTTATGAACACGCGTTCTTATCCATTCGGCCATGCGGACCTCCTAACTTTTACGTTGAATTGGTATTGCTTTGTGAAAATATGCAAAATAAAGCATTAAAACAATAAAGTGGTGCCTGCAGGGCAATGGAAAGACTAATATGGTGTAACGAGTCAGTACTGCTGAGCTTGGGGAGAGAATTAGTAAGCATCTCAGTGAATGAAATGTTGAGGGAACACGCTGGCGCTGAGCGGGAAACACATTAAGAAATTCTGATTAATCAATCAGGTGCCGTCTTCACAATGAAGGTTGGCTGCAATGGATCTCCAACACTGTCTATCTCTCGCCTTGACTGTACATTCTGTCAGGCTGATGTCTCTTGATGTTATCTTCCCACTTATATCGCTGTCTATCTCTTGCTCGCTTGCCATCAGCCTTGCCTTCCAGTATGGTTATTATAAGAGTATCATGTCTTTTAACATGACCGAAATATTTCACTTGCCTCCTCTTTATTTCTTTCAATCAACTCTCTCTTCATTCCAAGTTTTTTCTAGAACCTCTGCCTTTGATTGTTTTTGTTTCCGTGAAAAACGACATATTCGTCTGTATATCCACATCTCCAGGGCTTCTATGCGACTTTCAATGTCCAGGCTTCTACGCCATACAGTAGCGCTGAATATACGTAGCATTTGATAATTCTCATTGTTAATGCGTTATTAATCTCTCTAGATGCTAATACTGATTTCATGCCGTTGAAAGCATTTTTAGCCATTCCTATTCTCTTTTTTTATTTCTACTTCACTTCTGTCATCAACTGTTATTATATATCCAGGATAGGAGAAACTTGTTACTTGTTCTAGTATCTGCCCGTTTACTGTGATGTTCATTGTTGACCTTTCCGTTTCACTGCTAATTATCATAGTTTTTGTTTTGTGGATGTTAATATCTAAGCCACATTCTGCACTGTGCCTGTTTACTTGTTCCACTAGGTCTTGTAACTCTAAGAAATTCTGATAATATAAGTAATAACCAGAAAGGTCTTTTTTTTTCCTTTGGAGTTCACGGGATAATAGACAGAAAATGAAGAAACGAGCCTATTATGGCTGTTGAATTTATCAATCGGATGTCCTAAATAACATAGGTAAGCTACAATTTGAAAATAGAAAGACATTTGAATTTTTGAGTGAAGCAATCATTTTCATTAGCTCGCTTTGAACTCTAATGTAGTTCACACACGTGCTACTAATACATTTTTTTTTCAAGTTAAAGAACGCTGTTGTAATGGAGTTAAAATGGAAATGATACAGATGCTCAAAAGGTGATCTAGTATAATATGTCTGCATTGGTTCAGAAACACCATGATTCTTTCCTTATTTCTTAAGCTCAGCCCGAGCTGTTTAGAAAATCATCATCTATGTTATCATCATCCCATTTATCTTCCAATACGTTGATGTTCTCAGGTGCCTCTTCTTAACCCGTCGTCGCTGGAGAACTCTTTAAATTCCCGTTTTCTTACTTTTTTAAAAAATTGTTTGGTTGCGCTCGCTCGCTTTGAACTCACGCGTAGTCCATACACACTACTTCCAGTAGTGCTGGACTGAATTTTGCGTGTCGGTTAGCTTTCCCTATTAACAGTGTTCCTCGCCGTAAGGCGAACCCACTCCAACTTCAGAGGTACTTGTAATTTACGTCCCTAAGTGCGACGCAGAGGTGTTTCCAAGGCACCAGGGCCAGGTTCTATACTGGCCAAGACCTACTGACACGTTCTAGTCGTGCGTCCTGAGCAACAGGTCCCTTCGGGGTCCTGGCTAACGTAGTAGGATCACTGATTCTTCCGAAGTCGGAGAGTATCTGCCTGCACGGCGAGGTTCCACCAGTCTGCACACCAATAAGCCAGACATGGGACAACGGATGCTCACGCAAACCTCAGTCCGGTATGACATCACACTGATGTTGGACAATAGGATGTCTTCATCCGACATACAGGATTTCACGCTGGAGTTCACAGCCAGCGAACACAAGCAAGCAAGCACGTCCCCAAGTCAAGAACGATAGGTCAACATTTTAGTCCAGCTGTCATGTGTGGAGCCGGTCTCTCTGGCTGAGGGGTTACACCACTTTCTCCGTAATGCCGTTTATCCACGCAGGGTCTCGCAGCGAGGCGAGAACTGGAAGAGGTCGACCCGCGCTCGTGACTTGCGGGATAATGAGCCGGCCGCTCAGAAAGCAATGGTAAACTACTGAGCGTAATCTTGCCAAGAAATCAACATACAGCTGAAAGATGCTGATGTTGACAGCGATGTCCTGTAAAAGGATATGCAAACCATTTTTTGTGTCCTGTGTAGGGGTTGAACCCATTACGGCGGTATCAGCACGCCGGATTTTAAGAACACGCGTTTTATCCATTCGACCATGTTGACCTACATTCGTCATCTTCTCCGAGCAGTCCCAGATCTGGTTTAGTCGGATTGTCAGCAATGATGTTGCTTTATACAAGCAGTTGCTACTATTAGTATTAACGAGTGCACTGGACTGATATTTTTGCGTCAGCGTTAGCAATGTCTCCCGCGAACCCACTCCGACTTTTCGGGTACTTGTAAATGACATCCTCAAGTCAAGGACGAGATGTCAACATTTAAGTCCATCTGACCGGTGTGTGGAATTAACCCACAACATCGCGGTAACCAGAATAAGTTATTAAAGGGGGCTGCGTGGTCTCGAGGTATGGTGTCCGCCTCGAGTGCTGGAGTACTTCTAGTAATAAAATTCCCCCTGGTCTCTGGGTAGTGAGATCGGACGCCCGTGTGTATTGTTGCGCGCGTAAAAAATCCCTTGGCAGTTGGAAATCGAAAAAGAGTAGCCTAACGGCGCTGCCTGGGCAAAATTTCGAGTTAAAAATCTACCCAAAGTATTTCAGGATCCTCGCCGTGATACGGCGTTCGTGCACTGAGCTGAGTTTCTCCAAACTCAGGTTTGAGTTAGGAGAAGAACGGAGCACTTATGGGTTACACCCGTGTGCCGTGATGTTGATCCATCGACTAAACTAAACTAAACTAGTTATTAAACCACTCGACCACACAGAACTATTAAAAAATTAAAAATATTGTTGCGTATCCCTTACGGGACGTTGCAGTCAACACCATCATTTTTCAGCTGCTGTTGATGTACTAGGCAAGTGCTACGTTCAGTAGTTTGCCATTGCTTTCTGAACGACCGGCTCCCATACCACAACACAACGAGACACGGTCTGCAGTGTTGCCATCTCCCTTTGATGAAAAAGCACCACAATCGACCCAAAACAGCACCAAGAATATTTAGGAAGCACCAAAAACAAAAAGAACCAACTGTTTTTATTACAAATGTAACAAGGTAGCACATTATAATTTATTATTATCACTTCATATTACAATGAAGTTTATTCCAGATCCGTCAAATCCCAATCTAATCCCAATCCCAATATAAAATGTTATACTTTCGAGCTAAAAAAGCACCAAATTGCAATACTATTTTTTGGGAAATCACTAAAACAAGCACTGGTGGTATTCATTCAAAATGTTATAAAGTAGCACATTATAATTTATTATTATCACTGAATATTAGAATGAAGTTTTTTCTTCTTCTTCTTCTTTGCGTTCATCCGGAGTGTTTTTTCAGATGTGATTGCAGTGTGCGTTAGGCACCCTTGGGTCGAAAACCCTTAGGTCAACACATCCGGCTTTTGCGTGCATTTTTGACCAGGTTAGCATTCCTGGGAGACTCTCACTTTTGTGGTACCGTCCACCTCCCAGCTGGTCAAGTTGGAACAATCGAAGATCGTCCCTCAAAGGAAGGCAGGGACAGTCCATAGCATTTTCCGCCATCCTGGGTGGCTTCCATAATTGCAGAGCCGACACATAATTAACGCTCTGGTGCTGGGCTCACCGAGGGAATCGTCACGTCCTGCTCATGGCTGCTTTAATTCCTCACTTCAATATATTGGGCATTTCGTTCGCCTCTGCTCGTTCCCGCACAAACCAGACAGGTCTGCAGACGGTATTCACTCAGCGAGTTTTCGGACATGTGCTTGTCCTTGTGCCCGTCAGAGCTGTTCCAGGCACGGCGGACATTCGGAAAACAACCTAGTAAGAGCTGTTCCGAACAAGAGCGGCATTCGAAAACTAGGTAGTCAGAGCTGTTCCTAGCACGAGAGACATTCGGACGAGACATTTCACTCGGACGTAAATGCGTAGTGCCAATGTTTAGTTTGCCACCCATAGGACGGCACTTCCGACTTCAGCGGGCATTTTTTAATGAGGTTAACCTTCCTCTGGTTTCGAGGCACGTTGGACTGTTGTGATGTCGCTAACATCTCAGCTGGTCAAGATAGAACGGTCAATGATATCATAGTCAACCCTCAAGGGAAGGCAGGGGCAGACCATGGGCATTCCCTCACTATCCAAGGAGACTTCCATAATTGCAGAGCCGGCACATATTACTCTGAGATTGGGCTCACCCGAGGAGTTGCCACGTCCTGCTCATGGCTGCTTTAGTTCCTCACTTCCATGTGTTGGGCATCTCGCTTGCCACTGGTCGCTCATACACACCCCAGGAACGGTCAGATTGCGGGTGACATCCACTCGGTAATATTTTGCTTTTGACTTCGGACCACGCAATGGATTCGCAAGCCGTGCGTTCCATTTTTTGTTATTGAGACGTTTTTCCACTTTTGTCTGCACTCTCTATGAATGATACAGACAGTTTTCGTAACCATTTCATTCGACTGGGGCACTTTTCTGCCTTTTAGTACTCGCTCACGAGGTAGGCTACATGTGCTGCCGGCTCAGCACCTTACCTCCGTGCAGCAGTGAACGAGAAACGGCCAGGCCCTCTCATCCGGGAATCCCTCAGCTGAGAGCCTTCGAACAAGTATCACAACTGGGCATGTAGAGTGCTCAGTATCTCACCTCTATTTTTCGGTAGGTGGGTGTCGGCCCGGCTCTCATATCCGAGGGTTTGTGGCTTAGAGGCGTTCAGCCTACACCCTCGACAGAGAGCCTTAGAATATTGTACGGACTAGGAACTTCTGCCTTCGTGCGCCTGATTTAAACTGTTGACTGCAATCCTCAGTCTACCTGCAGAGCAGCAGGTTGTGTCTCTCTTAGTCTGGCCCCTATCCCATAAGCTGTCCGATATGTAGTTTTCATCCATCGGCAAGCATATGGTGTCGATGGGACACGTAAGCTCCCCCACCACAGCAAGGTGGAGACACATCAGGGGAGTGAAGTTTATTCCAGATCTGCTAAATCCTAGTCAAACAACTCCTCTTCAGTTTCTGTAGCTATTTCCTGCTATTTTTGATCCTGCGATGATGAGGGTGAGGAGGATGATTGAAAGAAACATGTATATGCCTCCTGTGATCAAATTTTTCGCAGAACATCCTTTAGTAGTTTATAATCATGACAGCATTTGCCATATCTTTTCATTCCATATCTAATAGTCAAAACAGCTGTCAAACTCTTGATGCTCGGTCTGTTCCGCAATTTTGATTTTATAACTCCCATCTGACTGAAAATACGCCCCTCGTCCGCATTAGAATGGGGTAAAATGAGCACAGTTAAAGCCAAATCTGTAAGATCTTGGAAAGGATTTTCACCGATGGCATACCTGTATGAGGCTATTTATGCCCACAGTCTAAGTGTGTCAAAGGTCTGTGTCCACTGCATATGATAAAGTTTTATCCACTGGAAATCGATGCGGGTGAGAGTAGCTGCATCTTCTACAAACATTTTAGCAAGATCCAATATACAGAGCTTCATTGGCTGTAGACATTCACTTCCACTAAGACATGACATGGACTGCAACACTCGAACGTTATCGGGTGTATGTAAACGCAGCTGTGTCAATAGCTCTATTAAAAATTGGATGAACCTTCCACGAATTTCTTTCTCACCGGTAAACTTGTAGTCTGCTATTTCTTTCTCAAACTCATAACCTAGATTGGGATTAGGATCTAAATAATTTTAAATAGCATCACTTTCTGTTATTTTTTCCCCAGGAATAGCAATCTTTGAACTGATAGAATCAATGAGCTGGACAAAATAGCTGAGTAGTTTTGTTGGATCCTGTATATCTGCTTCGAATTTCTTATTCACACTGTGAACTTCTCCGAGAATATGCTTGAGAAATATGAGATACACATAGTTTTTCATGTCGCTAAACATAGAATGTAGAAGTTCTGCTGTATAACAGCGCTCGTTGAGTCTTGCTACATCAAAATGAGTTCTGAGCTCGATCCACTGCTGCAATATTCTGACAATGTCAGATTGAATGGACATCCATCATGTCTGGCTTAATTGAACAATCTTCAGCCGATATTGTCCATCATTTATTGAAGCAAAAAGCTCCCTGTACTTTGCTTGACGAAGACTTGAGTGAGAAAACCAGTTATATGTTTCTCTAATCATGAACTCTATGTTCCTGGGCAGACAAGCAGCTGCAGCCTGTGACACTGCCAGCTGAAGGGAATGACATAAACACCTAATTAGTACCAGATGAGGAATTTCGGATTTTAATTTTGTATATACTCCATTGTTTACACCTGTCATGACAGACGCATTGTCAGTGCCGAGTGCAACTAGTCTTTGCAACTCAAGTCCATTCTTGTTTAAACAATCTTTTAACGCATTGCCAATATCAGCTGTCAAGTCTGTTGTGAAATATGGTGCAAGTACATTTGAAATAACTGCTCTGCACTTAGTTCTCCTAAGCTTAAAGTTCTTGCAACCTTTGCTGTCACCAAAGTGTACCTTGCAGAGTTCACTTAAATGGTCAACAACGCGAAGCGAACAATGGCCAGCTATGAACAAAGACATGCATCCTTCTGTTTCTTTGACATCATATTTCAGTTTGTCAAATGCAATTGTTGTTTGCCTTTGTGTACTGGATGGTTGTTCGACTTTCTGATGTTTCGTTGTATTCTTGTGTCTCTCAATGTTATTTAACCTGGCTGCAATTAAAAATTGCACTTGAAAAAACACTTAGTATTATCTCCTTCTACTTTTAACAACCATTTTTGAAATCTCGTGTCACTGAGCCACTGTTCTCTGAAATGTTGACAATATTTCTTGCTCATGGTGAAACACAAATAAGCTTAAATGAAAGAATAATGTAGACACCACAGAATTATGAACTCGATTACAAGCTAATGTATTGACGTTTGGACTTATCTGCAAGATGGCGGTGGCTTTCTGCTAAATCGTAGTAAAGGGAGTTAAATTAGTTGAATATTGCGCGGTAACGTACTAAGACTGTTTTACTCCCTCGCTTCAGTTCAAATTTGGCTTTTTAGTGTTCCCAAAATGATGTTTAAAGTAATTTTTTACCCACCCCAAAAAAGCACCAGAAAAAAAAAATTGTGAAGCACCAAATTCGCGCGGCCGCGCTAAAAGCAGAATTTTCGCACTAAATGACTTGGAAAAGCACTAAATTTAGTGCGAAAAGCACTAAAATGGCAACACAGACGGTCTGCTGCACAAATCGGTCGCAGCTGAGCTTCGAACGCCTGGTACCCGGCTCACGAACCGCGTTCGCAAGCCTTTAGCTATAGATAAATAGAAATATAGATAGATGGATAGACTAACGGTGGGGTTGGGGAGAGGGGTTAGAATGCCTTGATTGAAAAAACATGAGAAATACATTATCAGGTATTTAAAGGCACCCACAGATGAAGAAATTAAAGGGCAAACTAGACGAGATAAAAATTGAAAGAAAGCATAGTGACCACATGTCGATTCGAACCTGCCGCCTCCAAATGACGACAGTACCTCGCTGAAGGAACACGCGTACTTAAACGTACGACCAGTTAAACATCTTTATATTGTCTAGTGTGTCCTCTAATAGATATTTCTTTCCTCTATTTCTGTGAGCGCCAACCAATACATGTGAATTTATTTCACTGGATATTTCAATGGCCTCTAGGGTTCCTCAACAATTGATTGACAATGGCCATAACACACAGGGACCAGGGTTGCCACTTTTCTTTGACCAAAAATATCTAGAAACAGCCAAAACATCCATTAATATCTAGATTTCGTTGGAAAAGCATCTAGGAAAATATCCAGATTGAGAAAATAAGAAATCACATATGTATTGATGTGACTGCCCTGGCGAAGGCGTTTACGCTAACCATTACCGATGCATTATTGGTTCAAATTGCAGCCTAATTCTTCAAGTTTAAATGTTTACTGACCGAAAGTTTCTTCAGTGCCTGAACTATACTTTCTGCATCACACTCTTCCAAGTGAACTAGTCCAAGAAATGTAGAAACTACTTTGGCTGTGCTGCTGCTATAATATATAACACATACCAAGCACTTTCAGAACCGAAATGTCATTCGATTCGTCTAATAATAAAATATATTTATTTGTAGAAATATCACAGATCAAATCTTCTTCAAAGTGAGAAAACAAAGTACTTCCGATCATATTTGTACACTTGCTGTGATGCATTTTCACGTCCTTTAGCATTTTACTGTCAGAAGTAGTGTTTTTAAACAAATCAATCAAATGGTCACAGTTCACGGTTGCACAATGACAACTTAAAAACATTGCGACAGATTCTTCAACTTTTGATGATTCATTACTCTGTGTAGTTCTGAAAACAAATGTCAACGGTGGCATATCCCTAAATGACACTGAATTTTTATGGTTTTTAGTCTCTGCATATTTCTTCAAGTCTTGTATTTTCGCTTTCATTTCGCACTTGCAGTACTTACAACGAGCCTTAGTCGCATCTACATGAATTGACATCACCCAAACTTTAATTATGTCATCCTGCAGCCACTCTTTCCGAAATTTTTGTTCATATTGCTTTACTTTTGGCATGTTGAAAGATTTTTCAAAGTGGAAGACACATATGAAGGTCAGCAATTACCCCCCCCCCTCCCAAAAAAAAAAAAAATCACATGAAAAAGAATCGCAAAGTCGGAATCACAGCAATAATTCGCAACACGATGAGTTTACAGTTCAAATAGTTAGTTAGTTAGTTAGTTAGTCTTTCCTCTTGAGCCTAAGGCGGAGCATAGGGCAGAAGTCATCACTCTCCATGTCCGGCGATTCTCTGCTACCTGTTGTAGATCCTGGATGTTCACTTGGGCGTTGAATGAGCATTCTCTGATGATGGTTCTACGCAGGGTCTCTCTTGGTATTCCCCGTTTTCTTTTCCCTACTGGTGACCATAAGAGGGCTTGGTTTAGGAGCCTTGTCTTGTCCATTCTGAGTACATGGCCGATGTAGTTCCAACGGTGTTTTCTTATAAAATTGGATACAATGTCTTGCTTAGTCTCTTGTCTTATTTGCGTTTGAAATAATGTTATTATAATTTATGCGGCCTTTTACTCATTACCAGGTGGTTGCCAGATTGTTGAGCGTTGATCCAAGTCAGTTCAAAGTTTAAATAAGGGCAGTTACCATAATTTACGCGCGTCCAGACCAAACAAAAAATGGGTAAATGACACCGAAAGAAAAGTAAAATCTAGAAAGTATCAAAAATATCCAACTCCAAATGAAGATTATCTAGAATTACATCCACCATCCAAACGTCAGAAAACGATATCCAGACGCCGGCAAAAACCTCTAGATCTGGATATAAAATATCTAGAATGGCAACCCCAACAGGGACACATGCGATAAAACATGGATCGGAAATATTTATTATTTTCATTCAGACTACATGAAAAATATGCTTCTTTTTCTTAAATAATAATTTTACACACACGATAGCAATAAATCGACATAATGCTATTATAAAAATTGATTATTATCAACTATTTTACACTGCAAAATAAAAAAATAACCAGAAATATAGTATATGATTTACAAAAGTTTAAATCGTATCTAGACCATAAATTCGAACTTCCTCTTGGCACAGACCAGCAAGTGTGTACTTCTCTGTTCCTAGAACACAACATCCGTGTGCGGAAAGGAACATGCCGAAATCACCATCAAGAACTTCAAAGAAGAAAAAAGTACAATGCTCGTTTTCCACCGGTATGTAATTATCTTAACTAACCTTTGAATGTAATATAACGCGAATCAGAAATCTGACTGGTGTAAATTAATTTACTCACTGAGCAATGCATTCCGCCGTGAGATCAGCCTGATTTGAGGAACTTAAAATAAAGAGATACCGGGAAGGTTAACCCGGTCAACAAATGCCCGCAGAAGTCGGATGTGTCGGCCTAACGGCGCAAGAACGCAGCTCTGCTGTAAACAGGCACAACGGGGTGACAACGCAGTCACATCCGAAAAAAAAAAAATCCGGATGAACGCAGAAGAAGAAATAAAGAGACAGACGGATTTGACCACTAGGCTCCTCCTAGCCTCCGCATAAAACCGCACAGTGTATTTAAGTATTATCACTATATCAGCAGTAATGACTTATATGAATAATTAGCTCATAACATAAGTTGTACTATTAATAGAAATATTTTATTAAGCGCAACACAACTATAAGAATTTCAATTATCATTATCATTCATTAATATAATAATTTTAAATTAATATTATACTGTTAGTAGCATGAACGATAGTGATTTTAAAATTGAGTATTTACTAATGCGGCCACCATAGATAGATTGGCCTTGAAAAACCAAATCTAATGGTACCTCAATGATGCCTGTATGTCAATTGGTTCTAAGTGGAGATATTTATATTTTTGTGAAGATGTATTGGGATAAAATATTGGTATGAATTCCCTTATTTCAGGACTCCAAAGTGTGTCCATTTTATCTCCACTTCTGGTCCATGCGAGATTATCTCAAGTGAGTCACAGAGAGATATGAAAACTGACTTCAGTAATATGTTCCGTTATGTTAAATGATAAAAAAAAATAGTACAAGTATCCATCCATCCATCATGTGCCATGCCGGTAAGCGTGGGCGGTCATGTTCTGCCATCTCACTCGATCACCAGAGTTGTGGATCAGCTCAGTGTTTCTGTCTCGACCATGCCACGAGGCCAAGCCTTCCAGGTATTTGCTTCTAGGTATTCCTTTTGGTCTGTTCCCTTCGATCGTACCAGTTGTCACCAAGTTCTCCAATTCATTTCTTCTCATAACATGCCCAAAAAATTTTGACTGTCTGCGCCTAATATCTCTAATCAGTTTACGATCTTCATTTGTTTCTTGAAGGACTTGTTCATTGGTCTTTCTGGCTGTCCATGGTATTCTTTGCATTTTCCTCAGAGAAACCACATTTCTGCAGCCATCAGATGTTTTTCAGCTTGACTGCTCATTGTCCAAGCTTCACATCCATATAAAAGTACAGGTTCTATGTAGCACCTCAACACTCTTTTTCTCAGTTTCAATTGACATCTTTTTATTGGTTAGTATGTTTTTCATCTTGCTAAAGGCTACTTTTGCCATGGCGATTCTTGTTCTAATCTCTTCAAGGCATCTCCCATCAGATGTTATTACTGTTCCGAGATAATTGTACCTATTCACTTGTTGAAGAATATTCCCATTTACTTGTATATTACATTGTGGTATTTCGTTCTTCCTAGTGACGACCATAATCTGTGTCTTTTTACAATTTAATTCTAACCCTCGTTGTTCACTGTGTATAACAACCGCATCTACTAAATGTTGCAGATCCTGTTCATTGTCTGCAATCAAGACTGTATCATCTGCATATCTAATTTTATTGATGCATCATCCCCCAATGTTGATTCCTTCCATATCTTCAATATTTCTGAAAATACTTTCACTGTACAGGGAAAACAGATCTGGAGACATTACACATCCCTGTCTCACACCTCTCTTAATAGGCTGATATTGGCCTACTTCATTATCAACTCTTATGGCAGCTTGTTGTTTCCAGTATATGTTTTTTACAAGTCTAAGGTCTTTTCCATCAATTTGTAGATCTTCAAGCATCCTTATCATGTCGACATGTCTCACTTTATCGAAAGCTTTTGTGTAGTCAATAAAGCAAAGGTGTAGATCTTTGTTTACTTCAATAGATCGTTCGATTACGGTTTTCAGTAAATACCCAGCATTTACTGTACCCTTTCCTTCTACAAACCCACATTGTTCTTCTCCTATTTCAGGTTGTATTTTCCTCCTAATTCTTTGCATGATAATTCTTAGCAAAATCTTCGTGATGTGACTCATTATACTAATTGTTCGATGTTGATCACATTCCAAGGCTCCTGATTTCTTTGGGATTGCAATAAATACAGAGTTACATAATTCATGAGGTATATTTCCAGTATCATATATTGTATTAAGCAGACTGGTAACTTTATCTATTCCATATTCTTCTAAAGCATTAATCATTTCTGTTGTGCCGGGGGTCTTGCCAGATTTCATATGGTTAAGAGCATTCTGAACTTCCATCTTCAAAATTGCTGGTCCTTCATTATTATTTTGAACATCGTAGTGTTTCGTCTCTGTTGTCGTCATAAAGGTTTTTCACTGTAATCTGACCATACATGTAAGATCTGATCTTTTTCTATTATGACTCTTCCATCTTTTGTCTTTAGGCAGCCTGCCGATGTACATGTTCTTTGATTAGTAAGCTCCTGGATTCTTTTGTGCATTAGTTTCGCATTTTTGCTGTTGTGTTGTTTTTTGTACAAGTATACAAATAAATTATTAATAATCTTTAAACTTGTATTGCTCTTTAACTTTAGTAGTTCAAATTGCACTTTTGAGTGTTAAAAGTTTTCACAGCTGGCTGCCGCCATCTTGGAGTTCCATTCAAACATCTTGAAGCATTTTTTTTAACGACATGTTAAGTGAATTAAGCAATGAAACTCTCCAGATATATGTACAAATGGGTGCTGATTTCGAATATCCATCTAAAATATCTTAATATTAAATAAACAAGCTCTAGAAAATAAAATTGCTTACTTTTTGCCAAGTAATTCAATTTATTTAAAAGGTCATGTCAATTTCAACCAATCGCTGTGCATGGAATATTAGACACCTTTTCTGCAAAACCTAAGATGGCGTCTGATATTATTTATTTGAATGAATGAATGATGTCGTAAGCATGAATGGTCTTTACATCAGTCATTTCCCTGCCTGCCTTTGGTCTCGTAAAAGTCTTACTTCTCATAGAGCATTCAGAATGTCAGCCTGGTCCATGGCGTGTCCGCCCTCCACAGTAGCCTTACCTGTGAGCCTGTCAGCCCGCTCATTTTCTTGTACTCCTGCATGCCCTGGCATGAAGATGAAACTAATCTTTGCCATCCGAGACCGTTCCAGAGACAGCAACCACTCTCTTCGGATCCACCCCATCTCTATCCTCTTGAGCATGCTCATTGAGTCGCTAAGGAAACATGCCCTAGTGAATGTCTGTGTCTCGAGCCATGTTATTGCTTTACTTACTGCCATGGCTTCCATAGTCAGGCTACTTGTGGTCTCAACAAAAGTACCAGAGTCCTACTTCACACTTCTCCCTCCGGCCTGAGCCATAAAGGCCCATGAGCTTCTCACATGTCAGACGATGACCCATCTGTGTAAATGACAGCATCACCGTCTAACAAATTCTCGAAAATCAACGCTTGTACCTCCACAGCAAGCCAGATTTTCTTGTCTGCATTTTTTGTCTAGTTGTATGCAAACAGAAAAAGATGTACAGAAATCTGTTGGCACTTGTACCCTCTCCTCGCCAGATTCTAAGTCCTCAAGTGAACACACCTGTTGAAGAATGTCTTCAGCTTGACCCATCCACGACCTTCCTCTTTTTAACCTTCTGCCCTTCACCTTCATAATTTCTCTATGCAGTGGATGTTGTGTGTTTGTGTTAACTCTGAGGTAGGCACATGCTCTGCAAATTTGTATTCTGTCTTCAATGGTTGGAAAATCAAGAAGGTAGTGCATCGCCCTGCATGCTGTATCTCTTGTACATCCAAGAATAATGTGCATAGCTTCGTTCTGTATCCTTTCCATCCTTTCTATCTGCTTACGGCTGAGAGTCAGGATCGCCATTGCACACTCAAAAACAGCCATGACCAGCCCCTCATATAGAAGACATATATGGCACTGCTCACAGTTTTCTGCCGCCATCACCCGCATCACAGCTAAACCCCGTTTGGCCTTTGTTATCACCTGGTCTGTATGCTCATTATAAGCAAGGCTTTGATCAGGTAATTGATAGCCTGCGTTCTTTCCAGTCTCTGAACACAGATTTGCAGTTGGTGTTGGAGTGTTGACAATATGATTATTCAAAGAGAACCACGTCACTGTTGCTTTTGTTGGGTTGCCCATTGCCCCAGCTTCAACACACCAAGTACTTATGCGATTGAGTTCGGCTTATAGTTCCACAGCAACCTGATCTCTATCCTTACCCTGATACACTAAAACATCGTTGGTATATGACAATGTCCTCCCTGGTCCAGTAATCTGCTCGCTGGTGATTCTCACAGTGTACGGGTTGAACAACTCCGGAGATAATGGTGATCCCTGTGGTAGGCCAGGATATATTGTTGTTGATTCTGAAGTCCAACTGCCACATCTAAAAACTACTTTCCGCTGGAAGAGGGCTGCAGCGATCCAACTAAGGAGGAAAGGACTTATCTTGAGTTCAAGCAGCTGAAGCATTAAGAAATCCAATGGTACTCTGTTGTACGCGTCCTTATGATCAATCGCTACAGTAAAGGTTTTAATGCCTGAGTGGAAACCTTCATAGACATCATGGGCAAAAACTGCTGCATTGGTCCTGGTTTCTGTTTTTGGACGGTACCCTCCCAGGGTAGGTGGGAAAACACCTTGCCTCTCCAGCTGGCTTGATATTTTCCTGGCAGTTAACTTCTCCAGCAGCTTGCCTATTGTATTCTGCATGGTTATTTCTCAATATCCCTGAATTTTGGTGTGGTCTTTGTCAGGCTTCGGCAAGGGAATCAGATAGCTGTGTAACCACTCCTACTTGATGCTAGCACTCCCTATACTGTTGTTGTACATGTCTGCTAGTTCCTCTAGCTCGCTGTCGGCACACCTATTGATGTTGTTGTATCTTATGCCGTCTGGCCCTGTAGCACCGTTGTTTGATTGTCGAAGCACAGCCTTGATTTCTGTCACTGTCTCTTCATCCGAAATGTTCTGGGCCTTGCCATCTGTCTGAGGTGACTAGCATGCTGCCTTCTGGCCAGCCCAGTGGTCGTGTGTTAGGAGCCTCTTTGAGGCACAGATGTTTTCATTGACCAGAGCTCCCCTTTTGAACCCCAGTCTTTACTAGTAGCAGAAAAGATAGCAAGTGTTTTTTCTTTGTGCTCGCTGGCTTTGAACTCAAGCGTAGTCCATACATACTACTTCTAGTAGTGATGGACTGAATTTTGCGCGTGGATTAGCTTTCCCTATTAACAGTGTCCCTTGCCATTTGTCTGAGGTGACCTCCTTGGTAAGATTTCTGCCTCTTATGTCTGTGTGGTTGCTCTGCTCTAGATAGCGTTCGAAGAGGGCTTGTTCTTCTTGGTGTTTTGCAATTTCCTTAGAGCACTGTGCTTATCCACCCACGCCTTCTCCACCTCAAAAATTCTACCAAGGTGGCTGCTCCCAGCTTTTATTCTGCCCTGAAGCTTTCTGCACTTGTCGCACCTTATTTTACTCACATCTTGCCCTGTACTGTCATACTGGAAAGTCTTGACTGTTGACTTGTGCTGCTAGTTCTGCCTTTCTCCACCAATATTCTGCAAGGATGATGGTCGGTGGTGGTCGCTGCCGTGGTACCCTAGGACGCCCCATCTACACACTGTAGTGAGTGAAGGGGAAACCAGCGCTAGATCAATAGCACCGTCCTCATCACCTGGACGGCTTGCTGTGTTATTTTCTGTATGTCTATATTAAATGATAAACTGATACACAAGCATTTATATCTCCCCTTAGAATTGACCTACAGACTTGAATAAGATACCGTTGGATTTGTTTTTTCAAGAGGTATCCAATTATGCAGGTTATGTAATTAAAAAGCAATTTAGAAAAAGTTACTAAAGTGGCTATTTTAAATAGTGTCTTGCTTTTGAAATGTTACTTGTTAAGCAGAATGTTTGGACCTTGTTAATCTGTGGTGCTAGTCAGGTGGTTCTAATTGGGAGTCACTGTTGAGTTTTATCTATGTTTGCATGATTGTTTTTAGGTATCCTACCTTTTCTGGTGTCTGTGTCTAGGGTTGGCTCTTTTTTTTTTAGTTTTTGTTTGTTGGGATGGTAAGGCTTTCCAGTGCATTGGGTACACCCTTCATTTCCTGGACTTACTGACTGTTTTACTTTTCTTTTTAGTTTCTTATGCTGCTTCCTAATTGAGTATTTGTATTTGCTGTCGTTCAGTTTCTTGTAATTTCATGGCAATGTTTGTTTCAGCTTTTGAGTTCTGCCAGCTGTTCATTTCAATGTTTTGTTATACTGCCTTCATCTCCTCTAGGATGTATTTTATGGTCTGGTTCAGGTTTAGCCAATCCCTGTGGATGATGTTGAGAAGCTGTTATTTTACACCAGCACAGCGGGAGATGCAGTGCCATAACCAGTATTCTGCTAGCCTGTCAAGATAGAGGTCCGGGTTCAATCTCCAGCTGAGCCAGGATGATTTTTTCCAACCAGTTTGGCTCTGGGTCAATCAAGGCTCATAAAAATGGACACCAGACAGTTTTCTGAATTTTATAGGAATTGCCTGGGAACAAAGATGAAAAGAAATGGAATTGGCTACTGCACCTTATGTGCCAGACCTAGCATATGTGAAGGTCAGGGCACTTCATATCCCAACAGTAGTTTCTGCTATGGAAATACCTGTACATTTTACATTATTATTGTGGTTATTATTCTTCTTATTATTATTAAAGTAGCATATTTTTTTTTTGCCTCGCTAGCTTTGAACTCAGGTGTAGTGATGGACTGAATTTTGCGTGTGGATTAGCTTTCCCTATTACCAGTGTCCCTCGCCATCAGGCGAATCCACTCTGACTTCAGAGGTACTTGTAATTTATGTCCCCAAGTCAAGGACAACAGGTCAGCATTTTAGCCCAGCTGTCTGGTGTAGGGGTTGAACCGCTTACCTCGGCAAGAGCACACCGGATGTTTAAGAACATGCATTCTTGCCCATTCAGCCATGTGTCTTGTTAAAGTAGCATATGACAATTGTGCATAAATAATCTTTAACCTAAAGTATTTCTGGCCTTTTAAAGATATTGTTAATTTTAAAAAAATTTTCATATACAGGAAGGTGATTATAAACATTTGGCAAATTAGCATGATTTCCATATCATATGAAGAAACACTGCATTTTAAATAAAGGAATCAAGTCAGTTGTAATATCATTGAAATTATAGCACATGTATTGACAACTTAAAAATTACTTGGATGTTTTTCAGGCCAGAATCAAGAAAATTATGCAGACTGATGAAGAGATGGGGAAAGTTGGTTCTGCTGTTCCAGTTATCATTTGTATCCTTCAAATATTATGAAATATTTTGTTTCATTGTTATCAGACAGTTTACTTTATGGTAAGTCAAACAATGTGACTATACATTGAATATTTCTTGTGTGATATGTCCTCTGATGCAACAGCCACCCCAAAGTACCCCTGCTCACCATCATATCAAATTGTTTAAGAATGAGAATCACAACTAGTGTTCTTTTCTTCCAGTAATACATGGGGAGGTGTGGCTGAGAGGTTATGGTATCTGTTATATTCTTAGGAGGTACCTGGTTCAGATTCAGTCATGTTGTGCCAAAGGTACTTAAGACTGTTTAACTGATTAAGTGCCAAAAAAAAAAAAACAGGTTTGAACCAAACTTGGCACACAATCGAATGAACAAGTATCATATGTAAATGTCCGTTCACTGAGCATTGAAATTGCGGAAGATACCACAAAATAAAACAAATAAAACGATGACCGTAGCATAGCGATATATCGTCTCTCTGTCCAAATGGGATGTCAGATTTGGCAATATATTATCCTTCAGCACTGAATCAGTTAAATAAGTAATTAATCGTCTATATATAAATAATGAATTTTTTGTTTGTGTGTATAATTATATAATATGAAACATAAATATTTTTCACAGCCAAGCCAATGTTATTATGACTTAACAAAACCTAGCTCGTTCACTGGAATTATTTATTGAATCCTTGATTACGGAGACTTCAAAGATAACAACAATAAAGAATGCTAAGACACTTTCTACATCTCACATGTAAGTTCAAATCAAGCATGCTTTGTGATGTAATTTTTGTGCATATTCCTGTAGGAAAACTTAATTTCTTACCTCGGTGATTGTATTTAATATTTTACTTGTGAATATATATCACTATAATTTGAAGATTTGTGGTGGCATCATGATTATCACTTTATTGCAAATTCACTGGTCCGGTGGGGCTCATCCCTGATAGTGTCGGTATTTGTTTCTGCTAGTATGTCTGAATACACTCATTTATTTAACAGATTCAGTGCTAAACAAAAAGCAAAACTGGAATGTGGAATATAGGAAGTAGGGGTGTGTCACAGTTAAGATATAAAAGTTGTTATTATGTTAGTAGACTTGTTGTATTATGTATCAAATTAAAGGGGGTTGCATAAATAAAACTACTGTATATAAGCCCATAGTATATACAGGAAGTTGCTTAAGACGATTAATCATCCCATGGCACTCAATCAATTAAAATGAATAACATCAGTAGGAAAAGCATTGGAAAATATTACAACTGGAAAGATCAGCTGTAAAAGAGGTAAGGGCAGACCCAGAGAAATGATGCTGGATGGCCTAAGGCAAAGGCGTGGAGAAATATCATTAATAGAATTAATCTAAAACACCAAGTACCAGCGTCTGTGGAGATACATGAACGCCTGTGCCATTCGGCTGTGCACATCATGATGATTATGTTGATATGTATCCAGAGTCCATGGTATATATCTATATCTATAAAATGCAATGTCTGTCTGTATGTATGTATGTATGTATGTGATTTATGCGTTCGCGAACGGTCCATCTGATTGAGATGAAATTTTCTACACGTGTTCTTATCATTCCCGTGATGCAAACTGTCATAGTTTGTTAGTTTACAAACACCTATTTACGTAATAAAATTTAATTTTGTAATTTACATACTTAACTTAAGAAAAGTTATATCAAGGGACACAACTTTTAGTAGCATTGCTATATCTTAAGTCCCCTTGCTATATGTAAGCCGAACATAGATAGATAGACAGACAGATAGATGGATTGATCCCCGCCAGGGGCTGAGTGAAGCCGGGCCGGGTCCTCTAGATGGATGGATGGATAGATAGATAGACAGCCGAGCCGGGTCGTCTAGATAGATAGACAGACAGATAGATACCGTAGATAGACACCGTAGCTAGATACCGTAGATAGATAGATACATAGAGGTCCGTAGGCACACAGACAGATAGATAGATAGATCCCCGCCAGGGGCTGGGCGAAGCCGGGCTGGGTCAGCTAGTATATATATATATATATATATATATATATATATATATATATATATATATATATTTGTGTGTGTGCGTGTGCTATTGTTTAAATGAATAACTACATTGCCTATTCTTTATTTCACCATTCCTTTGTCCAAATGTTTGTTTCACAGTTCATTCTGTAAACCGAATTTCTCTTTCACAGAAAACAGACGATAGAAACAAACAAGCAGTTTGATTTTTTGCGTGACTTGGTTGCCAATGTACCAGAGCATCAAGTAGAGGATAATAATGGAGATATTGTCACAAATGTTGGAGAATCTGCTAGCAAGAAAGGACGTGGCAGGTCAGAGCAATTAATTTTATTGTGAGAATTTTGTAAAGGAAACCAGAGAAATATAAACATGCGAATGGAAAGTTTTACATGGGAAGGTGTTCTTTGATTAAAACCTGAAGAAACTTAACTTTTATTGTTCGTTTCTTACAATAATCATGACTATTTAAAATGCTTATTGTTATTTTATTCTGTTTTGTTTTTCTCTATTCTTGTTTTGCCTTTTACGGCCAAGTTATGAAGAGATATCCACAACTTTTGTTGTTAATTTGATAATATTATCATGTTACCGGGAAGGTTAACCCGGTCAACAAATGCCCGCAGAAGTCGGATGTGTCGGCCTAACGGCGCAAGAACGCAGCTGTGCTGTAAACAGTCACAACGCAATCACGTCCGGAAAAAAACTCCGGATGAACGAAGAAGAAGCAGAAGATTATCATGTTATACTTTTCATGCTTACTATTACTTTCATCTTTTATTTTATCTACTCCTGTTTTGTCTTTTGTTTTGTTTTTGCACTCACTCACTTTCAACTCAAGCATAGTCCACCTTCTAGTAGTGCTGGACTGAATTTTGCGTGTGGATTAGCGTTCCCTATTAAGTGACCCTCGCCATCAGGCGAACCCACTCCAACTTCAGAGGTACTTTTAATTTACGTCCCCAAGTCAAGGACGATAGGTCAACATTTGAGTCCAACTGTCCGGTGTAGGGGTTGAACCCCTTACCTCGGCATCAGCACGCCGGATGATTAAGAACACACATACTTATCCATTCGGCCATGCTGACCTACGTTTTGCCTTTTATAGCCAGGTTGTGAAGAAGTATTTGAAACTTTTGTTGTTGATTTGTTACAATTATCATTATCTTTTTTTCTGCTTATTATTATTTAATTTGTTTCTCTTTTTCTGTTTTGCATTTTTTAGCCAGGTTACAGGGAGACATCCTGACTTGTTGATCATTTGTTACAATTATCATGATTTTCTTTTCAAATTAATATTCCTTTTTTTTAATGATTTTCTCTACTCCTGTTTTGCCTCATATAGCCTGTTTGTAAAGAGACATGAAGACCGAGCTTTGGTGTGTGCTTCATACATCATGGTATTCACAATCTCAGTCATTCTGTCAATCTGTCTTACTCTGGCAGCCGCGGTGGTGCAGTAGCTAGTAAGCTGGCTTCTGGCCAGCCCAGTGGTCATGTGTTAGGAGCCTCTTTGAGGCACAGATGTTTTCATTGATCAGAGCTCCCTTTTTTACTCAGCCTTTACTGGTAGCAGGAAAGATAGCAACAACTGTCTGGTGTAGAGGTTGAACCCGTTACCACGGCATCAGCACACTGGATGTTTAAGAACATGCGTTCTTTTTCATTCGACCATGCTGACCTACGGCAGGCAGTGTGATACTGACCAATTGCCCAATTGAGTCCCAGTTATTCTTAAATGTGAGGCTAGCACCAACTACCTAATACACCTCATGGCACTTTACCATTACATTGACTGACCCCTTGCTTTATTTCTGTTGTGTCTGAGTCCTAGTGCTACGTGTTGGATAGTCTGAGATAATCTGTGTTATATCATCAAACAATCCTGACTTACATTTGTTAAAGCAGTCTAACGCCAATGTTGTTCCCACTTGCTTCCTGATAGCATCATTTGTAATGCTATCTATTCTCCTTAATTCAGAATTTATTCTTATTATCATAATCATGTCTTGTGAACAAATTTAAAAAAAAGTAATCTTTCTTGTTTGTTTGTTTGTTTCTGTAACTGCAATGTATAGGGTGTACATGTAATGACTGGGATTTTTGAAAATGCCGTTCCAAGTTTTGTATTCACCCTCTGTGAACTCATGCAACATAAAAGTTAATTACAAAACGTGGAATGGCAATATTTTCAAAAACCCCACAGTCATTAAAAATCCACCCTATATTATACTGAGGTTTCTGTAACTGCAATGTATTATATTGAGGTTTCTAATGGGGGAGTCATGGCTGAAAGTTTATAGTGTCTACCTCAGGTCAAGAGAGTACTGGGTTCAGCATCAGCCTAGGGCTGGACATTTCTCCCAAGAACACTGGCATCTAATGATGTCACACGTCACCATGTTCTTTCAAGTATCCAGATCTGATGTGTGTGTTTTATCTCTATCCATATTTTATATGTATTTAGTCAAGTATTCTAAAGCATTGTTTATAATTACCATGCATGCTAATTAATAGTCATATTTCTTATTTGCGTGATGTATAAAGGCCACGAAAACCGAAGGAAGTGGCAGAAGGTGGCAGAAGTAGAGGAGAGTCATCAAAAGCCTCATCATATACCTCTGTAAGTACAAGTTCGCATTGGTAGTTTAAAACAATGTGAGTTGCATGTCCTTATTAGGATTTTGCAGTCAACCCCAACATTAATAGGCAGTTTGTTATTTAATAGGTAATTGTTAGTTCAGTGGTTGATTGCATTCTGAATGACCGACACCTTATAACATTGAAATAAACAGTCTGCTTCTAAATCGCCCAAGGCTGATTTCGAACCTTTGACTAGGTGTGCGAGGAAATGATACAACTGGTGTCTGATTGTCCTCTTAGCTACAGGATTGGTTACATTGATGGTTAGTTAGTTGCATATCCTTTTCAGGATGTAGCACTCAACCCCAGCATTTTATGGCTGTTTGTGATACCTGGACAATGTTATGTTTAGTAGTATGCTATTGCTATCTGAACTGGCATCTATACCATTTCATAAAAAATCCAACGCATGGCGGTCTGCTGCCAAATCGCCTGCAGCTCTGTTTCGAACATGGTATGCGGGTTAACGAACTGCATCCGTAACTCCTTCGCCACAGAGCCTGCTCATTGATGGTAGCACAATAAAAATGTTTTGTATTTAAATTATTATATGCAAGGAGCAAGGCAGCTTAGAAGTTAATCATCCACCTCTGGCTTGTGCAGACCTGGTTCATTTAAGTTTGAAATGTTATTTGTAATATTTTTATAAAATAAGAAAAGAATAGTAGTAAAAACATCCACCCTCCAATTTCCAGGGTAGTGGATCAGACGTCAAGTCTTTTCAGACACTGGTAAAAAAAAACTCTGAGGACCTGTATGTCTATTGTGCACATTAAAATTTCCTCGGTGGTTGGAAATCGAAAAGAGCAGGCTTGCTGCGACATACATGTTAGGTTACAGGACTACTTTTTTTGGGCTCCGATAACACACAGGCAAACTTCTTTACTGGTTTTTTCTTTCTTTACTGAATTAGTTTTACTTTTTAACAGTGTTCCTCACCATCAGGCGAACCCACTCCGACTTCAGAGGTGTGCTTGTCAATAAATTGTTAGTTAGTTAGTTAGTTAGTTAGTTAGTTAGTCAAGGTTCCAACTTCACGGCAACGGGTCGCTCCATTCCTGTGCCAGTGAACATCACACAAAATCCTCCCCACTGTCCAATGTGAAAAGTGGAATAGACAGGAGTCTCAGCATTCCAACAGCCTGCACAGGTACACTGCATAATGCCGCCGCCAGAATGCCAAAACAAAATTCATCCACGAAAACCACAGTTCATCATCGATGGACTCGGCAGTCACCAGGAAGACCTCATTTACCCGGGTTTTCTCACATGGCTCTGACTTTTACCGCAGGGTGACCTGCCGAAAGTGTTGCATAAAGCACAAACTCCGCAGCTTCAGCGCCGACTCCCAGGAGTCCCCTGAAAAATGCACTAGGGAACCGAAATGGCAAATAAGTCAATTTAGCAACGGCCAGTAGCCATTGTTCCGAACATGCAGGTCACTGTACAGGACAGATGTTAAAGCATTCCACACGAATTTCACAGTTCACAGTGTCGCACACACACTCATTCAGTAGCAGGACGATGGAACCATGTACTACCAGTCCAACATGAGGAAAATGCGATTGCAAACTGTAGCTGCAAACATAAACACGCCACAGGCTTTAACGGTTCAACGCCTAACTGCCATGTTAGCGACCAGAATTCTGTCAATAAATTGTGCAGTCTGTTTGTCTTCTTTGTCCAAGTTTACAACTGGAAAACATTGCCTTGAATATCTAACATTGCTGGAGCAATATCTGAAGAATATCTAACATTGCTGGAGCAATATCTGGAGAATATCTAACATTGCTGGAGCAATATCTGGAGAATATCTAACATTGCTGGAGCAATATCTGGAGAATATCTAACATTGCTGGAGCAATATCTGGAGAATATCTAACATTGCTGGAGCAATATCTGGAGAATATCTAACATTGCTGGAGCAATATCTGGAGAATATCTAACATTGCTGGAGCAATATCTGGAGAATATCTAACATTGCTGGAGCAATATCTGGAGAATATCTAACATTGCTGGAGCAATATCTGGAGAATATCTAACATTGCTGGAGCAATATCTGGAGAATATCTAACATTGCAATGGAAAACATCGCTTTGAATATATGCATAGAATATCTCCTATCTCTGTTATCAGTGAACTGCTCTAGACATTCCTTGTGCCTTAAAACCATATATGTTACCATCATAAGCAAACATAGCTATATTTTTATTTCAGTATAGATGTGATTGTATGAATGTCTGATGATTTACATACTTTGTCTGTTTTGTAGGAAGAAGAATATGATGAGGAAGATGATGAATCTACTGAAACAGATGAAGAATATTCCTTAACATCAGCTATTAGTTCTTCTTCGAATCCATCTACTTCATCGTCAATGCAGAGTTTTGTGGACAACTCACAGAACAAGCTTTCTCAGTCTTCCTTGCCTGCCATGGCTCATTCAGGTGAAGAGAAATTTGAAAATATAACTTAGCTTATTTTCTTGCTGTTATTTATATTTAATCACGATTTACTGAGGTCAGTGTGTGTAGTCGAATTTTAGCTATGAGTCCAGAGGTCAAGAAACAATTTTGGTTTTAGGTAAGACACACATTTAGAAAAGCTTATAATAGATAAAGACATGTGGATCGACTTTGTTGCTCAGGGTTGTATTTTTTACGGCTCGATCTTCTTTTTGCAGGGTGACCTGCTAAAAGGCAACAAAGAACATGAACTCGGTAGCTCCAGTGACAACCCCCAGGGGTTTCTGAAAAATATGCACTTGTCAACCGAGTGGAGTATAGAAATGACCCCATGACCTAATAATTATATAACTAGAAAGTCAGTGAATCTGGGATCCACAGAGCAAACGAAATAGAAGAACTAAAACACACGGAGACGAGAGTTGAATTGAGTTAAGAACTAAAACACATGGAGAAGAGAGTTGAATTGAGTTAAGAACTGACATCACAGCACTTAAGATATTCCCATTTGTGCTCCGCCCTTATCTTCAACGGTCAGCGAAGAGTCCCAATGCTAATATGAAGGAGAGAATTAGAGACAGAAGAGAATAATATGGGGAAGATATGGAGGGAACTGACGGAAACAACAAAAGATAGGACGGATTGACGCGAGTTGGTTGAGGGCCAAGCTCCAGTAGAATATAAAGGTCAGAAGAAGAATTCTGGTCACTTCAATGACAGTGAAGTCAACGAATCTTTTCAATGTTTTGAGGATGCTTCTATCGCTGTTGATTTCTTTGTGACTCAATAATTTGGCGGAATATGGCACACATATAATGGTACAGTATGAACACTGAAGAAAACTGGCTGTAAATAGCATCTTGTTTCGCATACTTATATACTTCTCTACATATGTTAATTGTAATTAAATCACAGTTGTTCTGCTATTTAAATGGGATCCGTGGCAGGGAAGTGGCTAGCCCCTCCAAAGCAAAACATTTTGCATGTGACTAAGGCTCTCAGGATGGTTCAATCTAAAATGAGTACTAGGAATTTTCTGGGAAATAAAGATGGTTGGCTAGATTTTGACATCCAGTGAGGCCAGTCAGTGTAAAAATGAGGGAGTTACCACCATATACCCAAAACTCCTCAAGATGTAGAGAAAGGTTGTTTATGTTTGCTACATAATTATTGTGCCTAGTTTTAATTACTATTGACTTTACGCTAGTGAGGAGTCATGAACAATTTTATCTGATAAAATTGGGTTTAATGTGAGAAATAGTTGGAAAGTTTGAGAATCCCTGGATTAAATGAATCATATTCTTTTATATAATTAAAGATGAGAGGAACAATTTCATCATCTCGTGTTTTACCCATTTGGCCTGGTCTCTATAGTGCAATATACACAGAGAGTATTATACAAACTATGACCTCCAAAGCTCTAGTGAAGATCTTAGGGATCTCCGGAAACATTTTTATATTTTGTTTTATAGTGACAGTTTGTCATTGTTAATTCAGTCAGTTAACGGTCATTATGTGGCATAGAAATGTGCAGTGACAGACCTTCAAATATACTATTTCTCATTATATTATGAGAAGTAGTATCTAGTTCTTTTCCTTATTACCACTTTTCCGTCCCAGATAAATCCCTTGTATCTATTTGACAAGTCAGCCTCACAATGATTTGGATAAATAACTTCAGCAGCTGGGGGTTTAGCCCACATTGATGTACTGGCAAGCCCACACAAAGTTAGGACATATAGTCAAGATAGTGGTGGATTATGCTGTCTCACAATCCTAACATCTGGTCGACAAACGCCCGCAGAAATAGGATGTGTTGGCCTAGCGGCGCAAGAACACAGCTGTGCTGTAAACAGGCACAATGCAATAAGAAGCGTTTACCCAGGAAGGCTAACCCGGTCAACAAACGCCCGCAGAAGTCAGCCTAAAGGCGCAGTATTGCAGCTCTGCTGTAAACAGGCACAACGCAATCACGTCCGAAAAAAGACTCCGGACGAACGCTGAAGAAGAAAAGCATTTCAAAGGCATGAGGATAACTCCATTGCAACGAATTGTATCCTCTTTGGCTGTGTCTCTTTCCACAGGGTGGCCCATTGAAAACATCGCACAAAGCATGAACTCCATAGCTACAGTGATGAACCACAGGAGTCTCTGAGAAAATTGCACTCTTGAACCAAATGACCTAGCCTGAAATTTAACCCACAACCTTTGGAGCGTGAGGCAGATGGCGTAACGACTTCACCACAGAGATCTTTATAAACCCTGTGTGAAATGAAATTCCGATCTATGTTAAGTGGATTTCTTTTATCGTAGGTTCAGTAAAATAACACTGGTTATATCAAAGAAAAAAGTTAACACCAGAATGTGATATAATAGTAGAAGGGAAAATGCTTAACCAAGTTGGTAAATTTAAATACCAAAGGACAATCATAACATCAAATGGAAAATTCATAACAGAGATTAAAAGCATAATTAGTCAAGCAAAAGTTACATTTGTCAGAAAGAAAGTACTGAAAAGTTATATAGAACCTGTTTTACTGTATGGTAGTGATTTATCGAATGTGAATGGTCAAATTAGGATGAGCTTGTGTTTGGTCTAAACGGCAGTAATAAAACAGTTGGTCTCAAAAGCAATAAAAGTTGGTCTCAAAGGAATAAAGATCAGGAACAGCTTCTGTCCAATACCCACACAGTAAAAAGTATATCAGCTTACAGATGAAAACACATTTTTGATTTAAACATTGATTACACAACCTATTGAAGAATAAACCTAATATTTTGTATGTGTGTGTCTGATTTACCGATTTTAACAGTAATTTATTTATATTTTAGGATATGATTTACCACTTTTATCCATAATGTATGTGTATTTCAGGATCTGATTTACAACTATTATCAGTTATTCATTTATATTTCAGGATCTGATTTATGACTTTTATCAGTTATTCATTTGTGTTTCAGAGATTTACCACTTTTATCAGTTATTCATTTGTGTTTCAGGATCAAATAGAGCATTGGACAATCCTGTGAATCTACAGTCAGGGTAAGTATATTCAGATTGCTGTAATTACACTTTTAATGGGCTACTCCTACAGTTGATAAACAAAAGTCTTCATAAAAGTGAACATAAGTACAGAGAATTCTTCTTCTTATAGTCCATGCCATGTGGTATTGGAGATCATGTCTGTCCACAGCCTTCTGTCTCTTGTGCGCAAATCATTTCTAATACCGACGTTCCTCCATGCCATGATGTCAAACTGTCCAGCATCTTCTCTCTTGGTCTCCCATGGCTCTCTTCCCCTCCAACCTTCCTGTTGTGATGACATACTCCAGCTTTCCCCTTCTCGTGACGTGCCCAAAGAATATGGACTCTTCTTCTGATTTAGTTTAGTTTTAGTCATTGGATCAACATCACGGCACACGGTTTAACCCATAAGTGCTCCGTTCTCCTCCTAACTCAAACCTGAGTCTGGAGAAACTCGGCTTAATGCACGAACTCTGTTGCATCGGCGAGGATCCTGAAATACTTTGGGTAGATTTTTAACTCGAAATTTTGCCAGAGCAGTGCCATTAGGCTACTCTTTTTCGATTTCCAACTGCCAATGGAATTTTTATGCGTGCAGCAACAATACACACGGGCGTCCAATCTCACTACCCGGAGACCAGGGGAAATTTTATTACTGGAAGTCCAGGTGGATTTTTTAAATAAATCCCGGTCCTCACCGAGGCCTGAACCCGGGACCTCCAGCACTCGAGGCGGACACCATACCTCGAGACCACTCAGCCCCCGTCTTCTTCTTCTGATGCGAGTAACCAGTTCTCTTTGTGACTGAACTTCTTTCAAGATATCTTCATTGTTCTTACTATCTGTCCACGATGTTCTCATCAATCTTCAATAAAACCACATCTCCTCAGCCTTCACAAAATTCTTCACTTGTCTACAAACGTTGAATGCTTCACTTTTATACGTCTTTTTCTGACCTTGATTGACAAAGATAAATTGCGGAGATATTCATCATCTAGTGAAATGCTGCCTCACAGAAGAAGATAGGACAGCAGAAACCACTGCCATTATTCAATCAATAACACAATGTAGTTCTCTAAAGCCGGTCTCCCTGGCCTAGGTGTTAATGTCTTTCTCCGTAATCCCGTATATTCTCGTGAGTAACGTAACCTGCACAAGAATCGGTAGTGGTTCTCGCCGTGTTGGTAACTTACGGGGGTACATCAACAGCAGCAGCAGCTGAAAAAAGCTGATGCTGACTGCAATGTCCTGTAAGGGATATGCAACAACAACCACACAAAAAAACAGTTCTCTAGAAGAGGAAGAGTAGAACTGAGAAGGGAGAATATGGCTGTGAGAGGGAACAATTTGTAATTTTGTTGAAAGGGAAGAGTATGACTGAGATTGACTAACAATAGCAAAAACAGTTTTCAATTGAAGAAAGTCAAGTATATAACAGGAAACACTAAATATGATTTGTGTACATGATTAATGACAAGGAAATACAAAACAAATTCAACATAGAAGTACAGAACAGATTTGATATATTGTCTGATCTAGAGATATTATTCCAGGATGTGGATGATCAATGAGAAATGTTGAAGAATTCAATCAGTTTGGCTGCAGAAACAACTATTCCAAAATTAAAGAAGGTGGGTCGTAAGAAATGGATTACAGAAGAAATTTTACACCTAATGGAAACAAGAAGACTCAACAAAAATAATCCTGCCAAATATGAAGAAATTCACAGACAAGTCAGAATATTATGTAAGGAGGCAAAAGAAGCATGGCTTGAAGAAAAGTGCTTAGACATTGAAAAACAACACAACAGTCAAAATACCAAATTAGTGCACAAAAGAATTCAGGAACTTACTAATAAAAGAACAAGTACATCAACAGGCTGTCTAAAAACTGAAGATGGCAAAATCATAATAGAAAAAGATCAGATTCTACATGTATGGACAGATTATGTGAAAAACCTTTATAATGATAACAGAGAGGAACAGTATGATATTAGATTTAATAATGAAGGGCCACCAATTTTGAAGATGGAGGTTCAAAATGTTCTTAAGCATATGAAAGCTGGCAAGGCCCCCAGTGCAGATAACATCACAACAGAAATGATTAAAGCTTTAGAAGAATTTGGACTAGATCAAGTCACCAGACTGCTGAACACATTATATGATACTGGTGATATACCTTCTGAATTATGTAACTCTGTATTTATTGCAATCCCAAAGAAATCAGGAACCTTGGAATGTGATCAACATAGAACAATTAGTATAATGAGTCACATCACAAAGATTTTGCTACGAATTATCATGCAAAGAGTGAGGAAGAAAATACAACCTGAAATAGGGGAAGAACAATGTGGGTTTGTAGAAGGAAAGGGTACAGTAAATGCTGTGTATATGCTGCGAACAGTTATTGAACGTGCTATAGAAGTAAACAAGGATATACATCTTTGCTTTATTGACTACACAAAGGCTTTTGATAGAGTTAGACATGTCAACATGGTAGATATGCTTGCAGATCTACAAATTAATGGGAAAGACATTAGACTTATAAAAAACATATATTGGAAACAACAAGCTGCCATAAGGATTGATAATGAAGTGGGACAATATCAATCCTATTAAGAGAGGTGTTAGGCAGGGATGTGTAATGTCTCCAGATCTTTTTTCCCTATACAGTGAAAATATTTTCAGAAATGTAGAAGATATAAAAATGGAATCAGCATTGGAGGACGAAACATCAATAACATTAGATATGCAGATGATACAGTATTGATTGCAGACAATGCACAAGATCTAACAATTAGTAGACGCAGTTGTTGTACACAGTGAGCAGCTGGGGTTGGAATTAAATTGTAAGAAGACACAGGTTATGGTCGTCACTAGGAAGAACGAAGTACCACAATGTAATATACAAGTAAATGGGAATATTCTTCAACAAGTGAATCGGTACAATTATCTCGGAACAGTCATAACATCTGATGGGAGATGCCTTGAAGAGATTAGAACAAGAATCGCCATGGCGAAAGTAGCCTTTAGCAAGATGAAAAACATTCTGACCAATAAAAAGATGTCAATTGAAACGAGAAAAAGAGTGTTGAGGGGATACATAGAGCCTGTTCTTTTGTATGGATGTGAAACTTGGACAATGTGCAGTCAAGCTGAAAAACATCTGATGGCTGCAGAAATGTGGTTTCTGAGGAAAATGCAAAGAAAACCATGGACAGAAAGAAAAACCAATGACCAAGTAATACAGGAGACAAATGAAAATCGTAAACTGATTAGAGAAATTAGACGTAGTGTCGTAGACAGTCAAAATTTTTGGACATGTTATGAGAAGAAATGGATTGGAGAACTTGGTGACAACTGGCAAGATCGAAGGGAACAGACCAAGAGGAAGACCGAGAGGAAAATACCTGGATGGCTTGGCCACATGGCATGGATGAAACATTAGCACTGAGCTGATCCATGATGCTGGTGATCGAGTGAAATGGTGAGTCATGACCGCCCACGCTTTCCTGCATGGCACATGATTAATTGAATAACAATAATACAGTTATACTATCGTTTCTTTTAAAATTTTGCTTGTCAACAGTTTGTAGATCATAATATTACCTTGGACAGTTGTGTGATAACTGAAATGTGTGAAGATCTTGACCAGTTTAATTTTGGATTATGAAAGAATTCTGTGACTGTTTCATTCACAAATTGAAGGAAATCTGGCCTTTGTAGTCACTCGCACACAAAAATAATGTGTACATTACAACATTCAACGAACCAGCTTACTGGAAGAAAGGGACTTATTTTATTGAAACATGCATGTACATATTTGGTTGAAACATGCATGTACATATTTTATTGAACATGCATGTACATATTTGATTGAAACATGCATGTACATATTTTATTGAACATGCATGTACATATTTGATTGAAACATGCATGTACATATTTGATTGAAACATGCATGTACATATTTGATTGAAACATGCATGTACTTATTTGATTGAAACATGCATGTACTTATTTGATTGAAACATGCATGTACTTATTTGATTGAAACATGCATGTACATATTTTATTGAAACATGCATGTACATATTTGATTGAAACGTGCATGTACATATTTGATTGAAACATGCATGTACATATTTGATTGAAACATGCATGTACATATTTGATTGAAACACGCATGTACATATTTTATTGAAACATGCATGTACATATTTTATTGAAACATGCATGTACATATTTTATTGAAACATGCATGTACATATTGATTGAAACATGCATGTACATATTTGATTGAAACATGCATGTACATATTTGATTGAAACATGCATGTACATATTTGATTGAAACATGCATGTACATATTATTTGATTGAAACATGCATGTACATATTACTTGATTGAAACATGCATGTACATATTATTTGATTGAAACATGCATGTACATATTATTTGATTGAAACATGCATGTATATATTTGATTGAAACATGCATGTACATATTTGATTGAAACATGCATGTACATATTTGATTGAAACATGCATGTACATATTTGATTGAAACATGCATGTACATATTTGATTGAAACATGCATGTACATATTTGATTGAAACATGCATGTACATATTTGATTGAAACATGCATGTACATATTTGATTGAAACATGCATGTACATATTTGATTGAAACATGCATGTACATATTTGATTGAAACATGCATGTACATATTTGATTGAAACATGCATGTACATATTTGATTGAAACATGCATGTACATATTTGATTGAAACATGCCATCCATTGGCACCTTGCCGTCTTGACAGACGATAGTTTGTGCTTTAAAAAGGCATAATAACTTTTAACTATGGTGGTAGCGAGTGTGACTGATAAGGCCAATTTGCGCTGTAAATGTCCGTTCACAGTGGGTGCATGTGAACACGTGGTCATTTCCACCATCATGCACCATCTTACGTCTCAAACGCTTGGTGTGTGACTTTTCTGCAATAATTTTCTCCTTTGACTTTATTCCATTTCTGATATTTGCCCTCCATGCAACACGTTCAGCGGCGACTTGCTCCCAATGTGCATTATCAATGCCTGTATCAATCATGTCCCGCTTACACACATCTTTGTATCGTAGTAGAGGCCGACCCTGAGATCTCTTACCCATCTGTAATTCACCAAAAAAGATATCCTTTGGTATTCTACCATCATCCATCCTCCTAAGATGTCCTATCCATCTAAGTCTACGAAGACTGAGCATGGAATAAACTGTCACACAACCTGATCTTTCCAATACTTCAGTATTTGTGATTTTGTAAGACCAGGGATGGAGTTATTGCCTCTCCATAGCACAAAGCCTGGGCTAAAATATAGAGATCATGTGTTGCCCATGCAGCATGATCCCTCTCTCGGCCCGCCTAGTTCACTCCAGAGGAAAGGTGACACCCCTACATCTGGAACAAGACAAGCTGCAGAAGCTGCCGGATCAGCAAAGCAATGCTCTAACTGTCCGCCTGTCGGAGCTTCGATCCTAGACCAGTCGCCAACCAAGGCTTAGGGCCTGGTCTGCCCTGCCATGACAATTTTGTCTTTAGCTTGCATTTCCTCGCACCAGGGTAAGGCTTGTACCCTCCCAATTGCGCTCTTCTGCCCGAAGCCGTTGGCACAATGTGGGGTGTCGGGTTTGGTAAGCGTCGCCCAACGTTCGGCGCTAACAGAGACCAGGTAGTACCGTCTACTGTTATACGGTAGCTCAGTCATATCTGACTAAGACCTGACAAAGTTGAAACATGCATGTACATATTATTTGATTAAAACATGCATGTACATATTATTTGATTGAAACATGCATGTACATATTATTTGATTGAAACATGCATGTACATATTATTTGATTGAAACATGCATGTACATATTATTTGATTGAAACATGCATGTATATATTTGATTGAAACATGCATGTACATATTTGATTGAAACATGCATGTACATATTTGATTGAAACATGCATGTACATATTTGATTGAAACATGCATGTACATATTTGATTGAAACATGCATGTACTTATTTGATTGAAACATGCATGTACATATTTTATTGAAACATGCATGTACATATTTGATTGAAACATGCATGTACATATTTGATTGAAACAAGCATGTACATTTTTTATTGAAACATGCATGTACATATTTGATTGAAACATGCATGTACGTATTATTTGACTGAAACATGCATGTACATATTATTTGACTGAAACATGCATGTACATATTATTTGATTGAAACATGCATGTACATATTTGATTGAAACATGCATGTACATATTTGATTGAAACATGCATGTGCATATTTGATTGAAACATGCATGTACATATTTGATTGAAACATGCATGTACATATTATGTTTCTCTGCTATGCAAATATTTGTTGGCGTTTGCACACTTTGAACTTCACGCGCAGTCCATATACGTGCTCTACTCCTAGTACACGGGACTTATATTTGCATGTGGATTAGCTTTCCTTATTACCATTGTTCCTTGCCATCAGGCGAACCCACTTTGACTTCTTAGGTACTTGTAATTCTCATGTCAAGGACAAGAAGTCAACATTTTAGTCCAACTCACCGGTGTAGGGGTTAAACCTGCTACCTCGGCATCAGCACACTGGAAGTTTAAGAACGAGAGTTCTTATCCATTTGGCCATGCTGGCCTCCTGTAATGCAGTTTATTTTACACCGTCATGCTACCATTTCCATCTTTTATTCTACAGCATGGCCCACTCCTTAAACAACTCAGCAATGGCAGGTCTCCCACAGCAGTTGCACCAGCAGCACTTCACTGGCTCAGGTATACCTTCCAACAGTGCACCACACTACCCTCCTTATGTACCCAGATTATCTCAAGGAATGACCAGCTACCCGGTCCCACCCTCATTCCCAAACTCCTATCAGCCTACAATGCCTTCGTCTCAGCACTCGTTTCAACTGCCTGCCCACCAGAATCAAGGGTCACACCATCATCCAGACTATCAACAGTTCCACACACAGCTACCTGTCAATCAGTCACAAATGCAGCCTCAGCCGATGAACCTTTCATATTCATCGTGGTCAGCCACAGCAGCGGTCAATGAAAATGATGATTATGATACATGATGATCTTTGATTTGTCTGTAAAAGGATGAATATGATACTTTATGATTTTTTATTCGTCCTGGAAATGATGATTATGATCATTGATATTTGGGTTTTTCATGAAAGTGAAATAAGTGTAACTCTTATTTTTTAGGTGGATAAGCTTCTGTTGAAGTAGGTCAAATTATAGGATTTGTGTGCAATCTACAGACATGTAGTTTCATATCAGAATGATGGCAACATCATGGACAGATAACACGTGTAATGAAGATATATCTTGAATGAAGTTAACTAACTTACAAAGAGATCTGGTTACCTGCTTCAGAAGATTTCACTTTGTTCTTTTGGCACGTCAGAAGACGGGGAAAAAAACTGAGTACATAGTGACAAAGGGAAAAGGAGAGGAGGAGGAGGAGGAGGAGACCAAGCAAGAAGATGGTAGACAGTTTGGCTTCATGGCATGGACGAACATCTATTAGAAAGGATTGGCAGTACAGGAGTCAGAACGCTGTGACATGATGACCAATACCCCACCGCATGGACTAAAAGAAGAGTGTTACATGATTTTTGCACAGATGTTATTACAAAGATTTCAGTATGGTAAGTGAAAGTAAATACTGGTGGCTCAGGCTTGGTCCATTGTACCAAGAAAGAAATGCGTGTAAATAAAACTGAAACATTATTTCACACTACCCCATGCATGCCTGTTACTATTACAATAACAAGTTTAGCTTACTTAGCGGTGGTAAATTTAACGTATCTGTTAAAATTCAGTTCATTGCATTTTATTAAACATGTTGGTTGCTAGATAAATTCATGCCAGACGCTGCACTTTCTTTATTTATCTCGCTTCAGAAAAATATCAAATAAATATAGCAAGTTATCTTATAGTACTTTATCAACCTAAGAAAATAACACCAGGTGTGCATTTGTTAGGTTCACCCTTTTCTGAGATTTGAGCACAGCACAATTTTCTGTCTTCTTTATACTGTTGTAACTTGTTACTAATTTGTTTTTCTATCCACATGTGCCAGTACATATTCATCAACTGTGTTTACCATATAATTGTGAAATTTAAAATCAGGTAAACTTGTTACCAACATTTGAATATAAAACATAAGTTAGATTAATTGTGTATGTATTACATGCCCGCTACATGATGAAAAGGTTACAGATGCAGTTCGTAATCCTGCATACCTCGTTCGAAACGCAGCTGCGGGCGATTTTGGCAGCTGACCGCCTTGCGTTGGTTTTTTTATAAAATGTTATGGGTGCCAGTCGTTCAAAAATCAATGGCAAACTATTGAACGTACACTTGCCCAAGAATCACGAACAGCCAAAAAAATGCTAGGGTTGACTGCTACGTCCTGTAAAGGATATGCAACTAACGGTTTTTTTTCTCTGTGATTTTAATTACATGTTAAAGTGGTGTATGGATTGTTATAAAATCAGATATTGTTGTCTAAAAATAAACAGGTTACTTGTTCCAAGTACTGTTGTCAGAAATCGACAAGTAAGATTTTTTAAAATATTGAAATAAAATTACTTGTAAATTGCTTACAGAGCCGCACTAAACTACTGATTAGTGCACTTAATTACAAAGAAAGCGGTTACGATTCAATCAGTTTTTTTATCTGATCCATGAGGTTCTGGGGCGAGCACAGTCTTATAGAATGGATACAAGATTGTCTTCTGTGAATTGTCTGGGAAGAAACATTGGTGAGAAAGGGAACTGGTTGCTTCATCGTGCCATGACCTAGAAGGCCTGATGGTTCATACAGTATCTTTCTGCAAGTGCAGAAATTCAGTTATCTAGGCACGTGGATAACATCAGATGGAAGATGCATCACTGAGATAAAGAGCAGAATAGGATAAGCAAAAACTGCATTATATCAAATGAAGAACGTTTTGTGCAATAAGTCACTGTCCTTGAAAGTCAGAAAAAGAATTCTTGCATGTTACATAGAACCAGGTTTAACATACAGCAGCAAACCCTGGACAATTAGTAAGCAAGCGAAAAAATCCCTGGAAGCCTTGGAGATGTGGTTTTATAGAAGAATGCTGAAAATTAATTGTACAGCTGACAAGGACGTTTTAAGGGAAGCTGAGTCGCAAAGACAACTTTTCACAAAAATCAGAAAGACGCAGTCATCGTTTTTTGGCCACATAATAAGAAGACAAAACCTGGAACATGTTGTGACAACCGGAAATATTTGCAGAAACAGAGATAGAGTAAGACAACGTGAGAAGATTCTTGACAATCTTGTGTCATGGCACAGATGGGAGTCAACACTTGAATTGATCCATGATGACAGAGATCGCCCATGCCAGGCAGCAAGGCACTGGATGATGAGAGAGAAATGTTTATGAAGGTAGAAGCTGATCAGTTCTACATTATGCCTGACCTAGTATATGTGAAGTTACAACACTTCATACCTGCAGCAGTATATAACAATGAGTCATCTCTCCCCTCCATCCGTTTTGTTTACACATTGCCATGAAATATATGGGTTAAAAGCCCTTGCTCTTAGCCTTCTGGTGCACTAACAGTGGAGTAGGGGGTTCCCTCCATATTCCAGTCATTTAGACTAAAACGTCATTGACTTGGGGGATTAAATTACAAGTACATGAGAAGTCGGAGTGGGTTTGCATGATGGCATGGGACGCTGATAATAGGGAAAGCTGATCTACATGCAAAAACTAGTGTTGACTAAGCTTGAGTTTAAGAGAGCGAATACTGGAAAAAATCATTTTTGGGAGCCACTAATTTTTATGATGTAGACTCTAAAATGAAGTCTGTGGTGTGAGTTTCTGCAGCCCGTTATAACTATTAGATCCCTGTCTGTGGGTTATAACTAATAGATCGCTGTCTGTGGGTTATAACTATCAGATCCCTGTCTGTGGGTTATAACTAATAGATCCCTGTCTGTGGGTTATAACTAATAGATCCCTGTCTGTGGGTTATAACTATCAGATCCCTGTCTATGGGTTATAACTAATAGATCCCTGTCTGTGGGTTATAACTATCAGATCCCTGTCTGTGGGTTATAACTATCAGTGGGTTATAACTATCAGATCCCTGTCTGTGGGTTATAACTATCAGATCCCTGTCTGTGGGTTATAACTATCAGATCCCTGTCTGTGGGTTATAACTATCAGATCCCTGTCTGTGGGTTATAACATAGATCCCTTTCTGGGGTTGGAGGACTTTCACACAAGTCAACAAAGCCATCAGAATTTAACTGTTGAAAATTGTATTTTTCATTTAAAACTTATGTTTTGCATGCCTTTCAAAGAATAAGTATTCTTGTATCCCTTCATAGTTTTGTTAACTTTCTTGTCTAAAATTATTGTAAACCTTGGTGATTACTTGTCAATGATTTACTTTTATATTACAGAGTTTACTTTAGCTATTAGTTCATTTAAACACCGTAGGTCAGCATGGCCAATTGGATAAGAATGTACATTTTTAAACATCTGTTGCACTGATACCGAGGTTAGGGGTTCAACCCCTACATTGATCAGTTGGACTAAAATTTTGACCTGGGGACGTTAATTACAAGTACCTCTGAAATCAGGAGCGGGTTCGCCTTGTGGCGAGGGACACGGTTAATAGGTAAAGCTAATACACACGCAAAATTCAGTCCAGCATTACTATAAGTAATGTGTATGGACTACGCTTGAGTTCAAAGCGAGCGAGCACAAAAAAATAATTTACACCCATTTAACTCTGGGGTTGAAAGTAACATTGTGGGTTTTTTAAAAAACATTGTTATATTAGTTGAGTTAGTGGTGGCCATACAACATTCATATCAGTGAATGTTTTTCTTGTTTGATTGCTGTTTTGCTAAACAGATGGTGTCATATGATTGTTTGTTTGTTTACACAAGTTTGCATATGTACTGTTAAATTTGGATGTTGGTTTTTTTTTTCTTTCACAAACAGCTAATACCCTAGCCATTCTTAATGAGCAGGAGCTGTTTTAAGTTCAAAATAAATAGCAGAAAAAAGGTGTGTGTTTTCTTCTCTTTTTTCCCCTTCCAAATGTTTTTGTCTTTCAACTACACTTTGCTGTGTACATGAAAGCACTTAATTCTCTAGCAGTATGATATCATCATGTGCCATATTGATAAGTGAGATCAATCATGTTGAATATGAATGCTGTCTAAATTACGAGAGAAAACCCATCAAATATAAGATGAGAAAAGCTTCTAGAGGAGATAGAAATAAAGTTAAAGGTGAGAAGATCAACTTCATTGCACTGGATGTCACCCCATCTGGTTTAGTCTCTTTTCTGCAGAACATCAGGCCATCCGCACAAAGCACAAACTGTAGCTCCAGCAATGACCCTCAGAGGTCTCTGAACATGTTGCACTCATGGTCTGAATAACCGCCCGAAAGCGAACCCATGGCCTTCAGATCACAAGGTAGATTACTTTACCATGAAGAACCTTTCAATTCAGAAGTGTAGCTATCAATGTGATGTACTGAACCAAGACCTTCTGCAGTTGCATCTCTCTCTCTCTCTCTCTCTCTCTCTCTCTCTCTCTCTCTCTCTCTCTCTCTCTCTCTCTCTCTCTCTCTCTCTCTCTCTCTCTCTCTCTCTCTCTCTCTCTCTCTCTCTCTCTCTCACTCACTCTCACTCACTCACTCACTCTCACACAGCCGTTGTCTGTATTAAAATTAACAGAGCTGACAAAGGACATCCCTTTACCACCCTTACTCTTATTTCGAATGCCCCTGTTGGTTTTCCTTTCTGCAGATGATATGTTGCTTTTCTTAAGTTCATTATATTCTGTGAAATCCCATATTAACCCATCAAATTTCAAAGATATTCCAATTGAAAGGTATCAAAGGCTTTTTTTCATAGTCCACAAATCCGATATTAAGTGGTAATTTCAATTTGATGCGTTGCTCTATTATAATGCGCAATAATTTTCACGAATTAATGAAAAACGAAATATGCATAAGGCTTGAAGAGCTGAGTAATCATCATCATCATATTTTCCACTTTTGCCGTCAAGGGAGTAGTTGATGTTTAAGCGCCCAATGGGTGGCACTGGATGGTGTCATTCCACGTAACTGCCTTTGATGTCGTCATTTTCTTTTCGGGCATCCTCTTGCTCTCGTATCAAATCTTCTTTGATGTATTGCCAGTGCTGATAGTTGATGACATTAGTTGACATTAGACGTAGACAGTCACAATTTTTTGGGCATGTTATGAGAAGAAATGATTTGGAGAACTTGGTGACAACTGGTAAGATCGAGGGGAACAGACCAAGGGGAAGACCTAGAAACAAGTATCTGGATGGCTTGGCCTTGTGGCATGGTCGAGACAGAAACACGGAACTGATCCACGACTCTGTTGATCGAATGAGATGGCAGAACATGACTGCCCACGCTTACCGGCATGGCACATGATGGATGGATAGTTGATGGTGTTGCAATCTAACGAGATGGCCGAACCATTTGGTCTTCTGCCATCCATATATATATTGGTTTCCAGTCTTGCTTCCCGTTCCCGTTGCTCGTCTGTTTCTGAAGCTCGTAATGCCTTTTTCTTTTGTGCTTGAAGAAAACTTGTTGATTTTTTATACTAACTAACTATTTCAGCTGGGTCCGCGGGAGTGAGAACAACATCTGTACAAAATTTCATCTCGTTCGGGAACGCATAAAGGACACACACACACACACACAAATAAACATTCTCCTATATATTGCTCCAGACCAGGCACCCGAATACAAAGTCAGTTACCGCAATTAATCCATCCTTCTCCCATAACCCACGAGTTGATAGAGGCATCACACCCACAGTACCCCATATGTCTTGTTTCCTTGTGTGTCTCTTGTCAACATTCCACTACTACCACGGATTTGCTGTCCAGTTTCGAATATCTGATATCTGATTCAGTACCCAACAAAACCGTAGGTTTGGACCAAACATGGTGCACACTCAAATGAACAATTAATATAATGTAAATGTCTGTTCACTGAGCATTAAAATTACGGAAGATACAGCGAAAACAAAACACATATAGGGTGTATTTTTAATGACTGCAATGTTTGAAAATATTGCCAGTCCAAGTTTTGTATTTACCTATTATGTTCATGAACTTTACAGAGGATGAATACAAAACTTGGACCAGCAATATTTTCAAACACTGCACAGTCATTAAAAATACACCATAGCAAGATGACACTAGTATGGAGATATATCATCTTTTTGTCTAAACATTTGGCGATAAATTATCCTTCGGCACTGAATCAGGTTAAATTAGGCCTTAAACAAATCCAGACAAAAGTGAAAGGAATATTTGACAAGGAAGAACAGAACAGCGTACTGCGCAGAACAGCCACTCTCAACTTCCTTGATGATGAATACCCACAGTACCTCTGGATCCGAGTCTACACAGATGGGTCAGCACAAACTGCTGTTTGAAATGGAGGGGCGGGAGTGTATAAAGAATACCCAAATAATACTAAGGACACGGCCATAGTACCAACATGAAAGTATGGTCATAACTTCGGTGCAGAAATCCAGGCAATCAAGATAGCAATAGAGAAATTACTAAATACCAACCATATTTACATCCTGTGATGCTATTCAATCAATCATGTGCCATGCCGGAAAGCGTGGGCGGTCATGATTCGCCATTTCACTCGATCACCAGAGTCGTGGATCAGCTCAGTGTTCCTGTCTCGTCCATGCCATGTGGCCAAGCCATCCAGGTATTTTCCTCTCGGTCTTCCTCTTGGTCTGTTCCCTTCGATCTTGCCAGCTGTCACTAAGTTCTCCAGTCCATTTCTTCTCATAACATGTCCAAAAAATTTTGACTGTCTACGTCTAATTTCTCTAATCAATCTACGATTTTCATTTGTCTCTTGTAGTACTTGGTGATGCTATTGGCAGATGCAAAATCAGTATTTGAGGCGCTCCTGTCTGGGAAATTGCCAGTACTTCTGATTCTACTTTCTGAACTTGGCTGCCAGCGTAAGGTCATCATACAGAGGATACCATCTCACCGTGGAGTACCCGGAAACGACAGAGCTGATCGATTAGCTAAGGAAGGAGCAATAGAACAACAACCGTATGTACCCATTACATACCAGCAAAAGAAAAGAATGATCAAATCATTCAGAAAGCCAACAAAAACTGCTCAAGACGACTACCACCTTATGGACAGACCAGAACAAGTCATTATTCTGCGCCTCAGAACAGGACACAATAGATTACGCAACCACATGTATACAAAATTCAAGATTGGTGAAACAGCCATATCCACACGAGGACTGGCGCTTCAGACAGCAGAGCACATACTACAAGACTGCCCAAAATACAACATATCTAGGCAAACCTTCTGGCACGGAGAAATAACAGTGGAAGATAAACTGTAGGCTATGGACCACTGAGTGAACTAAACAAGACAGTTAAATTCATACAAGCGAAAGCATTGCAGTTATGGACAAACTCCAAGCGAATGAAAGAGGAAGAAGACCTTAATTATATTGCTTGACAGACCTGAACAAGTATATCATGTGCCTCTGAGCACTGGGTGGTAATGTGTTGACCATGAAATACCCAAAGCCTTTGGAGGAAATATTGTCAACCCAGGTCTAATCCGTGTGCGTGTTGCTGAATCATGACCTGGCTACATCCGAGTGTACCTCTCTGCAGATGTGATGTTTCATTACTAGTATTCCACACCCCGAAGGTCTCTGGGCTTGCAGAGGGGAAGTCTCCATGGGGATGGTACTCTGGTAACGGGTTAGGGGAAATGTATGCACACCCACGGTTACTTTATTAGATGCAGGCACTTTTCAGAGCTCAGATGACCTAATCGCCATTGCGTCGGACTTAACTGATTAACTGCCATGGACTGATAAATCGTCTTGAGCGACTTCCTGCATCTGCCATGGGCTTATATATCGTCGAAATGTTGCTATTGCGTTTTAATACAATATGTCTACTACCATATTAACAACTTTTAAGTTATAACTGTGACATACAGCTACTTCCCATTTTCCACCATCTATTTTTGTTTGGTCCAAACCTACTTTCTGTTTGGCATAGAGTCTGTTAAAAGTTCAAACTCAAGTCTTTCAGACGACTCACACCTAACTAACCAACCATTGTTCAGATGGACCACACGTGCTCTCTGCTGTTTCTCTCTCACTGAGCTGCTCAGCGATCTTGTTGAGACAGGCGTCAAAAGCAACAATGTGGACCACGGAGACGATGAACTGTTGACACGTGGAGCATCTATCATTGCTCTGATACCCACTTGATGATGGCGCATTGCTTGCAGAACATATGAGAGCAGTTCTGAACTGTTGATACGTGGAGCATCTATCATTGCCCTGCACCCACTTGATGATGGCGCATTGCTTGCAGAACATATGAGAGCAGTTCTGAACTGTTGATACGTGGAGCATCTATCATTGCCCTGCACCCACTTGATGATGGCGCATTGCTTGCAGAACATATGAGAGCAGTTCACAACTGTTGGCACATGGAGCATCTATCATTGCTCTGCACCCACTTGATGATGGCGCATTGCTTGCAGAACATATGAGAGCAGTTCAGAACTGTTGGCTGATGAACATAGATTAGTCTGATTGAACATGTTTTGTTTACAAGACATCAAAAGAATAACATCAATGTGTTTTAAGAGGATTATGATCTTGATGGCTCCTGGGCTACAGACAAAAGCAGACTTCGCAATATAAATGTACAAAACAATAAATAAAAGTCCCTTTTACACGTCTGAGGCGCAGTGGGCATAAGTGGCTAGACCCAAGTTTTTATAGAACAAACGGCACTAAGTGGATGATGCAGTCGGTATCGAGCCGACCACCTTTATTTCCCTCGATATTTCCTGGTACCAGTTTTAAGCTAGGTCGATCCGAGAGCCCAAGATCCGCCCTGATGAGGATCGAACCCAAGACCGCGTATGTTCTCTGCATCAGATAGCTTCATTTAAAAACAATTATAGAACTAGGAAAGTGAAAAGACAAATTACAGAGTCCTCGGTAAGGTGTGAAGTTTTTTTTTTCTGTCGGGGGGCAAAAAGAAAGCTGAACCATGACCAGACGCACAGTTTGCGGCGACTGCACTAGCCAGGTGGCCTTAATTCCTCAGGCTCAAGACCCCCCTGCCATACACCGCAAGGTACTATATTGGCAGTAAATTACAGAATGACAGATAGAGATAGATATGTAGATAGCGATAGACTGGCGGACAGGTGCAAAGATAGTCAGACCAATAGGGAGAGAGAGAGAGAGAGGGAGAGAGAGGGAGAGAGAGAGAGAGAGAGAGACTCCCCACTCACATACACACGCAGGCCTTAAAAGAATGATAACAGCGCGCTTACTTAAAGGATTTACCTACCTGAAAGCCATACAGTGATACCAAACATGTGCAATGTACACAAGATAGCTGGAGTCATGGTTCGCGCGACAAGGCCCTGGTCAGCTCCACCTGGTTCTTGACTCTCAAATGTCATGTCATCACTCTGTTTTTGTGAGAGCCCAGTGGCTAAAGCGCAGGCCTGTCTTGGGGGCCATAGGTTCGAATTAGTATCTCGGTGAATTTCTAAAATTAACCTGAGCTCCCAGGTCGACCCAGATTAAAAAGGTTACCATAAAATGTCTTGGGAAGTAAAGGCACCCATGTGCTGCTGACCACATCATACCTCGAGTGCTGATAGGTCTGTGAAATATTTTATTAGCACCATATACCCAATTTGACTAAAAGCGAAAAGAGTCCTTTACTTTACCCTTTTAGCCTGCTTTTATAGCTGGGATTTCATTTCCTGCCATTAAATAAAACATTAATACTAACAGTTTATCCAGATGTGGTACATTCTCCGGTTGACCACAGTCATAAGAATGTTTCTGATGATAGGTACTCTATTATCCATTCAAGGTATTCTACAGACATGCAAGCCATTGGGTTGAGACTTACATTGAGCAGGAGGGAATTACTCAGAACAAAATATAGTAGTGTGACATGATCAGACTACTTTAACACCGGTCTCCAGAATGACAGACTCGATGATGATGATGATGATGATGATGATGATGATGATGATGATGATGATGATGATGATGACAGGCACCCGACATGCCGGGTTCGAAATTAGCCACAGCTAATTGGGGAAGATCATTTTACGTTGATCTTTACATTGGCATGAATGTCGGTCATTCAGAAATCAAATGACAAATTTAAAAAAAAAAAAAACCATCTCATTTTTCCTTTGCAAGACGCTGCAATCAACCCCAAGCTGATGTGCTAGGCAATTTTACATTCAGTAGTTTGCCATTGGTTTCTGAACGGGAAGTCATCATTTAAGTCACAAGTGACCTCCAAATGGCAAGCTATTGAACATAAAAATTGTTTATAAAATCATAAACAGTAAATAAATGCTGTCGCCGATTGCGGCGTCTTGCAGAAACATGCAACCAGTTAACAAACTTTCTCTTCTTCTTTCTTCATCCTTACATGTCGATATGAATCAATACAAAGAAAGCTGCAGGCAAGTTAACTTGCTGACATCTCCATAGTGTTTGCCCTCAAATAGAACGGGTGTAGGGTACAATACTTTTCTCTGTTCTGCATATGTTTGACACTCTTGCAACAAATGTTTAACTGTCATGTCACCAGTTTCGTGGTTACATTCATCAGTGTCTCCTATCTTTAGTTTCATAAGCATGCGGTGCTTCATCCTGTTGTGTTCTGTCCAGTCCGAAGATTGTACCTTGTTCTTCAACTAACAAGCAAAAGTGGTTAGTTGATTTTTGCAGAAACCGTTGAATCTGCGAAAGTAACACTTCCTGTGGAGTCTGTTACCAGCTTTATTTATATGACATAAACGAATGACAATTAACAATGCTGAAACATCTTTAGCAATAGCATTTTTGCTGAGAGGTGTTATGAAAATAAATAAGAAAAGAATGGTTTATCTGAATTGGACGATTCCTACACACACCACATTGCAGCTGCTTTTCTCAGAATATCAATATTGTTGACAAAATATCTCCATTGTCCTGTATAACGTCGAGTTTATCACGTTTCCTTTACCATTGTTTCACTGAACAACCTCTTCAACGATACGCGCTATCTGATATTGCCTGCGATTGCCTAATTGGAACTGAATAAGTAATGATCAGTGAGAACAACTTCTAAAGCTTGAGCTGCAATGTATTTAGGTAACTAGATAATACAATGCCTGTCTCCGTGGCGCAGGTCTTACAGACGCGGTTCGTAATCATGTATACCCGCTTTCGAAACACAGCTGCCCGTGATCTGGCAGTAGATCGCTTTGCGTTGGTTTTGCGTTGGTATCGGTGCCGGTCGTTCAGAAATCAATGGCAAACTACTGAACGTAAACTTGCCAAGAGATCACAGCGGCAGAAATGCTGGTATTGACTGCGATGTCCTGTGAAAAAGGATGTGCAAAAAAGATAATATAATGGCATGGAGGTATGATTGACTGTACACGAAATATAAGGTTGTGGACAGACAAGAAGAAGAAACAGAAGGAGGAGGAGCTAATATAATAACATATTCTACTTATTCTAAATTGTTCTTACGAATATATGTTTTGCCAGTAAACAGAGTAGCGTATAATCAAAATAAACATAAATTGAAAACTAGATGCAGTATTTAACAGTTGGTAAAACGGCAACATACTAAATAATATATGTAACTGCATGATACGTAGTGTAGGAGAATTGTATATACACACATAAATTCGAGCAGGGTGAAAGATACGAACATCTTGACAAAACTGCGTATTTTAAAATACCACCAGCATGGGAAGCAGCGATAGCGCAGTGGCTAAAATGCGAGGACCTACCGGTCCTAGATATGTATTCGAATCTAAACCGATGTGGTTTTTTTTTTTTTGGGGGGGGGGGGGGGTGTTCCAGCCTGTTGTGTCCTGTCCGGGGTGAGTTTTAACTGTTAAATATGATGCATCGGGGTTCAGGTCGTCTAAGCTCTGAAAAGGACTTGCAGTTATCTGAGTGAAGTTGGAGAGGCTGTTCTCTCCGACCCAGTAACATTTCCACCGACGCTCCCCTTCAGAAATCAGCGGGATGGATGTATGGACTGGTAATGGGGGGGGGGGGGGGGGGGAGGGGAGAGAGGAAGAAGAGGAGTAACAAGTCATGACTCCGTAAAGTCGCTTAAAAACGGGGGCTGAGTGGTCTCGAGGTATGGTGTCCGCCTCGAGTGTTTGAGGTCCCTGGTTCAAGCCCCGTCGAAAAAAAAGTAGCCTAACGGTGCTGCCCGGGCAAAATTTCGAGTTAAAAATCTACCCAAAGTATTTCAGGATCCTCCCCGGTGCTACGAAGTTCGTGCACTGAGCTAAGATTCTCCGGACTCAGGCTTGAGTTAGGAGTAGAACGGAGCACTTATGGGTGACATCCATGTGTCGTGATGTTGATCCGTCGACCAAACTAAACTAAACACACTAGACTCCGTAAAGCACATAGGCATTGGTTGGTATTAGGTCTAAGTTGGCAATGTTTCCTCCACATGTTTTAGGTATTTCATTGTCAACGCTAGTCCTAGGTTGGTCATGTTTCCTCCACACGTTTTAAGTATGACTGATTGATTGATTGATTTAGGAACCGACATCACAGCATTCGGGACATTCCCATAAGCTCTTCGTCCCCATCCTCAGCAGCCAGCGAAGAGTTCCAACAATAATAGTTCCAGTAGCAATCTGATTATATGTCCGTCTCGCTTTTCCTCTGAGCGTCGAGCGTCGTTTTAGGTATTTCTTCTTCTTCTTCTTCGTTCATCCGGAGTTTTTTTTCGGACGTGATTGCGTTGTGCCTGTTTACAGCAGAGCTGCGTTCTTGCGCCGTTAGGCCGACACATCCGACTTCTGCGGGCATTTGTTGACCGGGTTAACCTTCCCGGGGGTTTTAGGTATTTCATTGTCAACGTTAGTCCTAGGCTGGTAATGCTTCCTCCACATGTTTTAGGTATTTCATTGTCAACGTTAGTCCTAGATTGGTAATGTTTCATCCACACGTTTCAGGTATTTCATTGTGAACGTTAGTCCTAGGTTGGTAATGTTTCCTCCGCGGGTTGCACGTATTTCATTGTCAACAGACGCGAACCCTATGCACAGGAGGAGAGGGTGTGGGTGTAAAATAACATATAAACAGCAAAATAAAAATTAAGTGGCTGGTAAAAATTGGCCTTTCATCTCGTAAAAATGAAGTCATGTGTAGAACACCTCTCCCCCTCCCCCACTTTCTCTCCCCCAGATGCCCTGTCTCGGTTGCCGCCATCAAATTTTCTCTCACATCTGGAATTAATCTAATTATCAATATATATATATATATATATATATATATATATATATATATATATATATATATATATATATATATATATATATATATATATATATATATATATACCAACGGCAGAGCTGATCCAGAAAACCAAAGACCGAGATCTGTGGAGAGTCGTGAACGCCTACACCAGAATTCATGTCACTTGATGATGATGATAATGATGATGATGATGATGATGATGTGTGTGTGTGTGTGGGTGTACGTACATATGTGTGGGTGTACGTACATATGTGTGTGGGTGTGTGTACACGTGTGTCTGGGTGTTTATGTGTGTTGATCTTGACTTTTTCGTTTTATATTTACAGAATCTGAAGCCCAAGATGATTTTCAACAAACAAACAAACAAACAAAAAAAAAAAGAAAGAAAGAAAGTATGATCTTTCATATTTGCAATATGGATTCACAACTATCGTCATCAACGGAGATGAACGACCTCAATGTGTTATTTGTAGTAAACATTTGTCAAATGATTCTTTGAGACCGACAAAGTTGAGAAAACATTTGTTGAATCTTCATCCTCAACACAAGGACAAGGACAAAACCTATTTTGAACGTCTTGGGAATGCTGTCAAAAGGATGAGACTGGATTTAACAGGGGCATTCCAAGAAACAAACCAAAAGGTTACTGAAGCTTCCTTTGTAGGAAACTTTGATCAAACCTTGTTGTCTCAAGATGGTGGAAATTGCGGTGGGAAATGAATCAGAGAAAAAAATTTGCAGCGGTTTCACTTTCAAACGACACTGTTCAAAGGAGGATAGCGATATGGCCAGTGACATCAAGGATCAAGTTGTGCAAGAGATCAAGTCTGCAGCATTTAGGCTCTATTCAATTCAAATTGATGACATCGTGTTCTCATTTGGTTGTGTTTGCAAGGTATGCGCATTCAGGATCCTTTAAAGAAGAACTACTTTTTTGTTCTCCTCTTGAAACAACAACCAATGCCTCTGATATTTTGGAAAAGATTTCATCTTTCCTTGAATCGGAAAATCTTTTATGGGATAATATGTGTGGGTGCTGTACAGATGGATCACCAGCTATGTTGGGGACCAAATCAGGATTTCAAGTTAGTGTGAACAAACGTGCCCCATAAGTGAAAGGCATTCATTACATGATCCATCGTCAGGCACTGGCCTCCAAAACACTCCCAACTCCATTGGGGAAGGTTTTGGATCAAACCGTTCAGATAGTGAATTTTATCAGAGGAGGAGCTCTCAACTCACGGCTTTTAAAGCAGTTATGCGTTGACATGGATGCAGGCACCATTTGCTTCTTTTCCACACAAATGTTCGATGACTGTCAAGAGGAAATGTAACTGCGCGAGTATATGAGCTGAAAGACGAGCTTAAATTATTTTTTGAAGTTCAGGGTAAGATGGACTTTTTCGCCTGGCTGGATGATGAGGAATGGATCATGCGCCTTGTCTATTTAGTTGATATTTTTCAGCAGTTGAATAATCTCAATCTTCAGATGCAAGGAAGAAATACAAATATCATACAATTTGTGGATGCCTTGAGAGCTTTTATGAACAAGTTGGAAAACTGGAAAAGAAAGATCAATATGACAAATGTTGCAATGTTTGAGAAGCTGTCATCCCTTCTCGTTGTTGATGGTAAAGACCAAATACTTCCACAATTTGCAAAAAACAAAAACAAATGAAATTTCGCAGCATTTGACAGCACTAGAAAATGAATTTGAGCGATATTTTCCTGAACTTACTGATGATGAGCTGGATTTGGTGCGAAACCCATTCAAATTATCAGTTGAAAAGGTTACTCATGATTGTCAAGATGAATTTCTGGAGCTGAAAAATGATTCGGGAGCAAGAGATGTGTTAGATGAGAAACCAATGATGGAATTTTGGCCTTTGACGTGCGATTCCTACCCAAAAGTGGCAGAAAAAGCAATCCGTGCATTGCTTCCATTTGCGTCATCACATCTTTGTGAGTCAGGCTTTTCAGCTCTGTTGAAAATTAAAACGAAAGGACGTAATAGATTAGATGTTGAAAATGATCTCCGTTGTGCCCCTACAAGCCTCCTCCGCGTATTTCAGAATTGCTGCTCGAAAAATAATCACAGTGTTCTAATTGATTACAATCTTCATTTAAATGAAGTTAATTATGAATCTTCAATATCCTGGTTTTGTAATGAGCCTTTTGTTTGATGAAGCATAATTTTCTGGCATTCTGGTGTCGTATATTAAGCTACAATTCTTTGACATATTAACTGTTTGTTTATTGTAGTATGATTAATGTGGCGTTTTAATATTGTGAATATAACAATGTTTTTATTTAAGTTTTAATATCCATCAGCGTATTCATTTGCCATTAACTGTATAAAACTACACTATAAAATTTATCTTTGCATGTAAAGGTTATCTACAACTATGGAAGAAAATAAGGATTTTCAGTATTATAGGCATGTTATTTTTAATGCACCTTTTGAGGCTTACAATTTTGGAAAGGTGGGGGAGGGGGAGGGGTGACAGTCTGGACCTTCTCTTGCCAGTCGTTGATTCCAAGTGCTTGTAGGTCTGTATATGTATTATCTCTTACAACATTATTCAATTTTTAAAAACGCATGGATCACGAACTATGTAATTTCAATCATCATCAAATCAGCAAATGTCTTGCAGACTGGCATGAGCGTCGAACACGCTTGACATCTTGTAATCTCCAACAGCAAGCATCAATTCATGCACTGATACTCTTCTATGCTAGAACACAAGGCTGTCAAGAATCGTTTTTCTCAGTCTTCCCCAATCTCTAATTCCACAAATCTTTTCAGTTATAACACTATTATCTAACTTCTGTTTTCATAAAATATGGACAATAAATTATTATTATTATCCATCCATCATGTGCCATAGAGGTAAAGAACACATTTGATTTATTGTCTGATCTAAAGATCCTATTTCAAGATGTGGATGATCAATGGGAAATACTGAAGAATTCAATCAGTTTAGCTGCAGAAAAAACTATTCCAAAATTAAAGAAAGTGGGTCGACAGACATGGATGACTGAAGAAATTTTTACAGCTAATAGAAACAAGAAGACAGAACAACAATAATCCTGCCAAATATAAAGAAATTCACAGAAAAGTCGGAATATTATGTAAGGAGGCAAAAGAAGTATAGCTCGAGAAAAATTGCATAGAAATTGAAACACAACACAACAGTAAAAATATCAAACTACTGCACAAAAGAATTCAGGAGCTTACTAGTCAAAGAACATATACATCAGCAGGCTGCCTAAAGACAAAAGATGGAAAATCATAAAAGAAAAAGATCAGATTTTACATGTATGGTCAGATTATGTGAAATACCTTTATGATGATAACAGAGAAGAACAGTATGATATTCAAAATAATAATGAAGGGCCATCAATTTTGAAGATGGAGGTTCAGAATGCTCTTAACCATCTGAAATCTGGCAAGACCCCCCCCCCCCCCCCCCCCCCCCGGTTCAGACAGCATCACAACAGAAATGATTAACGCTCTAGAACAGAGGTTTCCAAACCACGGCCCGAGGGCCACTTGTGGCCCGCCAGCCGCCAGAACGTGGCACGCGAGGCCTCGTTATTTAATATATTTTAATAATTTCAAAAATACACTCAGAGTGACTCGTCAGCCTGCAATAATTTACTATACTCGTGGTTGTTATGCTCAGATATTATTGAATGCGCTTGTTCAGTTCGCAACAAAACGTTACGAAGTTCCCATATCCCAGCCTTGTCGACCAATCAGAGTTTACACTGCTTGCCAATACAATTCATGGGCTAATTTTAAAACCCTAGAAACATTTTTACAAATAAAATGATGTTATGGAAACATGTCTAATTCTAGTGCCTCAAAAACATTTCAAGAGTGAAATAAAACACACCCACTGAAACAAGTAAAGAGCTTAAAGTATCTAGGAAGTATAATATCATCAAATGGCAATTCAGAAGACAAGATCAAAATAGACGGAATAAAGCAAACCAACTCATTGGACAAATGGCACCAATACTAAAGAACAAACACGAATCAATAGATAAAAAAAGCATTCTACAACATAAATCTTTTTGATAAAACCGCAAAACCCCATTGATTTTGTGATATTTACTTTAATGTTACAATTACATATAAAACTACATTGTATTATATTAGCATCACTACTACATACTGTTCAAATTTGAGGATTTTTAACGAAACAATATTTGATTAAATGTTTCAAAAACATGTTTGATGATGTATTCTTCATAAAAGAGAGGTGAAGAAATGTGTCATAAACAAATTCAGTATTTAAAATCAAGTGGAAATTCAAGAAGCAGATGAAAACCAGTGTGGAGCTAGTCTTAAGGAACAATACATTTTGAGCAAGATCAAGATCATCAGGTATTGAGTGAGATGGAAGCAATGTGACTGCACCAAGGAAATATAGGCTTATACAGCTGAGAGTGCAGATCTATTCAATGATTGTTTGATTGGGTTCCAAGACTATGTTCATTGCACTGTGAAACTATCTATATTAGAGCTTTAGTCTCCTGATTTTGATAACACTAGGGGAGCATCAACTCTGTAGCACCAGTGACGATCCCAGTGTGTGTGTACCAGAACCCCAACACCATAAAATCTACTGTGACTGGTTTTTCCAAATTTTTAAATGTTGCCAGAGTAGTGGCCTTATGGTCTACAATCATTTAAGAATGAGCATCCACAGTGACAATGTACATAGTAAAATATAGAGTGTTTGTCTGCAGTAATCATAGTGATGTTACTGCTGGTGCTCTGTGAATCAATGAGTCCTTATCAGCAAGGAATGAAACCATTAAAGTTGTTCAGTTCAGTCAATGAACATTATAAATCAATTATCTTCAGTGGAACACATTTTTATAAATGTGGTAAGTTTATATCAGGTTGTTTCTAAATCCCATGACATCCAACAGGATGGAAAGTGAATTTTTCTTATTTGTTGTTGCCTCAAGTGTGAGTGTCTCTGTGAAATGAAGTTTGGACATTGCAGCAGAGTTCAGAACATGTATGATGTATCATCGGCACCCAGCAACTATACATCGCGGCCAGACGAAGGACAAAGCCATGTAAAATTTCTGGTACCTGCAGAATGTGGTTAAAATGTGACAGGTTGAGTATAAGATATGTTTGAGTACTTTTCTGGAATTGTGCATATGTGAGTGTTTGTATGCTAGTACGAATAAATGTCAAATACCATGAATGTTATTTCCTACGTTACAATTCACTAATGCCTCAAATACTCATCTAATGAAGATGGGGCAAGATGGTTGTTCATTCTTTCCGCCCGTTACGCGATGTCCTGGGCACCATCCGAGAGACGAGCATGTTCGATGACAAGTCCTTGATACAAAATCTGGACATTCTGAATGAATCTCTGGTTACAAAGTACAAGCAAACCTCCAATGCACCCAAGCTGCCGGTTACAACATCTAACTGCATTTTAGCTAGACTATTTAGCTTAGAAAACACAAGGCTAATTCATAAATACCACCACATCTATTGACATACGGCAGAAGCCATGTGGGTTATCCTGGTAGTCAGTGTGTAATTTGGTCAAATGTCGTACCACAGAGCTCAACGTATATAGTTAACCAGATTACTGTTGTCGTCACTGCTTTGTTTGGTGACGAGAGTTATGTTTCCGTTGTGTGTACTTACAATTTCTTCTTCTTCTTCTTCGTTCATCCGGAGTTTTTTTTCGGATGTGATTGCGTTGTGCCTGTTTACAGCAGAGCTGCGTTCTTGCGCCGTTAGGCCGACACATCCGACTTCTGCGGGCATTTGTTGACCGGGTGAACCTTCCCGGGGGTTTCTTAGGACGATTAACTCTCACTGTTGTGGTGTTATGCCCCATCCCAGCTGGTCCATATAGAACAGCCAAAGATCCTGGTCAGCCCTCAAGGGAAGGCAGGGGCAGACCATGGGCATTCCCCGCCATCCAAGGAGGCTTCCATACTTGCAGAGCCGATACATAGCGCTCTGGTACTGGGCTCACCCAAGGAATCGTCACGTCCTGCACATGGCTGCTTAGCCTCACTTCCGTATATTGGGCCTTCCGTTCACCATAGGCTGTTCTTCCGGAAACCAGAAGTATGCAGTCTGCAGATGACATCCACACAGTGAGCTTTCGATTCGGACTTTCCACGTAATGGATTTGCTATCCAAGCAATATTCCATTTCATGCCACTAGGACACTTTTCCACCTTTTATGAAGCCCACACAATGGGCTTTTGATTCGGACTTTCCACGTAATGGATTTGCTATCCAAGCAATATTCCATTTCATGCCTCTGGGTCTTCATGCACCTTTAAATGTCAACCTGTATGTAGTTAAAGTAAGCTGCGGTCAACTTGAGCTTGTTGATATCTCCATAGAGCTTGTCCTCAAATGAAGCAGGTGTGGGCCAAAATATCTTTCTCTGTTCTGCATACGTTGGGCAATCCTGCAGCAAATGTTTTGCTGTCATTTTTCCAGTTCTACAATTACATTCATCAGTATCTCCTATCTTTAGTTTATTGAACAAGTGGTATTTCAGTCTGTTATGTCCTGTGCGGAGTCTGAAGATTGCTACTTGTTCTCTTCGGTCGAGTTTGTAATATGCATCATCCTTCTGATGGCCTGGATGCTCAGATTCCCATTTGGTTCTATAAGTGCTTTTTATCAACCTCTTTGCCTCATTATAGGTTATGTCTATGTCAGGCTGTGGTAGTCGTCCGCCCTCTTTTGCCAGTCTGTCAGCCTCTTCGTTTCCAGGTATACTGCAATGTGATGGGATCCACTGTATTACAACTTTTTTGGATTTCTGGCATAGACCATGGAGTGCTGCTCTTAGGTCAGTTAGTTCTGTGCTGTTATTGCTCTTGAGTATTGAGACAGCTGACTTTGCATCTGTGAAGATAGCTATTTGCTTCTCTTTATTTTCCTCCATCAGGAGCATTTCTGCTGCAGTTTTCAAAGCCTCTACCTTCGCTTTGAAGTTACTTGAAAATTTTCCAGTTGCCATTGAATGTGTTTTTTTCACTCCATTTTTTAAATTTAGGAGAATTCCTCCTCCTCCATTCTCTATTGAATTTTTGGCTGATCCATCTGTATATGCATGGGTCCAATTCCTGCTTGGGTAATGTTCTTTTATGTAGTTTAGGGTTATTTCTCTTCTTTCGGTTTCATGCTGAGTGTTCTTTTTCTCAATACCAGGAATGTTTTCTATCATCTCAGGCAATTGCTGCTGTCTCCAAGCTGGAAAGTTGTGTGCATTGTGTATGGGCTTGACTGTTGATATGTTAAGTATAGGATCTGCCCTAATCCTTCGTTTTGCAGTTTCTACAAAGTTGCTACGCTTCAGTCTTCCCTTTCCAAAACCATTAAATCTGTTGTACATAGGGTGGTCTGTCAATCTTCTAAATTTTTCTGCTTGTTGCTGGGCTCTGCTATCTCTTCTATCCTGCATTGGTTGTAAACAAGTGATCTTTTCTAGTTCATTAATAGGCGTTGTCTTCAGGCTTCCAGTTATGATTCGCATTCCTTGGTTTTGGACTCTACTTATTTTGTTAAAGTTTGACTTAGCTGCTGTTGCCCAAGCTGCAATGCCATATTCCAGTACTGGCCTCACCCGTCCAGTATATAACTTCTTGAGAACTTTCTCATCTGCTCCCCACGTTGTACCAGCAAGCTTTTTCATGATTGCCATTCTCTGCCTTGCTCTTGTTCGATTTTTCTCAACCTGTGTCTTCCATGTCAGGCGACGATCAAAGGTGACTCCTAGATAGTTTGGATTTTCTTCATGGCGCAATATTTTTCCATTCAATACCAGCTTAGGTTGCTGAGTTTTATTTGAGAGGGAGAACACTGTGCATGTTGTTTTCTCCTCACTTATCTTCACTAGCCATGATTTTGACCAGTCCTCTACCGCTAATAAGGCTTGCTGTATTCTGCTGTTAGCTGTACTAATATATTCTTCAGATGTCCATATGGCTAGGTCATCTGCAAAGGAGGATGTGTGCACTCTGGCTGGAAAATTGTCTGTGATGTCATTTATATATGCTAGGAATAATGTTGGTGAAAGAACTCCTCCTTGGGGGACACCTTGCTCCAGCAGCATCATTTTGCTTGTTTGTCCTTGTACTTTTGTCCTGGCAATTCTGTTCTCAAAGTAGTGGCTGATCCATTTATACATTTTTCCACAAACATGCATGTTTTGCAGTTTTACTTTCAGTCCTTCCTTCAATACTTTATCAAATGCTTTTTCTAAATCTATCCAGACTGCTAGTGTGTGCTTTTTCTCTTGGAAGGCATCCTCTATTTCCTGAGCTATATAGGTTATTTGATCTTCAGTGGATCTGTATTTTCTGAATCCTGCTTGGTGTGGTGTTAAGAGTTTGTTTTCTTCCAGATGCCATGTTAGCCTGCCATTGATAATGCGTTCCATTAATTTTCCTACACAGCTAAGTAGACTGATAGGTCGATAGCCATTTGGTTCTTCCAGGTCTTTTCCCTTCTTTGGGACTGGTATTAGTATAGCTTCCTTCCATGCCTGTGGGACTATTCCTCTCTTCCAGCTGTTATTTAGGACTGCTAGTAGTTTCTTCTTTGCCTTGGTGCCTAGTCCTATTAGCATTTCATTTGTGATTCCATCCTTTCCTGGTGATTTCTTCTTTTTTAGGGTATTCATTGCCTGTTCCATTTCTTCCATTGTTAGATTTGCCATCATATATTCTGCTGCTGTCTCTGTATATCTATGATGTATCTGTTTATCTTTGATTGCTTTCTTCTGTTCGGCTGTAATATCAATGTGGTTTGCACTGGCATAGTGTTCCATTAGTGCATTTGCAGCCTTTTTTCCTGTAAGCAAGGCATTTCCTTGTTTAATTGTTATTTGTTTGTTTCTAGGTCCTTCATTGTTCATGGCTTTCACTAGTTTCCATAGTTTGTTTCCATCCCTGTCAAAATTCAGGTTTTCTGATTTTTCCCTCCAACAATCTCTTGTTGTTTGATTTACTGTTCTTTTATATTTTGCTGAGATGGCTTTGAGAGAGATGTTTGCTTCAATTGTTTGTTCTCTCTCTGCTGTCTTCCTGGCATCTTCAACTTTGTCCTCCAAACTTTGTAGTTCTTCAGTCCAGTATGGTTTGTAATTTTTCCTCGCTCCTCTTGGAATGGACTCAGTGGCTGCCTGTATTATCGCTCTGTTTAGACTTTCCACCATTTGCTTTATGTTGCCATATCGTGTATTTATGTTTTCACAATATTTGTCTGTTAGTATGGCAAATCTGTCCCAATCTGCTCGTTTGTAATTCCAGCGGGGCAAGGGCTTTTGCTCCTGTGGAACATACTCCATATTCATTTCAAGCTTGATTGGTCTGTGGTCACTACCTGCTAATTGGTCCAGCACATGGCGATCGATTTTGTGGAGGATGTCTCCTGTGCAGAAAGCTAAGTCTGGAGTAGAAGTGGTAAGCCATCTTCTGGAGTAGAAGCTTGGTGTGTCATCCGCTTTGTTGAGTAGATGGAGATTTGAGTCTATTTCCCAGTCCTCCAATTCATGTCCTCTTTTGTCAGTATCTGAGTATCCCCATCTTTCTGAACGGCTATTAAAGTCTCCGACAATAATGCAGTTTGTGTCAGTTATTTTCATGTTTGAGAGTGTAAGGTCCTTATCTGCTGGGCTGTACAGATTGTAGATTCTTATTTTCACGTCCTTTATCATTATATCAACACCTATAATTTCCGTTTGGTTGTCAGAGATCACAGATACTTCGCTGCAAGGTATTGTATTTCGTGTAAGTATTAGAACTCCTCCTTTGTGTCCTTCGCGGTCGAAACGTGTGGCCTGATATCCTCTGACTGAGAATTTGTGATTGGCGTTGAGGTGTGTCTCTTGAATGCATGCCACATCTATTCTATCTTTATGAAGACGCTGTGTTAGGGAGTCTTTCTTCTTGTAAACTCCTTCGGCATTCCACTGTAGTATGTTGAGTGTCCGGGGTATTTGGTCAATAGCTCTTAACCTACTCCTCTGTGCCTTGACTCCACAGCACAGGGGAAGGTGACCACCAGTAGTCATGGGTGGACCCCCTCGAGGCAGGGAGCCCGGCACTATCACCGCCTGATGGGACTTCACGGGATTAGCACCATATCGATTAATTTTGATTTGTGACATCATGAATTAAGTTACGTTGCACTGCTTTGTCAAGCCTGTGGCTCAGTACATCCGATTTCGACAAGCATTTATTCGGGATGCTTTCCCTAGCCTTTGACTGTCCCCAGTCTACCTACAAGGCAGCAGGTTTCACGTTGCACTGCTTTGTCAAGCCTGTGGCTCAGTACATCCGATTTCGACAAGCATGTATTTGGGGTGCTTTCCCTAGCCTTTGACTGTCCCCAGTCTACCTACAAGGCAGCAGGTTTGTGTGTCTCTTCGTCTGGTCCCTCTCCCTTGACCTGTCCGACATGGGTGGCCCTACCAGTAGCTGTGCTACCGTCGGCATAGCTCTTGGGGTCATTGGGACGCACAAGCCCCTCTACCTCGTCACGGTGGACACACAGCAGAGGGGGTACTTACAATTTGATAGGTTTTCTTTTTATTACATTTGTTTTGTTCCCATTATACATGTATATACTGTTTTCGCCAGGAATGAGGCGCTGGAACCTCTTGCCCCCGGGTAGATTGGGCCCGTTAGCTATTAAAGCGGCCAATCTAGGAGATGGAAAACCCCGATTATAAACCCCTAAGTTTAAGGTGGACCTACGTGCCGAGGACTGAATGGCCACGGGTGAGTTGGTCGTGAACGTGGAACGTCTGGTATGCGGGCGGGCGGGGCGGCGCCAGGCGTGTGGACTCCTGAGGGACATCCCCTGCCCCTTCCCTAGTAAACAGGCAATGCTAGGGTGACAGTTTTTTTCCTGCATTATCCAAACTTTGCTTATGGATTTAATTAAACATGGGAATCGTCGCCGGAGCTACGGAGCACGTGCTCTGCGCTTGACACATCTTTCAGCGGCTAGCGAAGAGAGAGTGAGGAGGAGAAGGCGAGGAAATGGTGTGAGAAGAAGGCATAGAAATAGGAGGGCAGGCGCCAGGAGAACAAGACGAAAAGTGGAGAAGATTAGGTTTCAACCATGTAAGAGTGGGATACTGGAACTGTCGTAGTGCCAGGCAGAGAGGTCCTGTATTGGAGAGGCTAATATATGATTTTGACTGTCCTCATGCTCCAGGAGTTAAATACAGACAAATACCATTGCCCTGGGTACGTCAGTTATATAAACCCCACTGGGCAGAAGAGACATGGGCAAGGTCTGCTGGTGAAGAAAGGAGTGAAGCATGTGGCACTTGACTTGAGCCAGTGGAATCACAGTGCAAGAGAGGTCCAGGGTATACAAATGGAGATTGGTGGCCTAAGTTGGAACATCATAAATGTATATGCCACAGTGGACTGTTTTGTCAGAAAGGAACAATGGGACTGGCTTAAGGAATTGGAGGAATTACCAGGTGATAGGCTACTCATATGTGGAGACTTCAATGCGAGGAACAGAGATTGGGACAGTAGTGGAGAAAACCGACAGGGAATTGCCCTTGCGGATGCCATGGTGGACTCCGATGTGGTCTGCATAAATGATGGTAGGCCGACTAGAATGGCAATGAGGCCTGGCGATGCAGACACTGCTATTGATTTGGCACTTGTCTCCCAGTCATCAGTCCTTGATGTAAAGTGGACTGTTTTGAATGACCATGGGAGTGATCACATGCCATGCTCAGTCCTGATCTCTAAGTCCAGGAAAGTTAAGGTTGGGAGAGCGCGCAAGACCTTCCGGTATGAGTGGACCGACAGCCTTCTTGGACGCCTCAGACAGGGGGCATGCAACAGGACTGTTAAAACTCCTTTTTTGCATCCCCCATGGTGGACCCCAGAAGTAGACAATGCTTGGAAAGCAAAGAGAGCTGCAGTGAAGCAGCTAAGGAAAGTGCGACAGACACCCCGAAGCTCACGAGAGGAAGTGGACACAGCGGAAAATGACAAGAAAGACAAGGTGGAGGCTTTCAAGCGATGTGCTGCAGAGGCCAAGAACGTAAAATGGGAATGTTTTATGAAGGAGATTGGAGGTGATAAAACACTGCGTAAATTCTGGAAACTGCACAGACAAATGCAAAGAAAAGATCGGCCTATGACAGTGGGAACAATTTATAAAGAGGATGGTGTACGCGTGACAACAGACAAGGAGAAAGGGGAGGCGTTTCTCCAGAGATTTTTAGAGCAGACCAATCATAATGATGCGGATACCAGGGATGCAGTTAGAGAGGAATTATCTGGCACAATGGAGAATATGCCTTATGAAGACATCATACGGGTTGAAGATGTTAAACATATTTTGAAAAAGGCAAAAGACACGGCACCAGGGCCTGATGGTGTCAGGTATGGCCACATGAAGGCTTTGAGCGATGTAGACCTGAAGGAGATGGCCGACTGCTTTAATCAGAGCATTAGGACAGCATCAGTACCGCAGGATTGGTTGCATAGCTATCTCATCCCTCTCCCAAAACCATTCAAGGATCATTCAAAGCTTAGCGGCTTTAGGATCATCACCCTTCAAAATACATTTGGGAAGGTTTTAGAGAAGATAGTCGCTGTTAAGCTGCAGGATTTTTTGGAAAGGGGGAAGCTTCTTCCAAGAGGCCTGGGGAGCTACAGGCCAGGAAAAGATACCTGGTCAAATGCAGCCACTTTTGCCTTTGACGTTTATGAGGGGTTCCAGAGTAGACAGGAAACGATGGCGGCAGCGCTTGATCTCGAGGATGCGTACAATAGAGTTCGCTATGATATTTTGATGACCGCACTTATGGAGAAGGGGGTCAATCCCTGGTTGGTGAACTGGATAGCAGCCGTCCTGCATTCTCGTCGGGTTGCTCTCCGTCTGGGTGCATGGACCTCAGAGCCACATATTTTAACCCCGGGACTGCCACAGGGATCTGCAATCTCACCGGTGCTCTTTAATGTGTATACGAGCAAGATTGCATACCTAGAAGCACCAGGGGTTGGAAGGATTACTAACATTTGCAGATGATATTCTTGCATACAGGCAGGGGAGAAATAGGGATCAAACAGCCCAGGAGCTACAGGCGACAGTAGACAAAGTGATTGACTGGTGCACTGAAATGAGTGCTGTCATCCACCCGGAAAAGGCGGCTGTTTTGTGGTGCTCTCTGGACAACAGGATTGTGAGAGATGATGCCCCAAGCCTCACGATAGATAGAAGCGTCAACAGAGAGAACAAACTGAAGTATCTGGGAATCACATTTGACAGGAGTCTGTCCTTCAAGGACCATGTGGAGACGGTTGTGACAAGATCTCAAAAGGGACTCAATGCACTTAAAACTATGGCTGCAATGGACACAGAGCAGAGAATGCTCTTCACACTATACCAGCACTTGATCCTCTCAGTGATTGATTATGGACTAGGACTGCTCACTGTCTCAAAGAGTCAGCTGGTGAAATTAGAGCGCATACAGAACGAAGCTATGCGGGTCATTCTAGGATGCACCAGAGACACCCCAGTAGTGTGTATGCGTTACATCCTTGGTCTGCCTACTGTTGCTGGTAGGCACAAGGTGATGCAGGCGAAGGCATACCTCAGAGTAGCTGCAGACACAGATCACCCGTTGCATGAGGCGCTGGACGTAGTTAAGGGTCAGAGACTGATAAGAGGGAAATCATGGATGGCTCAGGCGGAGGATACGATCAGACAGGTGTGCCCCTTGGAGAACATTAGGCGAGGAGAGGAGTGGGTCAGAGTGCCAGCCGAGCAGTCAGACTTGTGCAGAGTTATAATCACATTGAGCCGGGAGTGCAGGGAGTGGCCAGCAGGGGCCACGGAAGTGGAAATTCAGCAACTAATTCAGGATAATTCTCGCCCGGGTGATGTGATTATCTACACGGATGGTTCGGTGTTGAGAGGTAGGAGAAGTGCCTGGGGATTCTTAGCAAAAGCTAATGGTCGACGTTTGGTGCAGGAGAGCCTGGCGTATGATGACACAACATCTAGCTTAAGAATGGAGGTGGAGGCGGTCAAGTGCAGCTTTCCGCTGGATAGAGAACACGATACATACACACATTGTGATTGTAACTGACTCAGAAAGCATGCTGAGGAGGGTGAGGACAGGCAGGCTTCGTGCAGAGTGGCTTGCTTCGCTTCGGAGGTCACGGGTAGCAAGCATCACCTGGATCTTTTCTCCGGGGCATGCCGGTGTGCTGGGGAATGAACAGGCGGACAGATTGGCTGGCTCGGCAAAACTTGGTGGAGTATTGATGCATGACAAGACAGACGTGGTTGCGGCCTTGTGGGAGCACGTGTACACCTCGGAGGAGCAAATGGATCACCATAGTCTGGTAAGAATGAGGCAGCGAGGTGTGACGAGGGGATCTGGCCGACGCTCGACGCTCAGAGGAAAGGCGAGACGGACATATAATCAGATTGCTACTGGAACTATTAGTGTTGGAACTCTTCGCTGGCTGCTGAGGATGGGGACGGAGCGCTTATGGGAATGTCCCGAATGCTGTGATGTCGGTTCCTAAATCAATCAATCAATCAATCAATCAATCAATCATAGGTATCCATTTGACGAATGGCCTCTCAAACCTGTGGAAAAAAAGGTGTTTTAAACTGTACTGTGTAAATGGGTTTGTCTTCCTCATTCACCATGACAAGGTCACTGTGTTCTGTCTGTTTACGGAGATTTGATTTCTTTATTATTTTGGTTTGCTTGAAAAGAATTGCCTATATCTTATACATACTTCACAGTCTTTTATTGTTGCGTTTGCTCGCTTTGAACTCAAGCGTAGTCCATACACACTATTTATAGTAGTGCTAGGCTGAATTTTGCGCGTGCATTAGCTTTCCCTATTAACAGTGTCTCTCGCCATCAGGCGAACCCACTCCAACTTCAGAGGTACTTGTAATTTATGTCCCCAAGTCAAGGACGATAGGTCAACATTTTAGTCCAACTGTCCGGTGTAGGGGTTGAACCCGTTACCTCGGCATCAGCACACCGGATGTTTAAGAACACGCGTTCTTATCCATTCGGCCATGCATACCTCACAGTCTTTCTTAGTTCGCTCAGTGGTCCGAGAAGTTATGCTTTTACTGTTATGTTTTTTAGGCCAGAAGGTTTGTCTTGATATGTCGTACTCGGGACAGTCTTGGAGTATGTAATCTGTCTGGGGTGTAAATCCACATGGCTTATTTGCCAGTCTGATTTTTTTTTATACATGTGAATGCAGAGCTGACTGTGTGCCATTCTTAGGCACAGAAAAATGATTTGTTTAGGTCTGTTCATAATAAGATAATCATACGATGCTGATTTTGGTAGCTTTCTGATTCATTTGATGATTCTTTTCTTTTGGTGGTATGTGACTGGTACACCAGACGGCTCTTTTGTGGCATCTTCTGTAGGTAGTTGAACAGCTCTCTCTTTCTGTGCATGTCAAGACAGTATACACTGTATGGTAATCTTATATTGTTTGTATAGTTCAGACTGCAGTGTCTGTAGTACTTGCAATATTCTGGACTGGAGTGCCTGAAGTAATCATTTTGTGTCATTCAGTGATATCTGAGGTCTGACAATCCACTCTGCTAAGGCAGTATCTGCTATGAAGTTATTTCTATAGTTAACCCCCAAAAAAGTCGCTTAAAAGTCGACAGGGTCGACTTCATTGCACCAGGATTTATCCCATATGGCTCAGTCTCTTTCCACAGCGCTGAAAGCGTCGCACAAAGCACGAACTCCTTAGCTCCAGCGACGACCCTCAGAAGTCTCCGGGAAAAAATGCACTCGTGAACCAAAGGACGCGGCCCGGAATCAAACCCACAACCTTCGGAGCCTGAGTCAGATGGCTTGGCCACGGAGACTCCCTATAGTTAACAAGTATCTTTCAATACAGCATATGTACTGAATGAATTAATACTTACCACTGTTGTAGCAATGGCCATACCCACCATAATAAGCACAGGGAATACCTTAAGCATAATCATCTTCCGATTTAAAAAAATCTAGGTGGTTAACAATTGAGATAATACCTTCATTCGCTATCCGAGGCACTGCTTTCATCACGAAATTCAAAGAAAAGTGAAATAGCTGCTTCCCGCGGTGGAATTGCTTCCAGCGGTGGAATTGCTGCTGCTGCAACACGGAAACAGTAAACATATCTCTAAAATGAATAGTTAGCATCAAGGAGAAAAACACTTAAATAATAAAATCCCAACTCATTCGCCATCACAAGTCCCAGTAGTAAAACCATGATTGCAAATATCAATAGATAATTTTTCTTTCTACAGGCCAAGGGAAAATCATTAAAATAGTAATTTCTGTACATTAGCATTTGGGCATGATACAAACAGCTATACTGACGCTTTTTAATTATTGTTTGATTATGTTCAGATACAATGTTTAATATTATATACATTATTTTTCACAGATTTTTTTTTTTTTTGCATTCCCTGGCTTTGAACTCAATCGTAGTCCATACACGCGCTACTATGTCTAGTAAACTGGACTTATTTTTGCGAGTAGTATGTCCCAAATACCATTGTCCCTGGCCATCAGCTGAACCCACTCTGGCTTCTGAGGTGCTTGTAATTTACATCTCCAACTCAAGAATTCTGGCTCTGTAACGGAGGGGTTACGGACGCAATTCATAGTCCCGAATACCGCGTTCGAAACACAGCTGCAGGCGATTTGGCAGCAGACCGCTTTGCGTTGATGTTCATTAAAAATGGTATAAGTGCCAGTCGTTAAAAAGCAATTGCAAGCTACTGAACATAAACTTGCCAAGAAATCACAAACATCAAAACAACGCTGGGGTTGACTGCGACATCCTTTAGAGGATATGCAACTAACATTTTTAAAAAAGCTAGGATGAAATTTACACAGATATCACCATCATCATCCCATAGCAAGTCATTTGCAGAGTGTCACACTCACAACCAGCTGGACATATTCTCCATCCTTCGCTGGGTCTCAGAGTGTCACTCTCACAACCAGCTGGACATATTCTCCATCCTTCGCGGGGTCTCAGAGTGTCACTCTCACAACCAGCTGGACATATTCTCCATCCTTCGCGGGGTCTCAGAGTGTCACACTCACAACCAGCTGGACATATTCTCCATCCTTCGCTGGGTCTCAGAGTGTCACTCTCACAACCAGCTGGACATATTCTCCATCCTTTGTCGGGTCTCAGGGTGTCACTCTCGCAACCAGCTGGACATATTCTCCATCCTTTGCCGGGTCTTAGAATGCCACTCTCACAACCGGATGGACATATTCTCCATCCTTTGCCGGGTCTTAGAATGCCACTCTCACAACCGGATGGACATATTCTCCATCCTTTGCCGGGTCTTAGAATGCCACTCTCACAACCGGATGGACATATTCTCCATCCTTTGCCGGGTCTTAGAATGCCACTCTCACAACCGGATGGACATATTCTCCATCCTTTGCCGGGTCTAAGAATGTCACTCTCACAACCAGCTGGACATATCCTCCATCCTTTGCCGGGTCTTAGAATGCCACTCTCACAACCGGATGGACATATCCTCCATCCTTTGCCGGGTCTAAGAATGTCACTCTCACAACCAACTGGACATATTCTCCATCTTTTGCCGGGTCTCAAAATGTCACGTTGACAACCAGTTGGAAATATTCTCCATCTTTTGCCGGGTTTCAAAATGTCACTCTCACAACCAGCTGGACATATTCTCCATCCTTTGTCGGATCTCAGAGTGTCTCTCACAACCAGCTGGACATATTCTCCATCCTTTATTGGATCTCAGAGTGTCACTCTCACAACCAGCTGGACATATTCTCAATCCTTCGCCTGGTCTCAGAGTGTCACTCTCATAACCAGCTGGACATATTCTCCATCCTTCGCCGGGTGTCAGAGTGTCACTCTCACAATCAGCTGGACATATTCTCCATCCTTCGCGGGGTCTCAGAGTGTCACACTCACAACCAGCTGGGCATAGTCTCCATTCTTTGCCGGGTCTCAGAGTGTCACTCTCACAACTAGCTGGACATATTCTCCATCCTTCGCCGGGTCTCAGAGTGTCACTCTCACAACCAGCTGGACATATTCTCCATCCTTCGCCGGGTCTCAGAGTGTCACTCTCACAACCAGATGGACATATTCTCCATCCTTTGCTGGGTCTCAGAGTGTCTCTCACAACCAACTGTACATATTCTCCATCTTTTGCCGGGTTTCAAAATGTCACTCTCACAACCAGCTGGACATATTCTCCATCCTTTGCCGGGTCTCAGAGTGTCGCACTCACAACCAGCTGGACATATTCTCCATTCTTTGCCGGGTCTCAGAGTGTCACTCTCACAACCAGCTGGACATATTCTCCATCCTTTGCTGGGTCTGAGAGTGTCACTCTCACAACCAGCTGGACATATTCTCCATCCTTCGCCGGGTCTCAGAGTGTCACTCTCACAACCAGCTGGACATATTTTCCATCCTTTGCCGGTTTTTAGAATGTCACTCTCACAACCAGCTGGACATATTCTCCATCCTTCGCCGGGTCTCAGAGTGTCACTCTCACAACCAGCTGGACATATTTTCCATCCTTTGCCGGGTCTTAGAATGTCACTCTCACAACCAACTGGACATATTCTCCATTCTTTGTCGGGTCTCAGAGTGTCATTCTCACAACCAACTGGACATATTCCCCATCCTTTGCCGGGTCTAAGAATGTCATTCTCACAACCAACTGGACATATTCTCCATCCTTTGCCGGGTCTTAGAGTGTCACGCTCACAACCAGCTGGACATATTCTCCATCTTTTGCCGGGTCTCAGAGCGTCACTCTCACAACCAGCTGGACATATTCTCCATCCTTTGCCGGGTCTTAGAATGCCACTCTCACAACCAGCTGGACATATTCACCATATTTTGCCGGGTCTCAGAGTGTCACCCTCACAGCCAGCTTGGCTGTCCTCATCGTCCTTATCTGCAACAGCCTGCGAAGAGTCCCAATACTAATGACACCAGTCTGATAATGTGTCCACCTGGCCTTGTGTTGGAGTTTTCAGTGCCGGTCAGATCCTTTCGTCACTCCCTGCAGCACCATTCTCTCCAAGCTGTGATAATCTAACTGTTCATCTGCGCTATACACATGATTCCAAAGGGCCCAACCACACCTGCATTATCACGCACCAAAACCCAACCAAGGCGTGCAGACCCAGCCAATCTGTCCGCCTGCTCGTTTCCCACCACATCAGCCAATCTGTCCACCTGCTCGTTTCCCACCACACCAGCCAATCTGTCCACCTGCTCGTTTCCCACCACATCAGCCAATCTGTCCACCTGCTCGTTTCCCACAACATCAGCCAATCTGTCCACCTGCTCGTTTCCCACCACATCAGCCAATCTGTCCACCTGCTCGTTTCCCACCACATCAGCCAATCTGTCCACCTGCTCGTTTCCCACCACACCAGCCAATCTGTCCACCTGCTCGTTTCCCACCACATCAGCCAATCTGTCCACCTGCTCGTTTCCCATAACATCAGCCAATCTGTCCACCTGCTCGTTTCCCACCACATCAGCCAATCTGTCCACCTGCTCGTTTCCCACCACACCAGCCAATCTGTCCACCTGCTCGTTTCCCACCACACCAGCCAATCTGTCCACCTGCTCGTTTCCCATCACACCAGCCAATCTGTCCACCTGCTCGTTTCCCACCACACCAGCCAATCTGTCCGCCTGCTCGTTCCCCACCACACCAGCCAATCTGTCCGCCTGCTCGTTTCCCATCACATCAGCCAATCTGTCCACCTGCTCGTTTCCCACCACATCAGCCAATCTGTCCACCTGCTCGTTTCCCACCACACCAGCCAATCTGTCCACCTGCTCGTTTCCCATCACATCAGCCAAACTGTCCACCTGCTCGTTTCCCATCATATCAGCCAATCTGCTCTCTATTTTTGATTCATGAATTGATGACTGCCATTCTGCCAGAAGCATGCCTGTCTTCACCTTTCTCATCATACTTTGTGAGTTCGTTACAATTACCACAAGTGGGTGCTGTTCTTTCTAAGCTATTGTGGCATTTAATATGGCCAGAGTATTTCAGTTTGCCTGACATGAAGCTGTTCATGAGCCGGTGTTCTTCGATGTTCACATCTGGTTAAATATCAGCATTTAAAAAAATCTTCCTGATCCACGGTATTGTCAGAATTTTTGCTGTAATATTTAAATTCAAAAGTCTCAATTTTCTTCCTTAGTGACTGAGACATCTAAATCTAAATGTGTTTATTATCTCAGAATTCATAACCTGGTGTGTATATCACAGTATTCAAATTTGCAAGATATTATCTCACAATATAGTTAACATAAAATGTACCTCCTCTTCCTCTGTTTCTGCCTCTGCCTGTGTTTCTGCCTATTCCTCTGTTTCTGCCAGTTCCTCTGGGCCTCGTACTGGGTCTTCTATTTCCAGTACCCCTTGATGCTCCAGCTCCGGTCATGTATGTTGCTGCTGCTGCTGCTGCAGGTATATTGCCAGATGGGCCGGCCTCTGCTGCATCAAACATCTCTTGTGCAACTATAAAACAAACCAGACTAGTATTGCCATGTCTTTAACAAACATAATTATAATTCTAGAAATCTTTTTCTCCATAAACATTTTTTGTAATATATATTTCAAAAGGATGAGTTAATCTTCTTCTCCGTGCATTTTTCATATTTATTTCGCTGGTCAGCATGGCTGAATGAATAAGAACGTGTGCTCTTAAACAGCTGGCGTGCTGATGCCAAGGTAAGGGATTCAACCCCTACACCGGACAGTTGGACTAAAATGTTGACCTATTGTCCTTGACTTATTTAGATTTCTCCAAAGTCGGAGTGGGTTCGCCTGATGGCGAGGGACACTGTTAATAGGGAAAGCTAATCCACATTTAAAATTCAGTCCAGCACTACTAGAAGTTGTGTATGGACTGCGCTTGAGTTCAAATCGAGCAATCGCAAAAAAGCAAACAAATACACAAAAAAGCAAAAAAAAATACAATATATATATATATATATATATATATATATATATATATATATATATATATATATATATATATATATATATATATATATATATATATATATATATATTTCAAAAAGATGAGTCAAGTAGTAAATATTGTTCTCCATAAACATTGTTAACAATATATATTTCAAATAGATGAGCCAAGTAGTGAATCTTGTTCTCCATAAACATTGTTAACATATATATATATATATATATATTTTTTTTTTAAATGAGCCACGTAGTAAATCTTGTTCCCCATAAACATTCTTATAACATATATTTCAAAAAGATGAGTCAAGCAGTAAATCTTGTTCCCCCAAAACATTTTTTTATGATATATATTTCAAAAAGACGAGACAAGTAGTAAATCTTGTTCCCACAAACATTTTGTATAGTATATATTTCAAAAAGACGAATCAAGTATAGGGTGCATTCACCCTCTGTGGAGTTCATGCAACATAAAAGGTAAATACAAAACTTGGAATGGCAATATGTTCAAAAACCCCACATTCATTAAAACTACACCCTATGGTAGAGGACCTTTTTACATACTTGGTATATGGTGCTAGCCCCATATTTGTATAGACCAATCAACACATGAAGGTTGATGTGGTCAGTATTACAATGACCACCATTACTTCTCAAGACATTTCCGTGTATCCTAGGTTGAGGTCAAGTTAAACAACTCGCCTTATGTGAATTCAAGCCATGACCACCACGCCGGCAGGCAAACAAGAAGACAAAGTGAAAGAAATATGAGAATGTAAGAATAAACTGCTAACATTTCATTCTTGATTGTACCTATTCTACCCTGTAGTATTACAGGCATAAATACTTGACTGACTGAATTCTCTCATAATTATAAAATCCATGAAACACCTCTCTTGCTGATTATTTTTTTTTTTTTTGGGGGGGGGGGGGGGGGCGTTTGATTGCTTTTAACTCAAGCGTAGTCCATACAAGTGCCACTATTCTAGTGCACTGATTTTTGAGTGTGGATTATCTTCCCTTATTACCACTGTCCCTCGCCATGAGGTGAACTCACCCCTACTTCAGAGATGAGTATTTAACATTATAGTTCAACTAACCGGTGTAGGGGTTGAATTCGCTACCTCGGCATCAGCGCAGTAGAAGTTGAAGAGAACGTTCTCTTATCCATTCGGCCTTGCTGACCTCCACTCTTGCTGATGTTGTGGCTGAACAACCAAAGTGAGGGGCAGACATGTTGGGCCATTCCCCACAGTCACACTTCATCTTCTTCTTGTCCATGGCGTGTGGCATTGATGGACATGTCTTTCCACCGCTTCATGTCTTGTGTACTGCGTGAGTGCGGCCAAACGAGGATTTGATGTCAACTCTCAACATTTGCAACGAAGGAAAAGACTGGTCACCTATTCCTCCGTCTACTCAGGCCTACAAAATGTGATGGTCCGAAGATATTTTATGCTCGCTTTAAACTCGAGCGTAGTCCATACTGGACTGATGTTTATGTGTGGGCTAGCTTTCCCTATTACCAGTGTCCCTCGCCATCAGGCGAACTCGCTCCGACTTCAGAGGTACTTGTAATTTACGTCCCCAAGTCAAGGACGAGAAGTCAATATTATAGTCCAACTGATTGGTGTAGGGGTTGAACCTGCTACCTCGGCATCATTCCACCAGAAGATTAAGAGCAAGCGCACTTATCCACTCTGCCATGTTAACCTCATTAAACAAATCTCAAGGAAGCCCTCCTATCCTCTGATATCTGTTCTCCTCTGAAGTAAAAAAAAAAATAAAAGACATGTTTTTATTCCACGAGTTGTATTGAGTATATGGCAAAAAGCAACACAGTAAAGAACCTTTTCACATGCCTTGTGGCATGCTGGGTATATATTGCTAATCTCATATATTTATAGACCAATCGGACTTGATCGGTGATACTATCACATCATGCAGGTGGCCTTTACTACTCAAGACAAATGGTACCCATTTTATACTAGGAATCCAGGTCTATATTTTTTAAATCCCTGCCTCAAAGAGGATTTGACCACATGACTGTTGGGCTGCTGCCAAGCATGCTAGCCACTGCGTTACCGAGGCCCCCTCCCCTGAAAACTTCTTCATTATTGGTTAGATTCTGCAGCTGTTTTCTACGGGATAAAATAGCCAGCCCCAAGGAAAACCCCCCTCAGCTGCTTCTTACCAGTTTTGTAGGTTAACATGTTAAATATTCTTAGCTACTGACCAATAAAACAATAAAAAAAATGTCAATTTCAACGAGAAGAATTGTTGAAGATCTACATAGAACTTGTACATTTGTATTGATGTGAAGCGTGGACAATGAGCAGTCATGCTGAAAAATATCTACTGGCTGTGGAAATGTGGTTTCTAAGGAAAATGCAAAGAATACCATGGTCAGACAGAAAAACCAATGACCAAGTCCTACAAGAAACAAATGAAAACCATAAACTGATTAGAGAAATCTTCTTCTTCTTTGCGTTCATACGGAGTGTTTTTTCAGATGTGATTGCGGCGTGTCTCGTTATGCACCCTTGGGTCGAGACCCTTAGGCCAAAACATCCGACTTTTAGCGTGCATTTTTGACAGGTTAGCATTCCTGTGGGACTCTCACGTTTGTGGTGCCGTCCACATCCCAGCTTGTCAAGTTGGAACGGTCGAATGCTTCACGATCAGCCCTCAAGGGAAGGCAGGGACAGTCCATGGCATTTTCCGCCATCCAGGGTGGCTTCCATAGTTGCAGAGCCGACACATAGCGCCCTGGTGCTGGGCTCACCGAGGGAATCGTCACGTCCTGCTCATGGCTGCTTTAATTCCTCACTTCGATATATTGGGCATATCGTTCACCACGAGCCTTTCCCGCACTGACCAGACCGGTCTGCAGACGGTATCCACTCAGCGAGTTTTCGATTCGGACATGTGCTTGTTGATGTGCCCGTCAGAGCTGTTCCGGGCACAACGAACATTCGGAAACTAGCTAGTCAGAGCTTTTCCGGACACGAGCTATTCGGAAAACTAGTTAGTCAGAGCTGTTCCTAGCACGAAAGACATTTCACTCGGACGTTTTTTTGCGTTGTGCCTGATTTATTTGCACCCGTAGGCCAGCACATCCGACTTCAGCAGGCATTTTTACGGGTTGGCCTTCCCGGGGTTTCGAGAGACGTTAGACTGTTAGTGCTGTGGTGTCGCCCACATCTCAGCTGGTCAAAGTAGAACGGTCAACGACATCTCGGTAAACCCTCAAGGGAAGGCAGGGGCAGACCATGGGCATTCCCCCGCTATCCAAAGAAGCTTCCATAATTGCAGAGCCTGAACATATTGCTCTGAGACTGGGCTCACCCGAGGAGTTGCCACGTCTTGCTCATGGCTGCTTTAATTCCTCATTTCCATGCGTTGGGCATTTCACTTGCCACTGGTCGCTCAAGCACACAATAGGAACGGTCATTTTGCGGGAAATTTCCACTAGGTAAGCTTTCGCTTTGGTCATCGGGCCACGCATTGGATTCGCTAGTCGTGCGTTCAATTTCGTGTTATTGAGACGTTTTTCCACATTTGTCTAGACTCTTTATGAGTTAGATACAGACAGTTTTCGTAACCATTTCTTTCGACTGGGGCACTTTTTCTACCTTTTAGTACTCGCTCACGAAGTAGGCTACATGTGCTGCCGGCTCAGCACCTTACCTCCGTACAGAAGTGAGCGAGAAGCGGCCAGGCCCTCTCATCTGGGGATCCCTCATATCCCCCAGCTGAGAGCCTTCGGACAAGTATCTGAACTGGGTATGTAGCGTGCTCAGAATCTCATCTCCATTTTTCGGTAGATGGGTATCGGCCAGGTTTTCACATCCGAGGGTTTATGGCTTAGAGGCGTTCAGCCACAACCCTCGACATAGAGCCTTATAGTATGTGTCCGGACCAAGAACTTCTGCCTTCGTGCGCCTGATTTAAACTTTTGACTGCTCTCCTCAGTCTACCTGCAGAGCATCAGGTTGTGTCTCGCTTAGTCTGGCCCCTATACCATGAGCTGTCCGATATGTAGTTTTCCATCCATCGACATAGCACATGGAGTCAATGGGACACGCAAGCTCCCCCACCACGTCAAGGCGGAGACACACTGAGGGAGATTAGAGAAATTAGACATAGTCAGAATTTTCTTGGACACATTATGGGAAGAAATAAATTGAAGAACTTGGTAACAACTGGCAAAACTGAGAGGAAAAGAACAAAGGGAAGGCAGAGAAGTGAATACTTGGATGCTCGGCCATGTGGTATGGTTGAGATAAGAACGCAGAGCTGATCAACGACTCTGGTGATCATGTGAGATGGCGAACTATGACCGCCCACACTTATCGACATGGCACATGATGATGATTTTTAGCTTCCCTTATGCACCCAGGTAACAACTTACCAGGAGTTAACATTGCCAGGCTTATATAATCTTAGCTGGACTTCGGAATTTCATAATCATGTTGTTAACCTTACCTTTTCGCTGTTGCACCGCCTCTGCCCGCTTGTTTTTCTTATCACTAGACAGTTCCATCATGTCATCGATACAGTTGTCCAGAACAAAGTTTGGTATTTGGGCAATGATTGGAGTGCGGCAGGTCGGACACTCCTTTGTGGCTTTCATCCACTTGCCGATACACAACTTGCAAAAGCTGTGTCCGCACACCAAAGCTGTTGCCTGAAAGAGAAGAATCCCATGTACTGATTAAATTAATGAGACAAAGCTGTGTGATGTAATACTGTTACTTTATCTTAGAAGATGTATCTTCTTCTTCTTTGTGTTCATCCGGAGTGTTTTTCTCCCCAGATGGGATTGCCGTGTGTCTCGTTATGCACCTTGGGTTGAAACCCTTAGGCCAACACATCCGACTTTTAGCATGCATTTTTGACAGGTTAGCATTCCTGTGAGACTCTCACGTTTGTGGTGCCGTCAACATTCCAGCTAGTCAAGTTGGAACGGTCGACTACTTCACGATCACCCCTCAAGGGAAGGCAGAGACAGTCCATGGCATTTTCCGCCATCCAGGGCATTTTCCGCCATCCAGGGTGGCTTCCATAGTTGCAGAGCCGACACATAGCGCCCTGGTGCTGGGCTCACCGAAGGAATCGTCACGTCTTGCTCATGGCTGCCTTAATTCCTCACTTCGATATATTGGGCATATCGTTCACCACGAGCCTTTCCCGCACTGACCAGACCGGTCTGCAGACGGTACCCACTCAGCGAGTTTTCGATTCGGACAAGTGCTTGTTGATGTGCCCGTCAGAGCTGTTCCGGGCACAACGAACATTCGGATACTAGCTAGTCAGAGCTTTTGAGGACACGAGCTAGAGTTTCGAGAGACGTTAGACTGTTAGTGCTGTGGTGTCGCCCACACCTCAGCTGGTCAAAATAGAACGGTCAACGACATCACGGTAAACCCTCAAGGGAAGGCAGGGGCAGACCATGGGCATTCCTCACTATCCAAGGAGGCTTCCATAATTTCAGAACCGGCACATATTGCTCTGAGACTCCCGAAGAGTTGCCACGTCCTGCTCATGGCTGCTTTAATTCCTCACTTCCATGTGTTGGGCATTTGGCTTGCCACTGGTCGCTCAAGCACACACCAGGAACGGTCAATCTGCGGGCGACATCCACTAGGTAAACTTTCGCTTTGGAAAGCACTTTGGATTCGCTAGCCGTGCGTTCCATTTCGTGTTATTGAGACGTTTTTCCACCTTTGTCGACATTCTCTATGAGTTGATACAGACAGTTTTCGTAACCATTTCATTCGACTGGGGCACTTCTTCTATCTGTTAGTTCTCGCTCACGAAGTAGGCTACATGTGCTGCCGGCTCAGCAACTTACCTCCGTGCAGCAGTGAGCAAGAAACGGCCAGGCCCTCTCATTCGGGGATCCCTCATATAACACAGCTGAGAGCCTTCGGACAAGTATCTGAACTAGGCATGTAGCGTGCTCAGAATCTCACCTCCATTTTTCGGTAGATGGGTATCGGCCAGGCTCTCACATCCGAGGGTTTATGGCGTAGAGGCATTCAGCCACAACCCTCGATAGAGAGCCTTATAGTATGTGTCCGGACCAAGAACTTCTGCCTTCGTGCGCCTGATTTAAACTTTTGACTGCTATCCACAGTCTACCTGCAGAGCAGCAGGTTGTGTCTCTCTTAGTCTGGCCCCTATACCATGAGATGTCCGATATGTAGTTTTTCATCCATCGGCATAGCACATGGGGTCAATGGGGCACGCCAGCCCTATTTGCGACACTCCCCCCCCCCCCCCCACTGCGACAATGTGGAAACACATCAGGGGGGAGGGGATGACATATTACTGTTACTTCCATTGGCATGTTATATATTCCATTGCAACTTTTTATGACACTTTGTAAAGTAATGAAACGGTCCCTTTCCATGTCTTGAGGTGTGATTTATGGTGTTAGCCTCATATTTTACATAGACCAATTGGCACATATATGGTGTATTTGTAATGACTGTACCTATTATGTTGCATGAACTTTACAGAGGGTGAATACAAAACTTGGACCGGCAATATTTTCAAACACTGCACAGTCATTACAATTACACCCTATATTATAACTGCACTATTTTAGATTATAACTAAGTGCTGTGGCTTGGGGACAGTGAATGCATTTCACAGTTCCCCGACATACCAAGTCGAGTGTTCCAAATCAGCTGCAGACACTGTGAAAGCAGACTGCCTTGTGCTGATTTCCTTGGTATGGACTTTGGTTGTTCAGAAAGCAACAGCAAACTACAGAACATAAAAATTACCAAGAAAATCACAAACAGCCAAAATAAAAAAAATGCTGGGGCTGAATGAGATATCCTGTAAAGGACATGCAACTAACTGTTATTACTATTACTCTGCCCTATATGATGGATCACTATGACACTGTTTTAGGAGGTTTATTATTATAAAGGGTGTTTGTAAAGTCTCACTACACTTTGTATGTAGAACACATTTGAAAAATTGTACATATCATCAAAAAATGTGCTCCAGTCCATTGTGAATCGAAATGCAGCGAATGGTTGTTGTCTGCTGGAGTAATTCTTTGCACTTTAAACAGAATGGTGTTATCAACAGAAGATAGAAATTTTAACATTTGTTCTACATACACGACACGACACTGGTGATCGAGTGAGATGGCGAGTCATGACCGCCCACGCTTTCCGGCATGGCACATGATTGATTGATTGATTGATCTACATACAAAGTGTAGCGAGACTTTATAAACACCCGGTATTTTAGTGGTACATGACTACTACTCTGTTTTAGATAAGGAGTTCATCTCTCATATTTAAGAAAAGGCATGGCTCAGGAGCCATTAGTACAGGGGCTGGCTAGCACGCTTCCCTGCCAGCCTGGTGGTCGTGTGTATGAATCCTCTTCATGGCAGAGATACTTTTTCACTGACCTGCCTAAAATGGGGACCAGGAAATTCCCTGGGAAGAAACAGTATATATCTGGACCTACTATACAATGTTGACCAAACTCATTGAGTGGCTGACTGGCCTGAAAACAGGGGATTAGTACCATACACCCAATATGCCCCGTGGCATGAAGAAGGGACCATTACAACCCTGACTTACTGCTGTTACTCTATTCTATATGACAGACCACTGTTTAAAAAAACTATCATTTACTGCCAATATAGTACCTTGCGGTTTAATGGCAGGGGGGCTTTGAGCCTGAGGAATTAAGGCCGCCTGGCTAGTGCAGTCGCCGCAAACTGTGCAGGTTAGAGTTTTCTTTTTACCCCGACAGAAAAAAACTCACACCGTACCGAGGATTCGAATCCGGGTCTCCCGAAGGAGAATCCGGCATTCTAGCAACTCGGCCAGCCACTCCTCTATGATGGACCACTGTGACACTATTTTAGATGGTTTTATTGCTACATTTCAGTGGTACATGTCTTAGTCTAATTTAGAGAATGCCTGACTATTACCAGAACCATCAATAAGTTTCTATATTTCAAAACTGAAATCAGAAACAAACAACATTACACTACCCATTATGCTTGCAAAGTTTTGAAAAACAATATGTTAATTATATACACAGAATAATGTCACATTTAGAACAAAAATAATAAATTGTCACGAAGCAATTCTCTGCTTTAGTCTGTGATGTGATAGTACCATAACATTTTGTAGGCCTGAAAGCAAGGATGACTAAGTGGCTAATCTTTACCTCACTTTGGCAAGCGATAAGCCTAGGCATCGAACCCCATCTGGTTTGCTCATGACACTACCATCGCAGTTCGTTTTCAACTTCGTTAGCAAACACACACCCCCCCCCCCCCCACGATGTGGCATGGTTGAGTAAAATCATTTCAGGGCCTTTAGAGTAATAGACCTTTGTCTGGACCTACCTTAATAAACAGTTCAGAGCAGATAGCACATTGATTACTAACTTTAGCTAACTAAAATGACCACATTGTAATCACTTCTCGGACAATACAACTCTGTCTGAACCCACCTTAATAAACAGTTCAGAGCAGATAGCACATTGATTACTAAACTTTAGCTAACTAAATTGACCACATTGTAATCACTTCTCGGACAATACAACTCTGTCTGGACCCACCTTAATAAACAGTTCATTGCAGATAGCACATTGATTACTAACTTTAGCTAAATAAAATGACCACATTGTAATCACTTCTCGGACAATACAACTCTGTCTGGACCCACCTTAATAAACAGTTCATTGCAGATTGCACACTGCAGTTCCCTTTCCATATTAGACAAGAAGTCTTCTGCATCTGTGGCATTTTCTTCTTTTGTTTCATTTAATTGACTTTCTAGAAGTTCCTGTTCCTCATCTTTCATCTCCAGCACCTGTTGTAGATTTAAAAATGCAATATATTTCAAACAAGCTGCAGAGTATTTTTTTTGGTCTCCGCTGCCTTTGAACTTAAGCATAGTCCATACACGTACTACTACTTCTAGAGCACTGGACTGATTCATGCATGTGGATTAGTTTTCCCTATTACCAGTGTCCCTCGCCATCAGGTAAATCCACTCTGATTTCTGAGGTACTTGTAATTTACATCCCCAAGTCAAGGGCAAGAAGTCAACATTTTAGTCCGTCGGACCGGTGTAGGGGTTGAACCCGCAACCTTGGCATCAGCACACCGGAAGGTTCAGAATGAGCTCTCTTACCCATACAGTCATGCTGACTTCTACTTCAGAGAAATGAAAATAATGAATTAAATTAATCAATCCTTTGTGATAATCAAAAATAAATTGGCCATGATTACTCTCACATACCAGAACGCTGTAAGCTGTAAGCATGTGGCCGATTCGGCATCAAACCAATTGGGGAACTAGGGTATGCCTGCCCAGCATGTAAAGACAGGATTCGGCAGACTTCGCGGAAGAAATCATTGATAGTTTAACGAACGGCGTTTCCCTGCAAAGCTTTGTGGAACGTAATGAGCATGGCAAGGCACATAAAGCGCTCTGGTCATCCACAGCACCTGTATTTGTCTCTAGTCGTCTTACACTGGATTCGGATGGACATAGGCGAGAGAATGTGGTCGATGAACTGCGTAACTCTTCCTCACTTTAATCCAATTCATCGCGCAAGTCATTCTTCACCCAACTTCATCTAGCCCACATTGTCAAAGAACATTTCAAGCCAAAATAGGCCTTGCCAGACATCTTAAAAGTCACGGCTCAAAACTTTCAAGCCTCACAGGATGAAATGAATGATCATCATCATACTTGATAGACAAACACCTTACCAGAACATTTTCCTGTATCCATTTTATGAGGCTGGGTCAAATAGAGGTTTGTTGTCATGAAATAATATCACCTCAAGGGAAGATTTGAACCCATTACCCAAGTCCAGGAGCTGCAGTGGCATAGTGGTCAGTGCCCTTGCCAGCCAAGACAAAAAAAAGTCTGGGTTTCATCCCGTGAAGACAGAATTATTATTTATGACCAGCATAGCTCTAGGGTCAACACATCCTCATGAAAATAGGAATCATTTTCAGAATTCTCTAGAAAATGTCTGTGAGGGAAAGATGAAGAAGGGAAATGACCACTGTCATCTTATATGCCATTTCCTAGAATATGGAAGGTCTAATACTTCAAATCACTACGGTAGTATCAGCTATGGAGCGACCATTACCTTTTTACCATTAGCTCAGCAGGTGAGTACACGAACCACTATACTGTTGTGGCTCCAATGAGTTTCCTAATGCATGAAATAAATATATTACCTTACTGCATTGTCAACGAACATACCTTTTCAACTTTCCGTTTTTGATTAAGTAGCTGCTGCTCAAGTTCTTTGATTTGTTCTTCCAGTGCTTTTTCCGTTTCTTTCTGCAAACTCTCCTCCACCTAGAGACAAGTTTGAAAGTAAATTATCACAAATAAAGTTAGATAGAGAATGTTTGAATATTATACCCCACTTATTATCATACGTTACATATTGGTAAATCAATAATAATTTTTAAAACACAATTCACGTATGGGTTGAAATTGGCCTATGCCTTGGCAAATGTTAATAAACTAGAAAAGCTACGCAAAATAAAACATTTATTGCATGTAAATATGTAAATAAGATGTGATTTCAAAGACGATTGGTGGGAATCCTTGAATTGGGGACATAAATTACAAGTACCTCAGAATTCGGGGTGGGTTCGCCCGATGGAGAGGGACGCTGGTAATAAGGAAAGCTAATTCACACACAAAAATACAGTCCAGTGCACTAGAAGTGGTAGCACGTTTACTGACTACGCTAGAGTCCAAAGCAAACGAACACACACACACACGCGCGCGCGCACGCACACATACACACACCAAATGTTGTGTTACTGTTATGTTTAAGTTCTCGCAGTATCGTGCAGCCCGCCTTACACCCCAGAAAATTTTCTCGGCGTGTTTTTCTGGTGATCATGTGTTCGAATCTCCATCGAGGTGGAGATTCTTTTCCAAATTACCACGGCCTCTAGGTCTATCCAGTCACAACGGGTACCCCCAAATGTTCTAGGAAGTAGAGATGGCTGATGTGATACTAACCTCACCACCTGAGTGCCGATTGGTCTGTAAACATACAAGGCTAATATAATATTTTCTGTATGTGTGCGCTCGATCGCTTTGAACTCAAGAGTAGTACATAGACACTACTTCTAGTATTGTTGGACTGAATTTAGCGTGTGGATTAGCCGTCCGACCCACATACTTTCTACTCGAGATCATGGCACACTACAATTACACCTGACCTGGCTTTTCATTCACCAGACCTGGAGTGGAACATTACACGAATTGTTGGGAAACAACTTGGTGGCAGTGACCATCGGCCAGTCTTTCTAACTGTAGAAAATGAGCTTATAAGTGAAAGCAGCACCCTCTCGAGGTGGAACTACAAGAAAGCAGACTGGGCAATGTACATACTACAGCAGCGCGAGAAACAGTACCAAGAGGATCCCGTAAACAATATAAACCCTACTGGAGTAGTGAACTGGAACAGTTGCATAATGATGTGGAAGTGTGTAGAAAGCAAGCGGAGGCCACACCGAACCAAGGGCACCACAATTAATTCCAGCACGCAGAAGCCAAATTTCAAAAGGCCAAGCTGCAGACTAGACGAAAAAACTGGCAGGAGAAAACGGAGTCTCTAAACTTTGAAAGAGACACAGGGAAATTGCGGAAGCTAATAAACCAACTTAACGATGAGGGCACAGGGAGAAACTCAAAAATTGCACTACATAAAGATGGAAACATCTTAACAAGAAAGCAAGCAGCTGACCATTTTGCGGACTCATTCGCACAAGAAAATTAGTCCAGAGAAACAACAAGAGATTCGAGAGAAACGTCAACATACAGGACAAAAGGAAATAGTATATGAGGTTCTGAAAGCACCCATCACAATCAGCGAACTGGAACTAGCCATATCAAAACTGAAAATGAGGAAGTCACCAGGAGCTGATGGTATCTCCAATGAAATTATCAGGAACTTAGGAACAGAGGCCAAAGGGCGGTTGAAAAGAAATAGTTTTATCAACCAGGCCAAACGACTCTGCAGAGAAACCACCGATCTGCCCACAGTTGGTATCCCTAACAACTATTCCAGAGCAAACTCCATGGAAAGATGAACATAGACTATCATTACAAATCCAGACAAAAGTGAGAGGAATATTTGCCCTGCGGTAAAAGACCGAGCCATGTGAGAAAACCCGGGTCAATGAAGTCTTTCTGGTGACCGCCGAGTCCATCGACGATGAACTGTGGTTTTCGTGGATTGATTTTGTGTTGGCATTCTGGCAGCGGCATTATGCACAGCGTACCTGTGCGGGCTGTTGGGTTGCCGAGGCTCCTGCCTATTCCACTTTTCACACTGAACAGTGGGGAGCATTTTATGTGATATTCACTGGCACAGGAACGGAGCATAATGGGGACGATCCGTTGCCGTGAAGTTGGAACCTCGACAAACTAACTAACTTACAGGACGTTGCAGTCAACATCAGCAATTTTCAGCTGCTGTTGATGTACTAGGCAAGATTACGCTCAGTAGTTTGCCATTGCTTTCTGAGCGACCGGCTCACCTACCCCGTAAAATACCAACGCGGCGAGAACAGCTACCGATTCTCGCGCAGGTTAAGTTTTTCACGAGAATATACGGGATTACGAAGAAAGACGTTATAGCCTTGGCCAGGGAGACCGGCAGCAAACAATACTACGTGTGTTAATTTATGTAACTGTCTCTGTATCATAGCACGGCACGGCCCTAATTGTTGCTTCTCTAGGCTAGAAGCTTTGCCTAAATTTGTCGTATTCTGGGCAGTCTTGAAGTATGTGATCCGTTGTCTGCTGCGAAAATCCACAAGAGGACATGGCTGATTTGCCCATCCTAATATTTGTAAATATGTGGTTGCGTAATCTATTGGATCATGAATCGATAGCTACTGTCAAAATTGATCTTGTAAATAGACGTTTTCCAGAAAGCCTACACTGAATTTTGAGTTTGTCTTTGTTCATCAATTTGCCAGTTCTTTGTTTGAAGTTTGAATTAAGATTCCCGCGGCCTAAATGTACAAGGAGGGATTTGAGTATAAAGACGGGCGAAGAATATGTGAGTCTAATGAAAATCCAAAGTCGGTGGTTTACACACATTTTTGGACTTCTCTATTCCCCAAACTGACGCCAAACAATTTCACGGTTTATCGCTAGAAATAGGGTGTGACTTTGCCAGGAGCTGCAAAAACTTTCAGCCACAATACTTTTTTTTTTCCCAAGGGTGGTTAGCAAATGATAAACCGGCCGCAAGTTTTGATTCTGAAAAACATGGCTGACATAGAAACTTTAAACCTCTATGAAATGACAGTTAATGATTGTTCAATAATGTATACATACATTTCCATACATAAATGTTATGTTTCACCCCCATTCTTTGTTTATTTTGTACTCTCTCTCTCTCTCTCTCTCTCTCTCTCTCTCTCTCTCTCTCTCTCTCTCTCTCTCTCTCTCTCTCTCTCTCTCTCTCTCTCTCTCTCTCTCTCTTCTCTCTCGCACTCACTCCACCCCCTCCACCCACACACACTCTCTTTTTGTGTGTGTGTGGGTGTGTGTCTGTGTATGTCTGTATGCTCTCCTAAGATATTGTTTCTTCAATTGTCTCATATACAGACCCTTGTTGTGCCTGTTTCTCGATTGATCATCGAAGTGTCAGACAAGAGAATACAATTTACATGTTTGCTGGTGTCTGTTGTTCACAATTTGGCGCTCTCATAGCACACATATGTGTGTTGATTTATGTTGCAAATTATCATGCGACAGCTGCTCGCATTGTATTATATTATATGGTATTATATTATATTAATGTTATGGTATGTTTCGTTACATTATGTTAAGATGTTATTTTTTAATATGTTGTGTAATTATATTATGTTTTGTTATGTTATGTCTCGTTATGTGGATGATGTGTTAGGTTATGATATATTGACGAAAACCAGAGGTCCGTTTTGCAAGTTGTGGCCACTACCCTGTCAAAACTTACAAAAGTGGATGCTTAAGATGGACATACTATCCTCCAAAGCGCACGACGGGGTAACAAGGTATAACGCACTTCCACGAAAAAGAATGAAAACGAGGACACTACCTGTTATCATCATCGCTTAAAAGTCGTTTAAATGTCGACAGGGTCGACCTAATTGTACCGGGATTTTATCCCACATGGATCTGTCTTTTTTCGCAGCGAATTGTCGAAAGCGTCGCACACAGCACGAACTCCATAGCTTCAGTGACGACCCTAGGGAGTCTTTCGAAAATAAATGCACTAGTGAACCGAAATACGCGCTCCGGAATTTCGAACCCACAACATTCGGAGCCCGAGTCAGATGGCTTTACCACTTCGCCACGGATACTCCCGATAATCATCATCATCATCATTATCATCATCATCGTCATCATCATCATCATCATCATCATCATCATCATCATCATCATCATCAGCTTCATCAACATCATCATCATCATCATCATCATCATCATCAGCATGCAACATATTCTTTGTAGAGCATCGCCCTCATCACTGTACCCTTGGAAAGACTCGATGTTTCGCCGATTCCCCTGCCTGATGCGTTTTCATACCAAGGTGTGTCTTTAACGTCCTCTGTCTATCTTCATGGTGGTCGATCCTCACCTCGTCATCCATTACTGTTCTTTCTAATCCACTGCGGCATCTACTTTGGCCAACATCTGCTATGACCAGCATCTACTATAGCCAACATCTACCTCTTGATTGGGAATTCGCTATAGGCAACCATTTTTTTTGCTCCCGGGATTTGGCCAAATTCCTAATGTGGTCATTATGGTGTTCAATTTCCTAAAACCGCTCGATTTTGTCAGGCTATAAATAGGCCAGTAATATGTGAAAAGGATACCAAGAAAAACAATACAGACAATAACAGCAATTTTTACAACAAAGTGTGGCACACGGGACAAATACCCGCACAATGGAAGAAGGCGACAGTTATACCAATCAAAAAGCAGTTCACGAACCCACAAAGAATCGACTCCTACAGACCAATATCCCTGACATCACACCTCGGAAAAATTATGGAAACAACCATAAACAAAAGAATCACACACCACCTGGAGAAAAATGGACTAATTAGCGACACACAGTGAGGGTTTAGAGCCAACCGAAGCGCAAATTGACCAAATAATTAAGCTAGAAAACTACGTAAAGAGGGCATACAAAAAAGGTGAGAAAACGATAGCAGTATTTTTAGATCTGGCAAAAGCATATGACCAATGCTGGAGACAAGCAGCTCTGATCAATATCAACAAAATAGGGATAGTAGGTAGGACATATCGATATATCGAAAACTTCCTACAGAACAGAAGCTTCACCGTACGAATAAAAAACGAGGAATCCAGCACCTATGAGCAAGAAAACGGAATACCACAGGGATAGGTAATATCGCCAACAATATTCGCAATATTAGTAAATGACCTAGATGAAGAAAAACTAGAAGACAGGATAGGGATATCGCAACTCGCCGACGACTGTACAATATGGAGAAGCGGAAGACACATCAAAACTACAAGAGACCGACTAGAAAGGCAAATAAACAGAACTGCCAAATGGATGGGAAAATGGAACAACTAAGCTGGAGAAAACATATAGACAAGACAGTCGAAAAAGGCAAAAAGACAATAAACATTCTAAGAGTAATTAAAGGCAGTGGATGGGGAGCCCACACAAAAACGATACTAATGCTATACAAATCTCTGATCAGAGGACGAATAGAATACAGAAGCATAGTATACGACGCAGCACCGACGGGGAATAAATACATAATTTTTTTCCGCTTGCTTGCTTTGAACTCAAGCGTAGTCCATACATATTACTTCTAGTGCACTGAACTAAATTTGGCGTGTGGATTAACTTCCCCTATTTCCAGCATCCCCCGCTATCAGGCGAACCCACTCCGACTTCAAAGATACATAGTTGGTGTTTCAAGGTTCCTTTTTTTTATTGTTGCGTATTCCTTACGGGACGTTGCAGTCAACACCAGCATTTTTCAGCTGCTGTTGATGTACTAGGCAAGTGTTACGTTCAGTAGTTTGCCTTTGCTTTCTGAACGACCGGCTCCCATACCAGCACGTTATATAACACAACGCGACACGGTCTGCACTCTTCATTTTCCAGGCCCTATTCAGCTGTCTATATGTAATCAATACCACACCATTTTTTTAAATGTCATTAAAGTACCTAAACATATCTGACAGAAATAACGATTTTACCCGACGTCGCTTCATTTTGAAGATTACCGCTGATGATTAAAAACGGAATCGGATAGAGGTTCTCATTGACCTGTTGTCAATAGCGCACGTTTTGCGTCACACGTTATTGGGTAGGAAGCGCAAATCTAGGAAATACACGCACGTCACGTATTTAAAAGATATCATCAATCAATCATGTGCCATGCCGGAAAGCGTGGGCGGTCATGACTCGCCATTTCACTCGATCACCAGTGTCGTGGATCAGCTCAGTGTTCCTGTCTCGTCCATGCCATGTGGCCAAGCCATCCAGGTATTTTCCTCTCGGTCTCCCTCTTGGTCTATTCCCTTCGATCTTGCCAGTTGTCACTAAGTTCTCCAGTCCATTTCTTCTCATAACATGTCCAAATCATTTTGACTGTCTACGACACTACGTCTAATTTCTCTAATCAGTCTACGATGTTCATTTGTCTCCTGTAGTACTTGGTCATTGGTTTGTCTGTCTGTCCATGGTATTCTTTGCATTTTCCTCAGAAACCACATTTCTGCAGCCTTCAGATATAAGCCAGCTGTATAAATAGTACCATGTCTCGGAAACTAGTACACATGTCTCATGAAAGATCATGCTGGTTAAGAAAGAACAGTGAGTAATACGCCGTAATAAATGATTCCTGAAAGATGAAACGGCGAACACAGAAAATGAACGAAGAAGTGGAACTGGCTAAGGATCGTGTGAGATCGGATTAAACTGTCGTCGCAACATCACGGGGGCTGTGTTAGAAAGCTTTTCTTCCCCTCTTCACGCCTAGAAACGAGCATCCAGACATGCCATGTACAGGAACGTCGCATATGTGAAGAGACATATTATGACGCAACTTGGTCATGATTCAGTATATCATAAGCTGCGATTGGCTCTAAGATGGTAATATTTCCTGCCCACATACACACACATTGGCACCTTGCCGTCTTGACAGACGATATATGTTTTTTTTTTTTTTTGCATATCCTTTACAGGACATTGCTGTCAACACCAGCATCTTTCAGCTGTATGTTGATTTCTTGGCAAGATTACGCTCAGTAGTTTGCCATTGCTTTCTGCGCGGCCGGCTCACATACCCCGTATTTTACCGATGCGTTTCGAACCACTGCTGATTCTCACCGTCATCACGTTACCAACGAGAGTATACGAAATTACTGAGAAAAGTCATAACCTCTAAGCCACGAAACCGGCTGACAGACGATAGTTTCTGCTTTAAAAAGGCATAATAACTTTTACCTATGGCGGTAGCGAATGTGACTGATAAGGCCAATTTGCGCTGTAAATGTCCGTTCACAGTGGGTGCATGTGAACACGTGGTCATTTCCACCATCATGCACCATTTTACGTCTCACACGCTCGGTGTGTGACTTATCTGCAATAATTTTCTCCTTTGTCTTTATTCCATTTCTGATGTTTGCCCTCCATGCAACACGTTCAGCGGCGACTTGCTCCCAATGTGCATTATCAATGCCTGTATCAATCATGTCCCGCTTACACACATCTTTGTATCGTAGTAGAGGCCGACCCTGAGATCTCTTACCCATCTGTAATTCACCAAAAAAGATGTCCTTTGGTATTCTACCATCATCCATCCTCCTAAGATGTCCTATCCATTTAAGTCCACGAAGACTGAGCATGGAATAAACCGTCACACAACCTGATCTTTCCAATACTTCAGTATTTGTGATTTTGTCTTGCCATTTAATACCAAGAATTCTTCGCAGACACCGCATATGAAAGCTGTCTTGGTGTGAGTAAGTTGTCCAGGTTTCACTGCCATAGAAGAAGAGTACTAAGGACACAGGCTTGATAGACAAGGACTTTTGTTTTGGCAGTAAGCTTCCTGTTCTCCCAGACTCTTTTTCTTAACCTGTTCATTGTTGTTGCTGCCTTACCAATCCGGATGTTGATTTCCTGATCTAGGGATAATTTGCAATTTACCACTGATCCTAGATATGTAAAATGGTCTATCTCTAGTTCGGCGTCGTCAATAAAGATTGATGGTACCCCATGTGCACCTTGTGACATAATCTGTGTCTTCTTTTTGCTAATTGTTAAACCAAATTCAGAATAAGCATTGGAGAATGCAGATAGTAGACATTGTAATTCTTCCTCAGAGTGGGTCGTAACTGCAGCATCATCTGCAAAAAGCAACTCTCTGATCAGCATCCTCCTAATTTTGGTCTTGGCCTTCAATCTCTGAGTATTGTAAAGGCCATCTGAGCGTGAGTGAATGTTCGGAATGATGGCGGCCGGCTGTTGCTGGATTGACTGGTTTGTCATTTCGGTCTTACGAGTGCATTTTTCAGGAGATTCCTGAGAGTCGCCTCTGGAGCTACGAAGTTCGTGCTTTGTGTGGCACTTTCAGCGGGTTGTCCTGTAGGAAAGAGACCGAACCATATGGGATAAAACCCAAGTCAATGAAGTTTTTCTGGTGACTGTGTTGGCATTTTGGCGGCGGCATTATGCACAGTGTACCTGTGCGGGCTGTTGGCTTGCCGACACTCCTGTCTATTCCATTGTTCACATTGGGCAGTGCGGAGCATTTTGTGTGATATTCACTGGCACAGGATCGGAGCAATATGGGGACGACCCGTTGCCGTGAAGTTGGAACCACGACTAACTAACTAACTAACTTCTTTTGAATCACTGGACCACAGGCTTTCTTTATTCCTTCATACATGCTTCTTATGTTTCCCTTATCACTTGCGATTTGAATGGACTCACATAACTTGATCCAATAATCATTTGCACACTGCCTGGCAGCCTTTTGCACACCCTTCCTAGCTTGCCTTAGCTCACTCAGAGTGTTACGCGTTGGTCTTTCCTTGTTTCTTAAGAGAGCTATCTTCTTCTTATCAATCAATGGTTGCAGAGTCTGGCTGTTTGCCGCAAACCAGTCCTGCCTCTTATGATCCACAGTGCCGTAAACCCCTATGGCAGTTTTATAAAGAGTTTCCTTAAGTTGACCCCACTTTTCATTTACTATACAATTTTCTGGTGAATCAATGAAAGCGTCTTCAAGTTGCTTCAATTTCCTGCCCAGGTTTTAGATATTTCACTGTCATCAGACTCCAACCCAAATACCCAGTAAAGACCGGAAAAGGCATAAAAATCAAATAGGTCAGCCATGTTCAATATCTAGGCTACACAGTGACATCTAGCGGTAGATGTTATCTAGGCTACACAGTGGTAAAAACTCCGCCGGGGAGCAAGCACGACAGGAGGTTTCTGATCATCAGATGATGCCCCCTCCCCTCGCTGAATGTTTCAGCCCCTTTACCTTCTTTACACTCTCAGAGGGCGGACCCGTCCAGATCATGACTCCTGGACGTCTTTCTTCTGTCGTGCGTATTTATTGAGATGTTTCCCTTGTCTTGTGAGGGTGTAATCTTCTGGAGAGATTGTGTAGAGGTTGTTCTTCTTGAGTGACGGTGACTAGCATTGCAGGCAAAGTTGAACCAGTTACTGTGTATCCTTATTACACTGGCTCCATAGCTAACTCGAGGCCTTCTCCGCTGCCTCGCCTAGTCTTTTAAGTGCCCGAGTTCTTTCATGCTTGTCCCTTTAAAACGAGTTGTATCACCACGTTGTATGCAGAGCTAGTAACAAGGCCTCTTGCGCCTATCTCAACGGCGAATAGCCTGCCGGTATATCCTTCCTGTCTCAGGCTTGCGACCATGTCACTGTATTTCTCCATCTTATAGGTGCGCTGCTCCTCGACTCTTGACTCGAAGGGAACAATCAGCTCGAATAGTACTAACTGTTGAGTCGACGGAGAGCACACTACAATGTATGGTCGCAAAAGACACTTCGGGCTTTCCGCCGGGTATTTGCCACAGCCCTTTCAGCGCCCCCGAGGTTGAATGGCAGGCTGTCAGGGCATTCTACTTTGTTGTCCCGCATTTGCCCAGCTTTTACGATGCGCAACCACCCGGCTTTGACAACAGTCCTTTGTTTGCCTGGAGTCTTGCTACACCCACTATGGCTGCCAGTTCGGTGAGTACCTTGTTGTGACGCCATGTGAATCGGCCTAGGCAGCCCAAGGGTCGCCTGTCATGTGGACAGTACGTGTTGCACGGTATACGCCCTTTTGGTCTGGGTGTTGCTACACAGGGGACATGTTAGGTCTTCGGATAAACTCCATCTGACCAGGTTAGAAATAAAAAGATGTCAATTGAAACGAGAAAAAGAGTGTTGAGGGGATACATAGAGCCTGTTCTTTTGTATGGATGTGAAACTTGGACAATGAGCAGTCAAGCTGAAAAACATCTGATGGCTGCAGAAATGTGGTTTCTGAGGAAAATGCAAAGAATACCATGGACAGACAGAAAAACCAATGACCAAGTACTACAGGAGACAAATGAACATCGTAAACTGATTAGAGAAATTAGACGTAGACAGTCAAAATTTTTTGGACATGTTATGAGAAGAAATGGATTGGAGAACTTGGTGACAACTGGCAAGATCGAAGCGAACAGACCAAGAGGAAGACCGAGAGGAAAATACTTGGATGGCTTGGCCACATGGCATGGACGAGACAGGAACACTGAGCTGATCCACGACACTGGTGATCGAGTGAAATGGCGAGTCATGGCCGCCCACGCTTTCCGGCATGGCACATGATTGATTGATTGATTGACCAGGTTAACAGCTGATAGCAGGAGATCGAAAAGTGATCTGACAAGGAAGCTTATTCTCAACGGTCAATCAATCAGGTGCTGTCTCCTCAATGAAGGTTGGCTGCAATGGATCTCCAACACTGTCTGTCTCTTGCCTTGACTGTACATTCTGTCAGGCTGATGTTCGTCCATCTCTTGATGCTATCTTCCCACTTGTATCGTTGTCTACCTCTTGCTCGCTTGCCCTCAACCTTGCCCTCCAGTATGGTTTTTATAAGAGTATCACGTCTTTTAACATGGCCGAAATATTTCACTTGTCTCCTCTTTATTTCTTCCATCAACTTTCTCTTCATTCCACGTTTTTCTAGAACCTCTGCATTTGATTGTTTTTGTTTCCATGAAATACGACATATTCGTCTGTATCTCCACATCTCCGGGGCTTCTAAGCGACTTTCTAGTTGCTTGTTCAATGTCCAGGCTTCTGCGCCATACAATAGCGTTGAATACACGTAGCATTTGACAATTCTCATCTTTAATGCGTTATTAATCTCTCTAGATGTTAATACTTATTTCATGCTGTTGAAAGCATTTTTAGCCATTCATATTCTCTTTTTGATTTCTATTTCACTTCTGCCATATGTCCAAGATAGGAGAAACTTGTTACTTGTTCTAGTATCTGTCCGTTTACTGTAATTTTCATTGATGACCTTTCCTTTTCATTGCTAATTATCATAGTTTTTGTTGTTTGGATGTTAATATCTAAGCCACATTCTGCACTGTGCCTGTTTACTAGTTCCACTAGGTCTTGTAAATCTTGCTCACTTTCTGCTAGTAACACGGTATAGTCAGCATATCTAAGACTTAAGAGCATAGCCTACGATGGGTGACGTTGTGATATTCTGTTATGATAATTGCTGTGTGTCCAACGTGTGCCGCGTGGTTACACACCCGCATCACACGCCAGTGATCCGGGGCCTGTTTCCGGTCAGGGATATGCACTACTGACGAGCTCAAACGAGGGCGAAACTCGAGTATAGTGCTTCCATATTGACGTGGATAGGCCTTAGGTTCATACCAGAATACGATCAGCGTTGCCAGTAGTGGGTTGTGCTCAATATTTAAAATTCAAATCCCGAAATAACCAAATTAATCAATTTGATTATTGCTCATTGGATTTAGGAGGCCTGGTGTTCCTTGCCAGTGAGAAGTCCTGATCGTTTCGGGTCCACATCGGTTGACGGTCGTCAGTCGCGGCGATTGGGCAATCTTTAGCATAGCCTACGATGGGTGACGTTGTGATATTCTGTTATGATAATTTGGCTGTGTGTCCAACGTGTGCCGCGTGGTTACACACCCGCTTCACACGCCAGTGATCCGAGGCCTGTTTCCGGATCCGGACATGGATATGCACTACTGACGAGCTCAAACGAGGGCGAAACTCGAGTATAGTGCTTCCATATTGACGTGGATAGGCCTTAGGTTCATACCAGAATACGATCAGCGTTGCCAGTAGTGGGTTGTGCTCAATATTTAATATCTAAGATTGTTTATGATTCTTCCATGGATGTTGAGTCCAGGCATTTCAACTTGTTTAAAAATTCTTTCTGTGTATAGGTTGAAGAGGCTTGGGGACAGTACACACCCCTGTCGTACTCCTCTTTTTATCTCTATAGGCGACGAATAGTTATTACTGCATCTAATAGACGCCACTTGTTCCCAGTACAAGTTACTAGTAAGACTGATGTCCTTTCCGCCTACTCCTATATCTTGAAGGCACATACTTAGTCGTTCATGTTGTGCTCTATCAAAAGCTTTCTTGTAGTCTATAAAACAAACATATATAATTTTTTGAACTTCTATATATTTTTTAATTAACATCCTCAAACAGATAATTGCTTCTCTGGTGCCACTGTTTTTGCGGAACCCAAATTGTTCTTCAGCTACTTCCGCGTCTATTTTATGTTGAATTCTTTCTAGTATGACCTTGAGTAGTATCTTAGTTATGTGGCTCATTAAGCTAATAGTTCTGTAATCCTCCCAATCAACAGCTCTTGGACTCTTGGCTTCTTCGGTAGTGTGGCACGCGCTATATGTCTTTCCACGAGAGGGACTTCTGTAGAGTTCCCTCCCATGACACCCACTGCCCTTGCTGCGGCTGCTGCATAGCCTTCCACACTCGCTTGTCATCATCTTCACGGATCTCCTGGACCACCACATCTCTGCGCTGCCTGGCCTTAACCACCATTGCGTGTTGTTTTGGTAGGCGAAACCTTGTATGTCCCATCGCTTCCTTTAGTTGGTGTGAATTTTGCGCCTCTTCTACTGCCTCGTCAACATTCCATTTCCTTCCCGCCCTGAGCTCTGGCTGGGAGCCGCTCACGGATTCATCATGGGACTCACACAACATCATCACCAGCCTGACTTTTCCGACCTTGTATTCCTCGACAACTGACTTGAACGGGAGCACGAGTTTGGACTTCTTTGAGTGCAACACTACGTCCGTCGGCCCTGGTGGGACTCCCAGCCATTTCCTTGTGGCTTTGCTGATCTTCTTCTCTAACGCCTCTACCGTGCTCATGCACACGTCATAGATGAGCAGGGGCCATAGCAGTTTCGGGATCAGTACGAACTGGAGGCACCATTGGGAATAGCCGTATATATGCCGGATGGCCCTCAGGGGAAGGTAGGGGCTGACCATAGGCATTCCTTGTCATCCAAGGAGGCTTCCAAAAGTGCAGATTCGAAACATGACGCTCTGATACTGGGCTCACCCAAGAAATCATCACGCCCTGCACATGGCTGCTTAACCTCATTTCCGTAGATTGAATTTCCCGTGCATCCCAAGCTGCAACTTGGGGGGAGGGAGGGGGGCACGTGCTTGCAGTTTGCAGATTTTGATGAGACCCAAACGCTATGTTTGAAACGTGCTGTCATTTAGTAGGATTTTTTGTTTGGTGGACATTTGAAGCTGTCATCTATTAGGAATTGAACTTTAAGGGCATTAGAACCATTTTGTTAGTTTAGTAGGGTACACGCACAACTACTCGAAAGATATAATTTATCCAGTTTGTGGTGTAATGATGAGTGTCAGATGCAATTCTAATCGCTGCATCTCTAGGGGTCACCAGGTCCGAGATTGCCTGCCAGTTTGGTTTAGGCCAGTGACGACCATTTATCCATGGTGTACAACGTGGACGAATGGCAGAAGTCTCACTATCTGGTGCCCGTGGTGTGGTACAGGGTATCCCTCTATATGCATCACAACGGCCTTAACTTTCTGCCTGCAACCGAACTCACCACACCATTAATGTGACCAAAAAATATGACCGCTTCTTTCAGATGTTTGTAATAAATTGTCTTAGCCTCTTTCAAAACCTTTATATTACTCTTCATTTCAACAGCAACATAAAAGAAGTAAAAGGTTCAATTTTCAGGTTTTTATTTAAGTAGACATGTTACACATGCAAGAAATCATGAACATGTTTATGCAATATAACGATACTACTTGGCCTTTTTGCCAACACAATTCATGGGCTAATTTTAAAACCCTAGAGACATTTATACAAATAAAATGCTGTTGTGAAAACATGAACATCTAGACATTGTCGATTTCTAGTGCCTCATCAAAACATTTCATAGGGTGAAATAAAAACATCCATTTGAAATAAATTATTTACATTTGTTATATGGTTTAAATGCCTTTTGTGGTGCACGTTAGACCTTACTAGTATGAGAATAGAGATCAAGGCGGCTGTCAACATAGCGCCGATATGCCTTTCAAATTCTTCACCGACTTAGGTGATTATCATTTATCATATCTGACTCAGCCCATAAATAGCTTAAACGAAGAAAGGGACATAACATGAAAATTAGCATCAGTATAACAGAGGGAAGCAGAAGAAGAGGCCGACCACGTAAACGTTGGACGGAGGGAATAGCAGAGTCCATAGGAATATCGATATATGAAGCCCATAATCGGGCACTCTCACGATGTTCATACTTCACCTCGACACCGCAAGGTACAAGAGGAACATGATGAGATGAGATAACAGAGGTACTGACTAAAACCTGTCAAAACAGTCATCTACTGCCTACAGTACCTTGCAGTGTAGGGCAAGGGGGGCTTGAGCCTGAGGAATTAAGGCAGCCTGGCTAGTGCAATCGCCACAAACCGTGCAGGTTAGGATTTTAATTTTGCCCTCGACAGAAAATATCCACACCTTACCGAAGATTTCTCTTCTTCTTTGTGTTCATCCGGAGTGTTTTTTCAGATGTGATTGCGGTGTGTCTGTTATGCACCCTTGGGTCGAAACCCTTAGGCCAAAACATCCGACTTTTAGCGTGCATTTTTAACAGGTAGCATTCCTGTGGGACTCACTTTTGTGGTGCCATCCACATCCCAGTTTGTTAAAGTTGGAACGGTCGAATACTTCACGATCTGCCCTCAAGGGAAGGCAGGGACAGTCCATGGCATTTTCCGCCATCCAGGGTGGCTTCCATAGTTGCAGAGCCAACACATAGCGCCCTGGTGCTGGGCTCACAGTGGGAATCGTCACGTCCTGCTCATGGCTGCTTGAATTCCTCACTTCGATATATTGGGCATATCGTTCACCACGGGCCTTTCCCGCACGGACCAGACCGGTCTGCAGAAGGTATCCACTCAGCGAGTTTTCGATTCGGACATATGCTTGTCGATGTGCCCGTCAGAGCTGTTCCGGGCACAACGAACATTCGGAAACTAGCCAGTCAGAGCTTTTCCGGACACGAGCTATTTGGAAAACTAATTAGTTAGAGCTGTTCCTAGCACGAAAGACATTTCACTCGGACGTTTTTTGCGTTGTGCCTGATTTATTTGCACCCGTGGGCCAGCACATCCGACTTCAGCAGGCATTTTTACGGGTTAGCCTTCCCGGGGTTTCGAGAGATGTTAGACTGTTAGTGCTGTGGTGTCGCCCACATCTCAGCTGGTCAAAGTAGAATGGTCAACGACATCACGGTCAACCCTCAAGGGAAGGCAGGGGCAGACCATGGACATTCCCTCGCTATCCAAGGAGGCTTCCATAATTGCAGAGCTGGCACATATTGCTCTGAGACTGGGATCACCCGAGGAGTTGCCACGTCCTGCTCATGGCTGCTTTAGTTCCTCACTTCAATGTGTTGGGCATCTCGCTTGCCACTGGTCACTCAAGCACACACCAGGAATGGTCAGTCTGCTGGCGACATCCACTAGGTAAGCTTTCGCTTTGGACTTCGGTCCACGCAATGGATTCGCTCGCCGTGCATTCCATTTCATGTTATTTAGACGTTTTTCCACCTTTGTCTACACTCTCTATGAGTTAGATACAGACAGTTTTTGTAACCATTTCATTCGACTGGGGCACTCCTTCTACCTTTTAGTACTCGCTCAGCCGGCTCAGCACCTTACCTCCGTGCAGCTGTGAGCGAGAAACGGCCAAGCTCTCTCATCCGGGGATCCCTCATATCCCCCAGCTGAGAGCCTTCGGACAAGTATCTGGACTGGGCATGTAGCATGCTCAGTATCTCACCTCCATGTCTCGGTAGGTGGGTATCGGCCCGGCTCTCACATCCGAGGGTTTATGGCTTAGAGCGTTCAGCCTCAACCCTCGACAGAGAGCCTTAGAGTATGTATTCGGACCAAGAACTTCTGCCTTCGTGCGCGTGATTTAAACTTTTGACTGCTATCCTCAGTCTACCTGCAGAGCAGCAAATTGTGTCTCGCTTAGTCTGGCCCCTATCCCATAAGCCGTCCGATATGTAGTTTTCATCCATTGACATAGCACATGGGGTCAATGGGACACGCAAGCTCACCCACCACGGCAAGGTGGAGACACATCGGGGAAGACCAAGGATTTGAACCTGGGTCTCCTCAAGGAGAACCCGATGTTCTTAACCACTTGGCCAGTGGCTCCTCAATGACTATAACTAAAGAAGAACAAACAACAAAGATTCTTCTAAAACTGAAACAAGTAAAGAGCTTCGAGTATCGAGGAAGTATAATATCATTAAATGGCAAATCAGAAGATGAGATCGAAAATAGATGCAATAAGGCGAATTAACTCATTGGACAAATGGCACTAATACTAAAGAACAAACACAAATCAATAGATACAAAAAAGCACTCTACAACATAATCTTTCAACCAACTTTATGCTACCAATGCCAAACCAGGGTAATGACAGAAAAAGAGAAAAGAAACATTACAATGGAAATAATATTCCTGAGAAGTATACTCAATGTATCAAGAAGAAAGAAAATCAGAAATGAAGGAATCAGGACTAAAGTGGAGGTTATAGCAGCACTGGATTTCATCGGAAAACAGCAAATTAAATAGTTTGACCATATAACTAGGCTACCAACTAACAGTATACCACAATAAGCAATGATGTTTAGATCAAACAGAACCAGAAGAAGAGGCTGACCATGTAAACGATAGACAGAAGGAATAACAGAATCCATGGAAATCAAGATAAATGAAGCCAATAAACAGGCACTCTCCCGCTGTTTATGCATCACCTCAACACCACAAGAAACAAGATGAGACTCAGTCTACACTTTGGAGAATTCACAATGGATGACTAGGGCAAAAGAGGCTGCTGCCTGTAGAAGCTTCAAACCTTCAGGAACTTGTGTGAAGCTTTTGTTCAGGTTATTTAGAGGTGCACAGATGCTTCAAAAGCATCTAGCATTGGGACACTTCAGGCACTAAATTACATGATGGGAGACAAGGCAGCATGGTGGCTAGCACTCTTAACTGCCAGCCCTGTGATCCTGTGTTCAAATCCTATTCAAGGTGGTGATTATTTTCACTGACCTGAGCTCTCAGGTCAACTGAGTCTTAAATAGGTACCAGGTCATTTCCAGGGAAGAATAGGTGGTTCCATCAAGTAAAAATATGGGTTAGCACCATATACCAAACTCGCAATGACTACGGATGAGGTTGGTTCTTTTTCTTCTGCATTCGTCTGGAATCTTGTTTTGGACGTAATTGCGTTGTGCCTGTCTACAGCAGTGCTATGATATTTGCTAAGATAAGTTTGAAAAACAGAAGATCCTGTGTGCACATGAAAATTCTGGTGGCAACTAGAAATAGCAAAGGCCACTGCCCTAGTATGTTACAAGGGAAGAAAACCTAGCCATGAGTAAATACAACCCATGACCTTGGATGGAATGTCTACACGAAGCAAATCCTTACACAAATGTATGCCAAAGTTGGACAAACTGACTTCTGAGTTGCATAACTAGGTGTGGCAAAATCTCCTCAAAATAGGAACAAAGAAAAAGCAGACTTAATTGTTCTTTTACTTCATTCCACTTTGCCAGTTGCTTTTTTGAACTCATATCCTAGACAGCTGTTACTTTAACTCTTTCTGAGCAAAACAGGTATTATTTTTAGGAAACAACATTATGTGATAGGAGGGACTATGTATAATTCTATCATGCAACATGATTTCTATAGCCATTTCACATCCTCCTAAATGACTAGATGTCAATTTCGATGAGAAAAACAGTATTGAAATGCTACATAGAATTTGTACTTTTGTATAGATGTGAAACGTGGACAATGAGCTGACAAGCTGAAAAACATCTCATGGCAGTGGAAATGTGACTTCTGAGGAAAATACAAACAATATCATGATCACTAAGATCTTAGATCAGGCCTGACTTATCCATGTGGCCAAGCCATCCAGGTATTTATCCTCCCTTTGCTCTGTTCCCTTTCAGTTTGGCAGCTGTCACCAAGTTTTTTAGTTTATTTCTACTCATAACATTGCCAAAAATAAATTTCATGGTCTCCTCTAATTTATTGAATATGTTTACAGTTTTCATTTGTTTCTTGTAGGGCTTATTAAATGGTTTGTCTGTTCAACCATGGTATTATTTGCCTTTTCTTCAGAAACCACATTTCCACTGGTTTGTTTCTCAGCTTGTCTGCTTATAGTTGATGTTTCACATGCATATAACATTATATGTTTATACAGCACTTCAATCCACTTTAGTTGCCTTGTATGACCTGTACAAGAGGCTACAATACTGCTCTTCTCTTCTACTCCTTTAATTCCCCCAGTAATACATGGGCAAGTTTTTGTGACATAAGATACTTATTTGGGGAGGACATTTCTAAGTGTCTGTGGTAAGTAAAGTGAAGGTATCTTGTACATGCCTTAAGGCACATTGAGCACATGGTGCCGGTGCGGACACATATTTATATTGACCAATTGTCAGTCAGTATCACACCGACTGCCTTTACTTCGCAAGACACTTCCTGGTACCCAGTTTAGGCTGGTTCAAGCAGCAAGCCTATGTTCATATTAACCCTTTATAGGGCACAGCGGCCTAAAGCTTCCGTACTGAAAGGGCAAAATGGCTGAAAGCGTCCATGACAACGAAGCGTTGTAATCATGTAATCACGTGATCTCGAGACTTTGCAAGACTTCCCATTGTTTACGTCCGGTGTTGTCAATAATAAAACATGTGCGCCATTTACAAGAGTGTTCTTTAAATTTATCGGATTTTTAAAAATAGTTTCATGGTTTTTATACTTTGTTTTTAAAACCGGATTTTGACGATTCTTCAAGTGGTAGCGGAGATTTTGCTGAGGTTCAATTTAATTTTAAAATTGACTAATGACTCGGAGCTAGATATCAGTGATATTAGCGTAAACACTTCAGATCTTTCAGACTTTCAAGAAAGTGAGCAGTTGGCAGAGTGTTTGTAAATAGTGTATAGATGACTGACAATCACAAACAATATGTTGTTTTTTGTAAATATTTGTTTTCATATGTGGATTACCAGCAACATTATTGGATCACATGTGAGTAAAATAATCTGCATTCATTTTCCTTCATTTTGCTTTTTATTTTACAAAAATATCGTCACTAACACCTTAGATGTGATATTTTTACCAACGTAACCCTAACCCTAAATCTGAAAAATCTTGCCCGTTCAGAGTTACAAAAGAAAAAACCCTGTAAAGGGTTAAAAATTCAAATCCACCACTATGCGGATCAGACTTATGACCACTGGGCTGGCAGGTGAGAGTTTAGCCACTACACTGCTGTGGCTCCTAATTATTTCTTATGGAAGATCCTTAATTTGTATATTTAATTATTACAACTATTTATAGAAAATATCGGAAATAGCTGACCATTCAATTATAACAACGTATGAAGACTCATATTCTGGAAAAATAAATTCTTGCACATTAAAAAGAGATAATTTTAACAAATGGATGCAAATTTATAGACAATTAGTAAAATAGCTTTAAAAAAAAAAAAAAGCCATAGAAATGTGGTCTTACAAAAAGTTAGTTGCATGGCCATTTACTGTCACTGTCATCATAACCTGTCCTTTTACAGATCGTCTAAATCAGTGGTTCTCAACCGGTGGAGAATTCCCCCCCAGGGGGGAATTTTAGGGTTTCCAGGGGGGGGGGGGGGGGGGGGGGAATTAAGATTATTTCTAGATTGTGTTAATACAAGAACCAATTACTTGATATTGTTTTTCCCTTCATACTTTACGGTTCTGTACTTATCACCCTTCTGAAATTTATTTTATAGCATAAGTAGATCCGCAAATCATGTTTTATGTAGATGTCTAGACTTATTTTAGTATGTGCTATTAAATTTAGCTTCAGTTATTACGTATACTGTATAGGCGCAGGGGGAAATTTTTAGGGAGGAAATACGAAAGGGGGGGGGGGGGGGAATGACGTTTTAAAAATATGGTGAGGGGGGGGGGAATGAGGTCCTCAAAATATGGTGAAGGGGGGCACGGGCCAAAAAAGGTTGAGAACCACTGGTCTAAATCAATCATAGCATTTTTTTTTTTTACCATTTTACATTTAGTTTCGCCACTCCTGATTGTAACTGTTCACTGCCCCTAAGCTATAGACACTTGTGGTTTTACAGAAAACTGCTGAAATTCCTTGGACAGCCAAAAGGAGTAATCAAAATGTTTTGAAAGAGACCAAGAGCCACAGATCAAACATCAGAGACAGTCAACATTATGTTTTTCCACATGATGAAATGAGAAAAACTAGAACATATTTAACAACTAGAAAGATTTATAGGAAAAAAAAGATAGAGGAAGATAATAAAAGAAGGTGGCATAGTAAAATAAGAAACAAATGTATACATTCCAGTAAGAGATCTTGAGATTTGGAGAGATATGATCATCCACCCCTAATGGCAAGGTATTTAATGGCAATGATGAAAACTCATATATAAGCTGCTATTACACTTTAACATTAAATTAATATTCAGAATGAAAGACCCTGTGTCAAACATGAGGTAGCTCTAAGAGTTAAACCATACTGAACAAAGCCAATATTTTCATTGACTGAGTGTGATACAGGGTTTTCAGAAGAGACAAGGCAAAACGGTGACATCAAATAGGCATAACAACATATGAGCCAACAAATAAAGTGTTTTGGACATAACATGAAAATAAACCCAGACCAAATACTACCAGTAAGAACATACAACTAAATAACATATGGATATAGGGCCAGAGGAAGACCAAGAAAACAATAGACAGACAAAAACAAGGGTACACTAAACAAACACAGATACAACACAACCAAGGTAACACGTCGTTACATCACTTTGGATAAGCTTAGCCTGGACAATAGAATAATATACAAGGGTTGATAAAGCTGGTGCCATGATGGCCATCTTTGTCAGATAAATCTCTAGAACCTACTCTGAGGCTAGGCTTTATTGTGATACTAGAAAGTAAAACAAATCTCTCACTGAGGGCAATTGAACTAACCACTGTGCCATTAAGTTAATGTACTAACCACAACACTGAGTAATTAGGTCAGCTTAATTTTATATTAACAAAAAATAAAACAAAACAAAAAAGAACTGTTACGAGTCTGAAATGTCAGGACCTTCACATTGTGAAGGCTTGAATGCACGGAGGAGGAGGTGGCTAGTCTCTCCCTCTCATAGCAACCAGCTAGAGCAGGCATCAAACCCTCATCTGACCACACTTTTACCATTATATTATCAGAACAACTCCAATTTGTTCCTTATAAAATGTGCTCATTACTTATTTGTATATGTAGTCGTGCAAATTATAAATTATTTTTTTAAAATAAAAAGCAAAGTTTGCCTAAGAAAGCAATTAAACAGAGACAATTTGTCTACATGTATAACTTTAAATTAATTACGACTTGATTAATAGCATGACGAAACTTTGTTACATGTTTGTAATCATCACAAATAATACCCTTTTTACCATTTACAGCTATATGGTAATATGATACAGCATTCAGTGTTCAATTGTGTGTATTCATTCACCAATTATTTACTGTTATGACTAATTAGTAAACATGTCTGCCAGCATTTGAAGTATATGGTAATTGAATAATTACCATAAATTATATGGTAATTGAATAATACCAGCCAGCTCCATGGATTAATCACACTGTGCCAAAAATCAAAGTGAATGGTCACAGACTGGGTGTTGTGGACAAATTCACCTATCTCGGCAGCACTGTGTCACAAACTGCCACAATCAATGAATAAGTGAATGCAAGAATCTCCAAGGCCCAAGGCCAGCGTGGCCTTTGGCAGACTGTACAAGAATGTATGGGACAGAGTTGGAATAAGCCTGCAATTAAAGCTAAAAGTCTACAAAGCAATTGTATTATCCACACTGCTATATGCTTGTGAAACCTGGACTGTTTATCAGTGACACGCTAGGAAATTAAACCACTTCCACACAGAAGCTACTGAAGATTAAATGGCAAGACAAGATCCCAGACACTTAAGTCCTAGAAAGAGCATCCATGCCCAGTATCCACACTCTACTAATGAAGAATCAGATTCGCTGGGCTGGTCACTTGACTCGCATGCCAGATCACGGGCTCCCTAAACGAATTTTTTACGGCGAGTTGCGTTGTGGTAAACGCTCCCAAGGCGGCCAGAGGAAACGCTTTAAAGACACTCTTAAAATCTCACTGAATGCTTTTGGAATTCAACATGACACCTGGGAGACTGCAGCCAGAGACCGAAATTCGTGGCATGCATCATTACGCAAGGGTGCAGTCACGTGTGAGGCAACCAGGACGGCAAGAGCTGTGAAGAAAAGGCAGGACAGAAAAACCACTGCAGGAAATCCTCCTCCAGAAACGTCAAGCATTCTTTGTCCACATTGTCAAAGAACATTTCGAGCCAAAATAGGCCTTATCAGCCATCTTAGAACTCACGGCTCCACACTTTCAACCTCACTGGATGAAATGAATGGTCATGCATCATTCTTGATGGACAAACAACAATTGAATAGTATATTAAGTGATGTTCCAATAAAGTTCCTTCATTATTCTTACATTTCCTTATACAAGAAATCTTAATATGCCTATTTAGTTCCATAAAAGTCTAACGTTAAATTATGATTCAAAAACGAATATTCTTTCATGCTGTGCCGTCCTTATCTGTAGACAGCTTAAGGCTTGTAAGGACATCCATTTGACCAATGGCCTCCCAAACCTGTGGAAGAAAAGGTGTTTTAAACTGTACTGTGTAAATTAAACTGGCCGATTTCTATACTGATTAATATATACATTATATTTATTATGTGGTTGTTTCGGGATTTGAAATTTAAATATTGAGCACAACCCACTACTGGCAACGCCGATCGCATTCTGGTATGAACCTAAGGCCTATCCACGTCAATATGGAAGCACTATACTCGAGTTTTGCCCTGGTTTGAGCTCGTCAGTAGTGCATATCCCTGATCAGATCCGGAAACAGTCCCGGATCACGCGTGTGAAGCGGGTGTGTAACCACGCAGCACACACTGGACACACCAAATTATCACAACAGAACATCACAACGCTACCCATCGTAGGCTATGCTCAAGATTGCCCAATCGCCGCGACCGACGCCCATCAATCGATGGGACCCGAACGATCAGGACTTCTCACTGGCAACGAACACCAGGCCTCCTAAATCCAGTGAGCAATAATAAATTTATTATGTGGTTGTTTCGGGATTTGAAATTTAAATATTGAGCACAACCCACTACTGGCAACGCCGATCGCATTCTGGTATGAACCTAAGGCCTATCCACGTCAATATGGAAGCACTATACTCGAGTTTCGCCCTCGTTTGAGCTCGTCAGTAGTGCATATCCCTGACCGGATCCGGAAACAGTCCCGGATCACGTGTGTGAAGTGGGTGTGTAACCACGCGGCACACACTGGACACACCAAATTATCACAACAGAACATCACAACGCTACCCATCGTAGGCTATGCTCAAGATTGCCCAATCGCCGCGACCGACGTCCATCAATCGATGGGACCCGAACAATCAGGACTTCTCACTGGCAAGGAACACCAGGCCTCCTAAATCCAGTGAGCAATAATAAATTTATTATGTGGTTGTTTCGGGATTTGAAATTTAAATATTGAGCACAACCCACTACTGGCAACACCGATCGCATTCTGGTATGAACCTAAGGCCTATCCACGTCAATATGGAAGCACTATACTCGAGTTTCACCCTCGTTTGAGCTCGTCAGTAGTGCATATCCCTGACCGGATCCGGAAACAGTCCCGGATCACGCGTGTGAAGCGGGTGTGTAACCACGAGGCACACACTGGACACACCAAATTATCACAACGAGTATAGTGCTTCCATATTGATGTGGATAGGCCTTAGGTTCATACCAGAATGCGATCGGCGTTGCCAGTAGTGGGTTGTGCTCAATATTTAAATATACATTATATGCAAACATAACCTCCAGCATGCTACCGAGGTCCTTAAGGGACGGACAGAACAGTAGCACTGTAACCTGCCATGCATGTCATACAAGGCAACTTTGTAGAAAACTTTTGCTGCAAAATTCTACCAATTATAAACAGTCTACAAATGGCTTGGTGTGAGTTGGTTGAGGACTTATGCTTCATTAGGAGAAAGGCGGAAGAAGAAAAGGAGGGGGAAGAAGAAGAGGAGGAGGAAGAAGAAGAGGAACAGGAGCAGAAGAAGAAGAAGCAGAAGCAGACATAACATAAATAATAACGAGAGTTTTGCATGGACAGACACACTAAAGCAGTAATGATTACCCAAACTGAGGCTATGAGAAAGCAGTATAAGAAGTCATGAAGAAGAATGCTACAGTAGCTCAAGGAGAAGATAGTGAAGTCACATCCAAGCAAAACCAACAGTAGGCATCAAGTGAACAATAACCAAGTATCCAGTGTTAACAGAAGATTTTCATAGCAATTGGAACCATGGTAGAAAATTGATCAGAGTGAGTGCTTAGCAACATCAAGGTCCTGGGTTTGTCTTCCTCATTCATCATGACAAGGACACTGAGATTTAATTTCTTTTCTTTTTGTTTGCTTGAAAAAAAATTGTCTATATCTTATACAAACTTCAGTCTTTTTTAGTTTACTCAGTGGTCCGAGAAGTTGTGCTTTTACTGTTGTTTCTCTAGGCCAGAAGGTTTGTCTTGATATGTCGTACTCGGGACAGTCTTGGAGTATGTAATCTGTCTGGGGTGCCAATCCGCATGGCTAATTTGCCAATCTGATAGTTTTATACATGTGACTGCAGAGATGACTGTGTCCCATTCTTGGGCACAGAAAAATTATTTGTTTGGGTCTGTTCATAATAAAATAATCATCTACAGCTGATGTTGGTAGCTTTCTGATTCATTTGATGATTCTATTCTTTTGGTGGTATGTGACTGGTACACCAGACCGCTCTTCTGTTGCATCTTCCATAGCTAGTTGAACAGCTCTCTCTTTCCAGGCATGTCAAGATGAGACACTATACATTGTATGGTGATCTTATATTGTATGTATAGTTCAGACTGCAGTGCCTGTAGTACTTGCAATATTCTGGACTGGAGTGCCTGAAGCAATCATTTTGTGTCATTCAGTGATATTTGAGAAGGTCTAACAATTCACTTTGCTAAGGCAGTATCTGCTATGGAGTTACATCTATAATTAACAAGCATTTATCAAGATAACATATGTGCTGAATGAACCAATACTTACCACAGTAGTAGCATTGGCCATATCCACCGTAATAAGCATCCTGGAATACCTTCATCGTACTCATCTTCCCATGATGAAGTATCTGGATGGTTAACTACAATTGAGATACTGCTTTCATCACTAATTTCAACATGGAAAAACAATAAACAGATCTCTAAATTGACTAGTTAGCAACAAGGACAAAAATACTTAAATAATAAAAGCCTAACTCATTAGCCATCACAAGGACCAGAAGTACAATCATGACTGCAAATATCAACAGACAATTTTTTTCTACAGGCCAAGGGAAAATCATTGAAAATAGCGTGTACTGTACATCAGCATTTGGGCATGGTACAAACAGCCGTACTGACACTTTGAATTATTGTTTGATTTATGTTCAGTTACAATTTTTAGTTGTTTAATATTATATAAATTATTTTACACTTTTTTTGGCATTCCCTCGCTTTGAACTGACGCATAGTCCAAACACGTGCTAGTACGTCTAGTAAACTGGACTCATTTTTGCGAGTGGAATACATCCCTGCCATCGGCTGAACCCACTCTGGCTTCTGAGGTGCTTGTAATTTACATCCCCAAGTCAAGGATGCCAGCTTTGTGGCGAGGGGGTTACAGACGCAATTCATAATCCCGCATACCGCATTTGAAACACATCTGCAGGCGATTTGGCAGCAGACCGCTTTGCTGTGATTTTCATACAAATAGTATGAGTGTCGGTGGTTCAGAATGGAATGGCAAGGCTACTGAACGTAAACCTGCCAAGAAATGACAAACGGCCAAAACATGCGAGGGTTGACTGAAAAATCTTTAAAAGATATGCAACTAACGTTTTTTTTTAAAAGGATGATTTTTACACAGATATGATCATCATCAATCATCATCATATAGCAAGCCATTTGCCGGATCGATCTCAGACTGTCACACTCACAGCCAGCCGGACACATTCTCCATCCTTTACCAGGTCTTAGAATTTCACTTTCACAACCAGCTGGACACATTCTCCATCCTTTGCTAGGTCTTAGAATGTCACTTTCACAACTAGCTGGACACATTCCCCATCCTTTGCAGGGTCTCAGACTGTCACACTCACAACCACCTGGACACAATCTCCATCCTTTCCCAGGTCTTGGAATGTCACTTTCACAACCACCTGGACACATTCTCCATCCTTTGCCAAGACTTAGAATGTAACTTTCACAACCAGCTGGACACATTCTCCATCCTTTGCTGGGTCTCAGAGTGTCGCTCTCACAACCAGCTGGACACATTCTTCATCCTTTGCTGGGTCTCAGAGTGTCGCTCTCACAACCAGCTGGACACATTCTCCATCCTTTGCCAGGTCTTAGAATGTCATTTTCACAACCAGCTGGACACATTCTCCATCCTTTGCTAGATCTCAGAGTGTCGCTCTCACAACCAGCTGGACACATTCTCCATCCTTTGCTAGGTCTCAGAGTGTCGCTCTCAAAACCAGCTGGACACATTCTCCATCCTTTGCCGGGTCTCAGAGTGTTGCTCTCACAACCAGCTGGACATATTCTCCATCCTTTGCCGGTTGTCTTGCCACATGCATTTTCATGCCCTAGATATCTTCAGTGTTCTGTGTTGCCTGTCGTTTTGGTCAACCTTAGCCTCTTCTTCCAGGGACCATGTCTTCGATTACTCTTCTTTCTAAGTTGAGTTGAGTCAAGAACCAACATCACAGCACTCGGGACATTCCATATGTGTTCCATCCTCATCTGCAACAGCCTGCGAAGAGTCCCGATACTAATGACACCAGTAGTAGTCTGATTATGTGTCCACCTGGCCTTGTGTTGGAGTTTTCAGTGCCGGTCAGATCCTCTCGTCACTCCCTGCAGCACCATTCTCTCCAAGCTGTGATAATCTAACTGTTCATCTGCGCTATACACATGATTCCAAAGGGCCCAACCACACCTGCATTATCACGCACCAAAACCCAACCAAGGCGTGCAGACCCAGCCAATCTGTCCACCTGCTCGTTTCCCACCACATCAGCCAATATGTCCACCTGCTCGTTTCCCACCACATCAGCCAATATGTCCACCTGCTCGTTTCCCACCACATCAGCCAATCTGCTCTCTATTTTTGATTAATGAATTGATGACTGCCATTCTGTCAGAAGCATGCCTGTCTTCACCTTTCTCATCATACTCTGTGAGTTCGTTACAATTACGATAAGCGTGTGCTGTTCTTCCTAAGCTATTGGGGCATTTAACATGGCCAGAGTATTTCAGTTTGCCTGACATGAAGCTGTTCATGAGCCGGTGTTCTTCGATGTTCACATCTGGTTAAATGTCAGCATTTTTCTATCTTCCTGATCCACGGTATTGTCAGAATTTTTGCTGTAATATTTAAATTCAAGTCTTAATTTTCTTCCTTTAGTGACTGAGAAATCTAAATCTAAATGTGTTTATTATCTCAGAATTCGTGACCTGGCGTGTATATCACAGTATTTAAATTTGCAAGATATTATCTCACAATATAGTTAACAATAAAATGTACCTCCTCTTCCTCTGTTTCTGCCTCTGCCTGTGTTTCTGACTGTTCCTCTGTTTCTGCCTGTTCCTCTGGGCCTCCCCCTGGGTCTTCTAGTTCCAGTACCCCTTGATGCTCCAGCTCCGGTCATGTATGTTGTTGCTGCTATTGCAGGTATATTGCCAGATGGGCCGGCCTCTGCTGCATCAAACTTCTCTTGTGCAACTATAAAACAAACCAGACTAGTATTGTCATGTCTTTAACAAACACAATCGTCATTCTAGAAATATTTTTCTCCATAAACATTTTTTATAATATATATTTCAAAAAGATGAGATATCTTGTTCTCCGTGCATTTTTAATATTTATTTCGCGGGTCAGCATGACTGAATGAATAAGAACGTGTGCTCTTAAACAGCTGGTGTGTTGATGCCAAGGTAAGGGGTTCAACACCTACACCAGGCAGTTGGACTAAAATGTTGACCTGTTGTCCTTGACTTATTTAGATTTCTCTAAAGTCGGAGTGGGTTCGCCTGAAAGGCGAGGGACACTGTTAATAGGGAAAGCCAATCCACATGCAAAATTCAGTCCAGCACTACTAGAAGTTGTGTATGGACTGCGCTTGAGTTCAATTCGAGCAAGCGCAAAAAAGCAAACAAATAAACAAAAAAGCAAAAGAAACAAAAAAAAACTATATATATATTTCAAAAAGATGAGTCAAGTAGTAAATATTGTTCTCCAAAAACATTATTAACAATATATATTTCAAAAAGATGAGCCAAGTAGTAAATCTTGTTCGAGATAAACACTGTTAATAATATATATTTTTTTTTAAATGAGCCACGTAGTAAATCTTGTTCCCTATGAACATTGTTAATAATATATATTTCAAAAAGATGAGCCAAGTAGTAAATCTTGTTCTCCATAAACATTGTTAATATTTTTTTTTTAAATGAGCCACGTAGTAATTCTTGTTCCCCATAAACATTCTTATAACATATATTTCAAAAAGATGAGCCACATAGCAAATCCTGTTCTCCATAAACATTTTTTTATAATATATATTTCAAAAAGACGAGACAAGTAGTAAATCTTGTTCTGCGCAAACATTTTGTATAATATATATTTCAAAAAGACAAGTCAAGTATAGGGTGTATTTTTAATGACTGTGGGTTTTTTTAAATATTGCCGTCCCAAGTTTTGTATTCATCCTCTGTGGAGTTCATGCAACATAAAAGTAAATACAAAACTTGGAATGGCAATATTTTCAAAAACCCCACAGTCATTAAAAATACACCCTATAGTAGAGGACCTTTTTACATACTTGTTATATGGTGCTAGCCCCATACTTGTATAGACCAATCAACACTTGAGGGTTGATGTGGTCAGTATTACAATGACCACCATTACTTCCCAAGACATTTCCGGGTATCCTAGGTTGAGGTCAAGTTAAACAACTCGCCTTATGTAAATTCAAACCCATGACCACCACACCAGCAGGCAAACAAGAAGACAAAGAAAAAAGGAATACGAGTAAGTATGAATAAACTGCTAACATTTCATTATTTATTGAACCTATTCTACCCTGTAGAATACAGGCATAAGTACTTGACTGACTGAATTCTCTCTCATAATTATTAAACCCATGAACGTTGGACATTGGACGTTGGACGGAGGGAATAGCAGAGTCCATGGGAATATCGATATATGAAGCCCATCATCGGGAACTCTCACGATGTTTATACTTCACCTCGTCACCGCAAGGTACAAGAGGAACATGATGAGATGAGATGAAACACCTCTCTTGCTGATATTTATTTTTTTTTTTGGCGTTTGATTGCTTTTAACTCAAGCGTAGTCCATACAAGTGCCACTATTCTAGTGCACTGATTTTTGAGTGTGGATGATCTTCCCCTATTACCACTGTCCCTCGCCATGACGTGTGAACTCACCCCGACTTCAGAGATGAGTATTTAACATTATAGTTCAACTAACCGATGTAGGGGTTGAATTCGCTACCTCGGCATCAGCGCAATAGAAGTTGAAGAGAACATTCTCTTATCCATTCAGCCTTGCTGACCTCCATTCTTGCTGATGTTGTGGGTGAACAACCAAAGTGAAGGGTAGGCATGTTGGGGCATTCCCTACAGCCACACTTCATCTTCTTTTAGTCCATGGCATGTGGCATTGATGAACATGTCTTTCCACAGCTTCCTATCTTGTGTACTGTACGAATGCAGCCGAACGAGGGTTTGATGTCAACTCTCAACATTTGCATTGAAGGAAAAGACTGGCCACCTATTCCTCCGTCTACTCAAGGCCTACAAAATTTGATGGTACCAAGATTTGGTTTGCTCGATTTGAACTCGAGCGTAGTCCATACTGGACTGATGTTTGTGTGTGGGCTAGCTTTACCTATTACCAGTGTCCCTCGCCATCAGGCGAACTTGCTCTGACTTCAAAGGTAATTGTAATTTACATCCCCAAGTCAAGGACGAGATGCCAGTATTATAGTCCAACTGATTGGTGTAGGGGTTGAACTCGCTACCTCGACATAAGTACACTGGAAGACTGCACGGAAGAAATCATTCCTGATTCAACGGGCAAGACGGCGTTTACCTGCAAATCATTGTGGAACGTAATGAGCACAGCAAGGCACGTAGAGCGCCCTGGTCATCCACTGCACCTGTATTCGTCTCCAGTCGTCTCGACTTGTCTTGCCACTGGATTCAGATGGACTCAGACGAGAGAGTGAGGTCGACGAATTGCGCAACTCTTCCTCACTATAATCCAATTCAAGGCGCAAGTCATTCTTCATCCAGCCATCTTAGAACTCACGGCTCCATACTTTCAACCCCACTTGATGAAATGAATGGTCATCATCATTCTTGATGGACAAACCATATATATATATATATATATATATATATATATATATATATATATATATATATATATATATATATATATATATATATATATATATAACACTGGAAGTGTAAGAGCAAGCGCTCTTATTTACTTGGTAATGCTGATTTTATTAAAACAATGTCAAGGAAACCCTCCTATCCTTTGATATCTGTTCTCTTCTGAAGGTAAAAAGTTAAGGGACAAATTTCCAAGCCATGAATTATATTGAGTATATGGCAAAAAGCAACACAGTAAAGAACCTTTTCACATGCCTTGTGGCATGCTGGGTATGTGTTACTAACTTCATTTATTTACAGACCAATCGGACCTGATCGGTGATACTGTCAGTTCATGCAGGTGGCCTATTGTATTCAGGACACTCAGGACAAATGGTACCCATTTTAGACTGGGAATCCATGTCTATTTTTTTTAAATCCCTGCCTCAATGAGGATTTGACCACATGACTGTTGGGCCACCGGCAAGCATGCTTGCCAGTGCGTTACCGTGGCCCTCCTTTCAAAACTACTTCATTATTGGTAAGATTTTGCAGGTGTTTTCTACGGGACAGGATAGCCAAGGAAAACCCCCCTCAGCTGCTTCTTACATGTTTTGTAGGTTAACATGTTAACTATTATTAGCTCCTGACCAATAAAAAGTTATCAATTGCAACTAGAAAAAGAGTGTTGAAGTGCTACACAGAACTTGTGCTCGCAGAAGTAAAATGTGTCGGCCTAACGGCGCAAGAACACAGCTTTGCTGTAAACAGGCACAACGCAATCACGTCTGAAAAAAAAAACTCCAGATGAACGTTGAAGAAGAAGAAGATGAACTTGTGCTTTTGTGTGGATATGAAGCATGGACAATGAGCAGATAAGCTAAAAAAAACATCTAGTGGCTGTAGAAATGTGGTTTCTGAGGAAAATGCAAAGAATACCAAAAAACCAATGACCAAGTCCTACAAGAAACTAATTAAAACCATAAACTGATTAGAGAAATTAGACAAAGACAGTCAGAATGTTTTGGACACATTATGAGAAGAAATAAATTGAAGAACTTCAATTGGCAAGACTGAAGGGAAAAGAACATGGGGAAGGCAGATAAGTGGATACTTGGATGCCTTGCCCACGTGGTATGGTCGAGATAAGAACACAGAACTGATCCACAACTCTGGTGATCGTGTCAGATGGTGAAACACTGACCGCCCATGCTTATTGGCATGGCATATCATGATGATTCTTAGCTTCTCTTATGGACCCTAGTTTAGTTTAGTTTAGTCGATGGATCAACATCACGGCACACGGGTGCAACCCATAAGTGCTCCGTTCTCCTCCTAACTCAAACCTGAGTCTGGAGAAACTCAGCTCAGTGCACGAACTCTGTAGCACCGGCGAGGATCCTGAAATACTTTGGGTAGATTTTTAACTCAAAATTTTGCCCGGGCAGCGCCGTTAGGCTACTCTTTTTCGACTTCCAACCTGAGTCTGGAGAAACTCAGCTCAGTGCACGAACTCTGTAGCACCGGCGAGGTTCCTGAAATACTTTGGGTAGATTTTTAACTCGAAATTTTGCCCGGGCAGCGCCGTTAGGCTACTCTTTTGCGACTTCCAACGGCCAAGGGATTTTTTACGTGCGCAACAATATACACAGGCGTCTGATCTCACTACCCAGAGACCAGGGGAAATTTATTACTAGAAGTCCACGAGAAAAAATCCCGGCATCACCGGGGCTTGAACCCGGGACCTCCAGCACTCGAGGCGGACACCATACCTCGACAAGTTGTGTCTTCATCCACACTATGAGTGGACTTGAGTAAGTGTTCAACACTCACATCTAAGTTGTGTCCTCATCAACATTGTTGACACTATGAGTAGACTTGAGTAAATGTTCAGCACTGACACCTAAGTTGTGTCCTCATCGATATTGCTGACGCTATGAGTATAGTTAAGTAAATTTTCAGTACTCACACCTAAGTTGTGTCCTCATCAACATTGTCGATGCTATGAGTAGATTTGAGTAAGTGTTCAGCACTGGCCACTAAGCTCACCATGTTTTGATGCATTTCTTTCAAACACTGCTCAGACTTTTTCAGTAACTGGCTGCTGGTTGCTGTGACACTGCAAGCCAGAGTCGAGACTTTTTTGTGGTTGTCTGTGATCACGTCTTCAACAGCTCTGCCACCTTCACATGTCGAATGAGACGAGTCAACAGGTTCTCTTACTAATAACTCTCTAGACACCTGCTGACCTGTTTTTCCTCAGTTCCTTTTGATGGAGTCTAAGTCGAGACATGAGATCTCCCATGGTGCACAGCTTGGTCCTGGTACTGAGCATGATCTGTCGGCCTTGCTCCCAGGCAGCCCGCTCCTCCATCAGGCATCCCTCAGTCACTGAGCGCAGCTGCTGTTCCTGCAACACTTGAGCTTTCAGGCACTCCACATTCTCGTAGGCCTGGTTCAGCTGTATGGCCATCTCCTGCATCTCGGCTTCCAGCTGGTCAGCGTAGGCCTGCTCCAGGTTGCTGCTGGCAATGGGGGCGCTGCTGTGCCAGTGGGCTATAGCATTGGTCATCTTCTTACGGGGCCTAAACAACTTGACTCCCAGCTCCTTGAGATCATTGTCCGTCATGGACAGGAACACTTGAATATCCACATCCTGCTCCTCAAACTTGTCCAGGTACTTGTTGAGCCCAAGCTGGCAGAACATCTTGGCCAGATCCCGGGGGCCTGAAGAGTGGAGCAGGCCCCCCTGGTCCCAACCGATGGTGGTGCTGACAGGCTGGGAGGTGGCGTGGCCTGGGATGATGACGGTGGCTGGTGAAGCTGACTGTGGAGCAGCAGTAGATGGTGGCGGTGGGGCTTGATTTCCTGAGGCTACAGCAGGTAATCCAGGTAGATGGTTTTAGCATGAGAATAAGCGAGGTTTAAACCCATGTGGTCAGTATTGTGAAGCAAGGGTATTTGTTGGTTGGCCAACTTGTTAAACTGGCCTGCTTGCATGTGTGGATTCTAACCTGTGCTCAAAGATCCCTGAGATTCAATGCTGCCCTGCAGTTTCCGGACAGTATCATCTGCGACAGGACTGACAAATTGAGGTAATGTGTATGGACTAGCTGACAGTTTTGTCACACCATCCAGCTGGACTGCAGCAGTGTTCACTGGTGGGTTAGAAGCCGACGGGACCAGAGAACTGGATGTTCCTGCAAAGAGCTTGTGATGCAGGTGACTAGATGCCTGAGTCTCTCTGTAGAAATAGTTCTGGGGAAGATGGAGAAATGGTTCTGGTGTCTCTGCCTGGCTTCTAACTGGTGACTGGGAGGAAGGTGCATGAGCCATGTGTGGTCTAGAAGGATTGTGTCTGGCATTGCCTCCTGGAGTGTCAGCCTGATGGTGTTGTGAAAGTGGGCTGTGGTTAAGCAGACGACGGTTGTGGAGAGGATGGTGGTGGTTCAACTGTGGATGATGTGGCCAGGGCTGGTGTGGTATTTGCTGAACAGAGTCTGATGATGGTGAGCATGTGATCGTGGAAACTGTTGCCCCTGAATATCCGCTGAACTTTGATCTTTGAAGGGAAGTCCTGGGATGCCTTCAGCAAGTTCTGTCTGTGGAAGATTTACTGGTAAACCAATGTTGCCTTGATCAAGCTGCTCATGAAACATCCCATCCCCAAGTTTATATCGAACAACTTCGCTGTCAACACATCTGGACAATGAGCATCTTTCAGGAATCATCTCAGCAGACGTGCTTTCCAGGTGCTCCATCAGGTGTGGTATCCCGTCCAGATAACCACACTCTGGCTGTGTGGCACCCGGCTCGTCTGGCCAGTGTTGCTGGTGTGAAGATGTGTCTGGGTTATTGACAGTCAAGTTCTTTAAGAACCGGTTGACAATTTCCACCTGGGACATGTTATCTTTTGGCAGTGCCAGGTGGGAGTTGGGTGGCAGTGCAGATTCAGGCTGCTGAGCCTGAGATCTGTCTGATGGATCACTAGAACCAATTGGGAAAGATGAGTGTGATGGGAAGTAATCTTGTAAAGGGGAGACAATTAGAGAATTCTGCTGACCATTGAAATTATTTTCTCTAAAATGATAACCATTATCTACAGTATTTCTGGGCGGAAGTTGCACCATGTCACAACCAGGCAATATGCTTTCCTGGCCAACAACATGAGAATTCAAATTACCATCTCTATGGCCAGGGTTCGCATCCACACAGAGATTGCTGTCATTAGCAACAACAACTTTGGCTCAACTACTTTCAAATGTGATCTCAGTAACAACTGACAATGTGTCAACATTGTCAGGCTTATACAATGTTAGCTGAACTTTGGAGTTTCATGATCATGTTGTTAACCTTACCTTTTCTCTGTTGTACCAACTCTGCCCGCTTTTGTTTCATCTCATCACTAAACTGTTCCACCATTTTATCGATATAGCTGTCCAGAGCAAGGGCTGGCAACTGGGAAGTGATTGGACACCTGCAGTTTGGACATTCCTTTTTGACTTTCATCCACTGGCTGATACACAACTTGCAAAAAACGTGTGCACAGTTTAAAGATGTTGCCTGAAAGAGAAGAATCCCATGTACTGATGAAATTAATCAGGCAAAGCTGTGTGATGTAATACTGTTACTTTATCTTAGATGATGTATTACTGTTACTTCAATTTGGCATGTTATATATTCCACTGTAACTTTTTATGACACTTTGTAAAGTAACGTAATCTCCCTTTTCCATGTCTTGAGGTGTGATATATGGTGTTAGCCTCATAATTTTATAGACCAATTGGCACATATAATGTATACAGGGTGTATTGTTAATGATGTGCGGTGTTTGAAAATATTGCCGGTCCAAGTTTTGTATTGACCTATTATGTTGCATGAACTTTACAGAGGGTGAATACAAAAACTTGGACCAGCAATATTTTCAAACACTGCACAGCCATTAAAATTATACCCTATATTATAACTGCACTATTTTAGATTATAACTAAGTGCTGTGGCTTGGGGACAGTGAATGCATTTCACAGTTCCCCGACATACCAAGTCGAGTGTTCCAAATCATCTGCAGACAATATGGAAGCAGACTGCCTTGTGCTTATTTCCTTGGTATGGACTTTGGTTGTTCAGAAAGCAACAGCAAACTACAGAACATAAAAATTGCCAAGAAAATCACAAACAGCCAAAATTTAAAAAATGCTGGGGCTGAATGAGATGTCCTGTAAAGGACATGCAACTAACTGTTATTACTATTACTCTGCCCTATATGATGAATCACTATGACACTGTTTTAGGAGGTTATTATTATGCAGGGTGTTTGTAAAGTCTCAGTAGAACAAATTTGAAAAATTTTGCATATCATCAAAAAATGTGCTCCAGTCCATTGTGAATCGATATGCAGCGAATGGCTGTTGTCTGCTGGAGTAATTCTTTGCACTCCAAACAGTATGGCGTTATCAACAGAGGAAATTATAAAATTTGTTCTACATACAAAGTGTAGTGAGACTTTACAAATACCCGGTATTTTAGTGATACATGACTACTCTCTATTTTAGATAAGGAGTTCATTTCTCATATTTAAGAAAAGGCATGGCTCAGGAGCCATTAGTACAGAGGCTAGCTAGCACGCTTGCCTGCCAGCCTGGTGGTCGTGTGTATGAATCCTCTTCATGGCAGAGATACTTTTTCACTGACCTGCCTAAAATGGGGACCAAGAAATTCCCTGGGAAGAAACGGTATATATCTGGACCTACTATACAATGTTGACCAAACTCATTGAGTGGCTGATTGGCCTGAAAACAGGGGATTAGTACCATACACCCAATATGCCCCGTGGCATGAAGAAGGGACCATTACAACCCTGACTTACTGCTGTTACTCTATTCTATATGACAGACCACTGTTTAAAAAAACTATCTTTTACTGCCAATATAATACCTTGCGGTGTATGGCAGGGGGGTCTTGAGCCTGAGGAATTAAGGCCGCCCAGCTAGTGCAGTCGCCGCAAACTGTGCAGGTTAGAGTTTTCTTTTTGCCCCGACAGAAAAAAACTTCACACCGTACCGAGGGTTGAATCCTGGTCTCCCGAAAGAGAATCCGGCATTCTAGCAACTCGGCCAGCCGCTCCTCTATGATGGACCACTGTGACACTATTTTAGATGGTTTTATTGTTATATTTCAGTGGTAAATGTCTTAGTCTATTTTAGAGAATGCCCGACTATTACCACAACCATCAATAAGTTTCTATATTGGAAAACTAAAATCAGAAATAAACAACATTAAACCACCCATTATGCTTGCAAAGTTGTGAAAAACAGTATGTTAATTCTATACACAGAATAATGTCACATTTAGAACAAAAATAATAAATTGTCACGAAGCAATTTCCTGCTTTAGTCTGTGATGTGATAGTACCATAACATTTTGTAGGCCTGATAGCAGTCCTTAAGACTGATCATTGCAAGACAAGGACAAAGACATTAAAATTAGCAACATGGAACGTTAGGACGTTAAACAACGACGAAAAATTAGAGAACATAAAACAAGAAATAGAAAGAGAAAAAAATTAATATTTTAGGGATGTGTGAAACGAGATGGACAGGAGCAGGCATCAAGATAGATGAAGATTTTAAGATTATTTATTCTGGAGGTGAAGATCGACAAAGGGGAGTGGCAATTATTTTAGACCGGAAAACATCAAAATCTGTTCAAGGATATTGAGCCGTGTTGGACAGAGTTCTTCTAGTTAAATTGAGTGGCAGACCTTTTAGCATAAATGTTATTCAAGTATACGCCCCAACAGGAGAATCCAGTGAAGATAGTGTAGAGGAATTTTATAATGACATAGAGTCTGCCTTAAAGAAATGTAAAAATGCAGAAATAAACATCATAATAGGGGACTTCAATGCAAAAGTAGGAAATCAAGGTGATAGATACACAGTAGGAAACTATGGTTTAGGAGAGAGAAATGAAAGAGGATACAGACTCGTAGAGTGGGCAAAAGAACAGGTAATGATTATAGGAAACACCTGGTTTAAGCAACACCCTAGAAGATTATGGACATGGAGGAGTCTTGATAGCAGGATCAGAAACCAGATTGACTACATTCTGATTAGCAGAAGATTTAGAAACGCACTAACAATAGCAAAAACAGTTCCCAGTGCTGATTGTTATAGTGACCACAGACTACTTACAGGAACACTGAGGATAAAGTTGAAGAAAGTTAAGTATATAACAGGAAACACTAAATATGATTTGTGTACATTGAGTAATGACAAGGAAATACAAACAAACTCAACATAGAAGTACAGAACAGATTTGATATATTGTCTGATCTAGAGATATTATTCCAGGATGTGGATGATCAATGGGAAATGTTGAAGAATTCAATCAGTTTGGCTGCAGAAACAACTATTCCAAAATTAAAGAAGGTGGGTCGTAAGAAATGGATGACAGAAGAAATTTTACACCTAATGGAAACAAGAAGACTCAACAAAAATAATTCTGCCAAATATGAAGAAATTCACAGACAAGTCAGAATATTATGTAAGGAGGAAAAAGAAGCATGGCTTGAGGAAAAGTGCTTAGACATTGAAAAACAACACAACAGTCAAAATACCAAATTAGTGCACAAAAGAATTCAGGAACTTACTAATAAAAGAACAAGTACATCAACAGGCTGTCTAAAAACTAAAGATGGCAAAATCATAATAGAAAAAGATCAGATTCTACATGTATGGACAGATTATGTGAAAAACCTTTATAATGATAACAGAGAGGAACAGTATGATATTAGATTTAATAATGAAGGACCGCCAATTTTGAAGATGGAGGTTTGAAATGTTCTTACGCATATGAAAGCTGGCAAAGCCCCCGGTGCAGATAACATCACAACAGAAATGATTAAAGCTTTAGAAGAATTTGGACTAGAGCAAGTCACCAGACTGCTGAACACATTATATGATACTGGAGATATACCTTCTGAATTATGTAACTCTGTATTTATTGCAATCCCAAAGAAATCAGGAGCCTTGGAATGTGATCAACATAGAACAATTAGTATAATGAGCCACATCACAAAGATTTTGCTACGAATTATCATGCAAAGAGTGAGGAAGAAAATACAACCTGAAATAGGGGAAGAACAATGTGGGTTTGTAGAAGGAAAGGGTACAGTAAATGCTGTGTATATGCTGCGAACAGTTATTGAACGTGCTATAGAAGTAAACAAGGATATACACCTTTGCTTTATTGACTACACAAAGGCTTTTGATAGAGTTAGACATGTCAACATGGTAGATATGCTTGCAGATCTACAAATTGATGGGAAAGACATTAGACTTATAAAAAACATATACTGGAAACAACAAGCTGCCATAAGGATTGATAATGAAGTGGGACAATATCAACCTATTAAGAGAGGTGTTAGGCAGGGATGTGTAATGTCTCCAGATCTTTTTCCCTATACAGTGAAAATATTTTCAGAAATGTAGAAGATATAAATGGAATCATTAGATATGCAGATGATACAGTATTGATTGCAGACAATGCACAAGATCTACAACAATTAGTAGACGCGGTTGTTGTACACAGTGAGCAGCTGGGGTTGGAATTAAATTGTAAGAAGACACAGGTTATGGTCGTCACTAGGAAGAACGAAGTACCACATGTAATATACAAGTAAATGGGAATATTCTTCAACAAGTGAATCGGTACAATTATCTCGGAACAGTCATAACATCTGATGGGAGATGCCTTGAAGAGATTAGAACAAGAATCGCCATGGCGAAAGTAGCCTTTAGCAAGATGAAAAACATTCTGACCAATAAAAAGATGTCAATTGAAACGAGAAAAAGAGTGTTGAGGGGATACATAGAGCCTGTTCTTTTGTATGGATGTGAAACTTGGACAATGTGCAGTCAAGCTGAAAAACATCTGATGGCTGCAGAAATGTGGTTTCTGAGGAGAATGCAAAGAATACCATGGACAGACAGAAAAACCAATGACCAAGTACTACAGGAGACAAATGAAAATCGTAAATTGATTAGAGAAATTAGACGTAGACAGTCAAAATTTTTGGACATGTTATGAGAAGAAATGGATTGGAGAACTTAGTGACAACTGGCAAGATCGAAGGGAACAGATCAAAAGGAAGACCGAGAGGAAAATACCTGGATGGCTTGGCCACATGGCATGGACAAGACAGGAACACTGAGCTGATCCATGATGCTGGTGATCGAGTGAAATGGCGAGTCATGACTGCCCACGCTTTCCGGCATGGCACATGATTGATTGATTGATTGAAAGCAAGGATGACTAAGTGGCTAATCTTTACCTCACTTTGGCAAGTGATGAGCCTAGGCATCGAACCCCATCTGGCTTTGCTCATGACATTACCATCGAAGTTCGTTATCAACTTCGTTAGCATCCCCTCCCCCCTCCCACGATGTGGCATGGTTGAGTAAAATCATTTCAGGGCCTTGTAGAGTAAAGACCTTTGTCTGGACCTACCTTAATAAATAGTTCATTGCAGATAGCACACTGATTACTAAACTTTAGCTAACTAAATTGACCACATTGTACACAGTTCTTGGACAATACACTTCTGTCTGGACCTACCACCTTAATAAACAGTTCATTGCAGACAGCACACTGATTACTAACCTTTAGCTAACTAAAAATCGAAGGGAAGAGACCAAGGGGAAGACCGAGAAGTAAATACCTGGATGACTTAGCCACGTGGCATGGTCGAGACAGGAACACAGAGCTGATCCACAACTCTTGTAAACAGTTCTCGGACAATACATCTCTGTCTGGACCTACCTTAATAAACAGTTCATTGCAGATAGCACACTGATTACTAAAATTTAGCTAACTAAATTGACCAAATTGTAAACATTTCTCGGACAATACAACTCTGTCTGGCCTACCTTAACCCTTTAGGGGGCAAAGCGTCCGGGAACGTTTCTACTCCCGAACGGGCAAAACATTTGAAACCGCCCGTGGTTATTATGCATTGTAAAAACATGATCTCTCGGCTTTCCGAGACTTCCGATTGTCTAGTTTCGGTTTCGCCGATAGCTTGACAACATGGCCACCATTTGCAAGCATGTACTTTGAATTTGAACAAATTTTAAAATAGTTTTTGTGGGTTTTATGCTTTGTATTTCAAAATGGATTTCAACGATTCTTCAAGTGCTAGCGGAGATTTCGCTGGGTTCAATTTAAGTGACATTGAAAGGCACAAAATTGACTATTAATCGGAGCTAGATATCAGTGATCAGCGTTACTTAGCATTAGCACTCGTGAGTCGGACTTTAAAGAAAGTGATTATGATTCGGAAAATGTGTTTGTAAATTGCCGTATAGATGACTCACAATCACAAACAATATGTTGTATTTTGTAAATATTTGTGCTCATGTGTGGATTAGCAACATTATTCACATGAGTAAAATATTCTGCATGCTTTTCCTTTCCTTTTGCTGTTTATTTGATTAAAATCTGTTGACTAACAACTTATATGTGATATTTTTACTAACGTAACCCAAAATTTTACCGCACCTCAAAATTCTTCTTGCCCGTTCAGGGCTACAAAACAGACAAACGTCTGCCCGGTAAAGTGTTAATAAACAGTTCAGTGCAGATAGCACATTGATGACTAAACTTTAGCTAACTAAACTGACCACATTGTAAACAGTTCTCGGACAATACTTCTGTCTGGACCCACCTTAATAAACAGTTCATTGCAGACAGCACACTGCAGTTCCATTTCCATAAGCTCAACAAAATTAGACAAGATGTCTTCTCTAGCTTTCAGAACCTGAAGTTTGGCTGTGGCATTTTCTTCTTTTGTTTCATTTAATTGACTTTCTAGAAGTTTCTGTTCCATATCTTTCATCTCCAGCACCTGTTGTAGATTTTAAAATGCAATATATTTCAAACTAAGCTGCAGAGTATTTTTTGGCCTCCGCTGCCATTTGAACTTAAGCATAGTCCATACACGTGCTACTATTTCTAGTAGCACTGGACTGATTCATGCATGTGGATTAGCTTTCCCTATTACCAGTGTCCCTTGCCATCAGGTAAATCCACTCTGATTTCTGAGGTACTTGTAATTTACATCCCCAAGTCAAGGGCAAGAAGTCAACATTTTAGTCCGTCGGACCGGTGTAGGGGTTGAACCCGCAACCTTGGCATCAGCACACTGGAAGTTTCAGAATGAGCGCTCTTACCCATACACAGTCATGCTGACTTCTGCTTCAGAGAAAAAATTTTTTTTTTTTTTCGTTCATCCGGAGTTTTTTTCGGATGTGATTGCATTGTGCCTGTTTACAGCAGAGCTGCGTTCTTGTGCCGTTAGGCCGACACATCCGACTTCTGCGGGCATTTGTTGACCGGGTTAACCTTCCCGGGCTTCAGGGAAATGAAAACAATGAATTAAATTAATCAATCCTTTGTGATAATCAAAAGTAAATTGGCTATCATTACTCTCACATACCAGAACGGGGGGTCCTGGGTCCTGGGATGTTAGGTATTGGTAGTACCTTTGGCAAGGATGACCGTCATGCCCTTTTCAGGGCCTATTCCCCACTGGTCCAAGCCTGACATCCAGCTCATTTCTGTGGCCCCCAGTAGCTGTAAGTATGTGGGCGATTTGGCGTCAAACCAATTGGTGAACTAGGGTATGCCTGCCCAGCATGTAAAGACAGGATTCGGCAGACTGCGCGGGAGAAATCATTGAGTTTAAAGAACAAGATGGCGATAACCTGCAAAGCTTTGTGGAACGTGATGAGCAATGGCATGGCACATAGAGCGCCCTGGTCATCCATGGCACCTGTATTTGTCTCCAATCGTCTTGCATGGGATTCGGATGGACTTAGTGGTCGACAAATTGTGCAACTCTTCCTCACTTTAATCCAATTCATCGCGCAAGTCATTCTTCACCCAACTTCATCTAGCCCACATTGTCAAAGAACATTTCAAGCCAAAATAGGCCTTGCCAGACATCTTAAAAGTCATGGCTCAAAACTTTCAAGCCTCACTGGATGAAATGAATGGTCATCATCATACTTGATAGACAAACATCATACCAGAACATTTTACCTGTATCAATTTTATGAGGCTGGGTCAAATAGAGGTTTGTTGTCATGAAATAATATCACCTCAAGGGAAGATTTGAACCCATTACCCAAGTCCAGGAGCTGCAGTGGCATAGTGGTCAGTGCCCTTGCCAGCCAAGACAAAAAAAGTCTGGGTTTCATCCCGTGAAGACAGAATTATTATTTATGACCAGCATAGCTCTAGGGTCAACACATCCTCATGAAAATAGGAATCCATTTTCAGAATTCTCTAGAAAATGTCTGTGAGGGAAAGATGAAGAAAGGAAATGACCACCCTCATCTTATATGCCATTTCCTAGAATATGGGAAGGTCTAATACTTCAAATCACTACGGTAGTATCAGCTATGGAGTGACCATTACCTTTTTACCATTAGCTCAGCAGGTGAGTAGACGAACCACTATACTGTTGTGGCTCCAATGAGTTTCCTAATGCATGAAATAAATATATTACCTTACTGCATTGTCAACAAACATACCTTTTCAAGTTTCTGTTTTTGATTAAGTAGCTGCTGCTCAAGTTCTTTATTTTTTTCTTCCAGTGCTTTTTCCGTTTCTTTCTGCAAGCTCTCCTCCACCTAGAGACAAGTTTGAAAGTAAATTATCAAAGTTAGATAGAGAATGTTTGAATATTATACTACACTTATTAACATACGTTACATATTGGTAAATCAATAATAATTTTTAAAACACAATTCACGTATGGGTTGAAATTGCCTATGCCTTGGCAAATGTTAATAAACTAGAAAAGCTACCCAAAATAAAACATTTATTGCATGTAAATATGTAAATAAGATGATTCCAAAGACGATTGTTGCAAATTCCTTGGAATGCCAGAATAACTAATGATGATTGCCTGAAAGAACCTAATAGAACTAGAACATTATATACAAAAATATGAGGGGAAGTCAGTAAGTAAGTCAAAAATGGCTGTAGAAAAATAACTAAATATGATAACAACTTGAAACCTGTTTATTTTTATACATACATTGTCCCTTTATTACTCAACATAATTTCCACCAACAGTGACGCACTTATCCCATCGTTGTATCAGTCCTCCAAACCGGCTGCATAGAACTGCGTGCTCTGTTTTCTAAACCATGTTTTCACTTCACATTCAACTTCGGCATCATTCGGGAAATGTCTTCCGCCAAGGTGGGTTTTCAGTGGACCAAAAAGTGGAAATCGCTAGGGGTTAATTCAGGGCTGTAAGGTGGATGTTCCAGAACTTCCCACCTTAGTTGGTTAATTTTCTCATGAGTTAATCGAGCCAGTATGTGGTCTGGCATTGTCATGAAGAAGCAACACGCCTCTAATTAGCATCATGAAGAATTGATAGAACTTCACAGTACGATTCAGAATTAACATTGTGATCTTTCTTCTTGAAATTGGTTAAAAGCACTCCTTGACAATCCCAGAACACTGTCAGCATAACCTTCCCTGCTGATGGCGTAACCTTGAATTTTTGGACACAAGGCGAAGAAGGATGTTTCCATTGCATTTTGCATTGAAGCATGCTTTGATTCGGGCTGGTAGTCAGCATAAACAGGAAGCATTTCCTTATGAATGTCCTTTGCAGGTAGTCCTTTTGCCCACAAAAAACGCACAACAGCATGTTGCTCTTTGGTTGTACACTCCGTAAGTACAGTCACTATTTTGTTTATGTGCTGCGCATGCGCATAAGACACCTAGCGCCACCTGATGAACGGGAATATAAAGTTTTATGTTGCTATCACCTAATGACACCTGCAGAAAACACCAACTACATTTACCTGCCATCCCACAGAACTGTGTGACTTACTTATTGACTTGACCTCGTAAGAACGAGACAAACAGCTTTCTTTGGTCATGTGATGACAAGAGAGGCATTGGAGAACACTGTGATGACTGGAAAGATCAAGGGGAAGAGAGGCAGAGGCTGACCAAGAGAAATTATGCTGGATGGATTGAGACAGTGGCATGGAGGAATATCAGCAGCAGAGTTGATCCAGAACACCAAAGACTGAGATTTGTGGAGAGACATGAGCGATTAGGCCAGCTGGCATGGCACTTGATGATGATGAAATATGTAAGATATGTTAGTGACAAATATGTTTTTCTTCTTCTTCTTCTTCTTCTGCGTTCATCTGGAGTTTTTTTCCGGACATGATTGCGTTGTGCCTGTTTACAGCAGAGCTGTGTTCTTACGCCGTTAGGCAGACACATCCGACTTCTGCGGGCATTTGTTGACCAGGTTAACCTACCCGGATATGTTTTTCAACAGCCCCACATCATATCTCATTTTAGGAAGGAGGCCAGTCAACATGGCCAAATGGATAAGACTACTCGCTCGGATCCTACTAGCGGATTCAACCCTACATACACCGGTCAGTTTGACTAAAATGTTGACTTCTCATGCTTGACTTGGGGACGTAAATTACAAGTACCTCTGAAGTCAGAGTGGGTTTGCCTGATGGAAAGGGACACTGATAATCATCACCATCATCATCTTCCACTTCTGCCGCCAAGCGTCGTGGGGAGGAATAATTTGTGCTGCAGCACCCGATGGGCGGTACTGGTGTCACCGCCTCACTTGCACATATGGTAAAGGGCTGCAATTCCAGCCCAAGGGAAACCATTGAGTCGAGCAGGACCCGAGTAATCTAGAACCTTCTCCAAAGAGATGGTCACCAAGTCCATGATTCCGTGGACACTGATGTGGCCCGCCTAATGCGGGGTCCACGAGGAACTCGGACAGAGTTACCGCCCGTGTCGAGTTAGGACACGCGGAGACGGGCAGAGGACAAACGGACTGGAGAGAGACAACAGGGCCTGCCTGAGAGGGACTCATGGATAGTGATAGATATACTAGGGCTAGATAGTGTGCTAGATTGTTGTATGACAACTATATGTTTGATGTTTAACTATCTGTGATATGTAAGATAAGAGAGCGCGGGTCTGTTTACCCACTGTGCCAACTGTACACTTCATACAATAAATGTTCTATATCCTAGCGAACAGTGTATTGTTGCCTGTATGAACCCGAACCATTATTTAGATCAGAGTAAGACCATGACAACTGGATAGTTTCATTCCGTGTGACTGTACAATCAATGTCTTTGATGTCGTCAATCCATTTTCTTCTTGGACGTTCCTCGTGGTCTCGTTGCAGATGATCTTTGATGTAAGGCCAGTGATGGTAGTTGCTGGTGTTGCATTCTAACAACATGGCCAAACCACTTGATCCTGTCTTTCAATAAATGTGGCACAAGGTGTTGATCCCACTGTCTGTCTGATAACAGCATTTCTTACTATGTCGGGGATTGTAAAGTTGGCAGCTAATAGGGAAAGCTAATTCACACACAAAAGGCAGTCCAGTGTACTAGAAGTAGTAGAACGCGTGTGGACTACACTAGAGTTCAAGGTTAAACAAACACACACATTTTTTAAAGTTTTTATTGTTAGTATGAAAGGGCTTGAAATGAAAAACTTAAGAAATACACATTCCACGTGTTGTGTTACTGCCATGTTTAATTTTGGGCGCAAGCGTAGTCCATACACATTCTTAGTAGTGCTGAACTGAATTGTGCGTGTGGATTAGCTTTCCCTAGTAACAGTGTCCCTCACCATCAGGCGAACCCACTCTGACTTCAGACATATTTGTAATTTACACCCCCAAGTCAAGGACAATAGGTCAACATTTTAGTCCAACTGTCCGGTGTAAGGGTTGAACCGCTTACCTCGGCATCAGCACACCGTAAGTTTAAGAACATGCGCGCTTATCCATTCGGCCATGCTGACCTACTCTGTCACGCTTAAGTTCTCAGTATTGTTGCTAAGGGTGTTAAGAGTGCCCTGAAGGTATGGACAAATCATGTGACATCACAGTGGGCATATAAAGATGGCTCCCTTCAGGCACCAACGAGAAGCATAATTATGTCATATTTTTTTTTAGCAACAAAGCAACTTTATAAATGTCTACAATCATGACCTCGGATGGAGCATCTGCTGAGTAATTCTTACCTGTCTTTTTTCTGATAGCAGCATTTCTCGCCGACCAGTCAACTGGACCATCAGAGCTGTTTCACGCTCCTTAATACTGGCTTCAAGTTCTGCCTGCATTTTCAGTTTTAAATCTTGTCTTTCTCTTTCTAACTGCTCCTGAGAAACAAAAACAAAAAAAACAAAAACAATTCATGCTTGGCAAAAAAAAAATATGTTTGCATTCACATGGCTCTGCAGTTACACTAACCACATCTAGAGTAGCTACATCCACAGCCACATCTAGAGTAGCTATATGGAGATAAGTATGTGCATAAATTTAAATAGCCACAGTTCATAAATATCACAAGAATGACACAAATGGCAGTAGAATGTAAGAAATAAATGCAGCTGAGAACAAACAATGACAGCAAAGATACAAGAACATAATCAGGCTGCCAGTCATATTCCTTATAAAATCTGTTCTCCATCAACTGCTAGTGGTTGTGATCTACTTAACTGTGCACATTAACTTTCCAAATGCTTTCATCGTCTTTGCAAATCTTCTTCCAGATCTATTTGGTGGCTATTCTTGCCTTCTTGTGAGCACCAGCATGTTTCTGATTATGTTTGTAACTTTCCAAATGTTTTCATCGTCTTTGCAAATCTTCTTCCAGATCTATTTGGTGGCTATTCTTGCCTTCTTGTGAGCACCAGCATATTTCTGATTATGTTTGTGATCTACTTAACTGTGCACATTAACTTTCCAAATGCTTTCATCGTCTTTGTAATATCTTCTTCCAGATCTATTTGGTGGCTATTCTTGCCTTCTTGTGAGCACCAGCATATTTCTGATTATGTTTGTGATCTACTTAACTGTGCACATTAACTTTCCAAATGCTTTCATCGTCTTTGTATATCTTCTTCCAGATCTATTTGGTGGCTATTCTTGCCTTCTTGTGAGCACCAGCATGTTTCTGATTATGTTTGTGATCCACTTAACTGTGCACATTAACTTTCCAAATGTTTTCATCATCTTTGCAAATCTTCTTCCAGATCTATTTGGTGGCTATTCTTGCCTTCTTGTGAGCACCAGCATGTTTCTGATTATGTTTGTGATCCACTTAACTGTGCACATTAACTTTCCAAATGTTTTCATCGTCTTTGCAAATCTTCTTCCAGATCTATTTGGTGGCTATTCTTGCCTTCTTGTGAGCACCAGCATGTTTCTGATTATGTTTGTGATCCACTTAACTGTGCACATTAACTTTCCAAATGTTTTCATCGTCTTTGCAAATCTTCTTCCAGATCTATTTGGTGGCTATTCTTGCCTTCTTGTGAGCACCAGCATGTTTCTGATTATGTTTGTGATCCACTTAACTGTGCACATTAACTTTCCAAATGTTTTCATCGTCTTTGCAAATCTTCTTCCAGATCTATTTGGTGGCTATTCTTGCCTTCTTGTGAGCACCAGCATGTTTCTGATTATGTTTGTGATCCACTTAACTGTGCACATTAACTTTCCAAATGCTTTTCATCATCTTTGCAATATCTTCTTCCAGATCTATTTGGTGGCTATTCTTGCCTTCTTGTGAGCACCAGCATGTTTCTGATTATGTTTGTGATCCACTTAACTGTGCACATTAACTTTCCAAATGCTTTCATCGTCTTTGTATATCTTCTTCCAGATCTATTTGGTGGCTATTCTTGCCTTCTTGTGAGCACCAGCATGTTTCTGATTATGTTTGTGATCCACTTAACT
>JACEFZ010016415.1:0-25997 GCA_014155875.1 Cepaea nemoralis
AATGATTGTATCCAAGAAACATGTATTGTGTATAAGAGCATAGTTTTATAATCCAAAAGGATTTCAATATATCAGCTCTTACTGAACAAGCAACTGTAGACTTCATCTTTGTGAGAACTTCTGCAGATCTCACTGATCCAGCAACTATAGACTTTATAATAATAATTTTGTTAAAAATTTTCTGCGTGTGTTGATATGCCGATTGATAATACTATACTGTTAATTAAAACTAGTGTTAGTTAACTAATACTAAAATTTGTACCATGTTTGTTCCATGTGGCTTGCCGACAAGGGAATAACGCAAAGCTAGTCACATGGGGCATTAAAAACATAGATAAATGACATTACTTGATTCTCAAAGTTTAAGCATTCACCTGCGGAACAACACCTGAGTTAGTCAGTAGACGATTAGAATTAAGACATATTAATTATGTGCTTAACTTTGGAACTAGCTTATTTCTCTAGATAAAATACATATTGGTCGAAGTAATTAGTTCAGAGAGTAAATAAGTTACAATTAATTATTATTTATTAATCTTTATCTTGCCCATAGTCAGATTACTACCACGTGGACCAATATGGCCCACTTAACAAAGTGATCAAAGTCCAAACCCTGGGGGAATTCTCCAACCCTGATATTGTTCTTGTGTATAGTGAAAGTAATCCTAAACCTAGCTAAGAAATCTTCTGGATAATTAATTATGTTTTAATAAATACAAGGAAGACTATTGCTAGAAGTACAACTCATAACTATGGAAAAACGACTTGGGTTGGTTCATAGATTTCTTCTGCTTCTTCTTCGATCATCCGGTGTTTTTTTTCCGGATGTGATTGCGTTGTGCCTGTTTACAGCAGAGCTGCGTTCTTGCGCCGTTAGGCCGACACATCCGACTTCTGCGGGCATTTGTTGACCGGGTTAACCTTCCCGGGGGTTCATAGATTTAATTATTCAATCATACATCGTTGTTGTGTGTGATTTCATTTCATTTAATTTAATTCATCAAATAATATGTGATGTTAATTCATCGTGTGGAGTGTAGTTTGTGTGTTTCCATACTTGGAAAACGACGTGTGTTGTTTCATCGATTTAATGGTTTGTTAATGTATATGGTGACGTCGTAGTTGGGGTGTCTGAGTTTTCCATTCCATTGAAGTCATCCAGTAATATGTATTGTTAATTCATTATGTGAATTGTGGTTCATGTTTCCATGATCAATCATGACTTAGAATATATATATATTTTAGGAATATGGTCTTTGACGTAGAGCATTTAAGTGATTGTACATGTTTGATCTAAATATCAGCAGAGAGAATAGAATATCATTTGTGTGCTGTTTTCATTAGATCAGTGTGTTGTTGTAGATTTCAGTATAAGGAATCAAATTATATAAATTAAGATAGTACATGCTGCCTGGATACTGATACTGATACACCTCTCTGAGAATACCTCTGCTGGCCGAACAACCTTCATGAACACTGTTAGCTATAAATGAAGGCTACAGGCACGCACACACTACACAACTGTCATAGCAGATCCTAGTTGGCAAGTCTTGGGGCACTTTCTCAAGCTGGTTTTATCTTAAACATTTCTCACCTGTCTAGGATATAAGTCCGAATACTTTGCAACCCTACAACAAAATCTTCCAGAGGACTACTAAACTACTATTATTTTCTGGTCTTTCACAAGTTGACATTGTGATCATATTAACTTTTTATTTCTTGCTTTCTTGTTTTTAGCTTTCCCGGGATGGTTAACCTGGTCAACAAATGCCCGCAGAAGTCGGATGTGTCGGCCTAACGGCGCAAGAACGCAGCTTTGCTGTAAACAGGCACAACGCAATCACATCCGGAAAAAAAAACAACTCTGGATGAACGAAGAAGAAGAAGAAGATAGTACATGCTATTTAAAATTATATGAGACGTGTAGGCCATGCAGGAGTAGACACAGCCAAAAGAATTTACAACAGTGAACTTTAGCAATCTGCCATTAGATCACAATGGAAAGAATATAGGCGAGTATAGTGCAAATATGCACTATGGACTTCTCATGAGCATCTTATATTTCTACTACTGTGAGGAGTATATATTTATTTGTCCTGAACGTTGTCTTATTTTGTCAACAAAGAAACAAACGGAACACGATGAACAGGTTGTTAATGTGTATTAATTTTATTAAACAAATTATTTGAAACACAATTAATATGAAAAACATCCTTCAAGACATCAGACAAGGAAACCACTGAAGTAACACTGAATGCTAGAGGCAAGCTGGAGTCTGAACTTGTCAGCTATGACAGTATCTCTCTGAAAGGTGTCTTCAGCCGTTGACGTACTTAATAACTTTCAATGTTCCGGGACTTCCGGTTTCAAGATGGCGACGGACGGTCGTGTTGTTTTGTGTTCGTTAACTTTTTCGCGTAGGGGATGGATTTATTCATCTCTTGCGTGTAATTGGTGTGCCAGGATGTAAAACCAGGAGTTTCTACTCAAGATCTGCGCGGGTGCTACGGAGTTCGTGCATCGAGCGAAGCCATCCTTGAGTGAATTTTCAGCAACGTGTGTGGTTTTCTCAGTCTGTGTTTACGTTTTTTCAACATGGCGGAACAACGTGTGTTCTTCGAGCGGTCAGCAGTCAACATACCGAAGCGGCGTGGTAGCCGCGCAGGGAGAAAGAAGCAAGGTAAGCGTGGTGGTTTGAGGCGTTTTAGACTCAAGTGTCACCGTCTAGGACTCAGGAATATCCGTATTCTATATTGGAACTGTGCCAGTGTAAAACAACGGGGCTCTATTTTAGAAACCCTAGTTTACAGGAACGACATTGTAGCACTCCAGGAGACGAGACTGGGCGATCAGCTACTCCAAATTGCCGGCTTCAAATGTTTCTACAACAGACGACATCTGGGAATGGCGATTCTCGTTCGCGACAGCATGGTGGCGTCAGAGCTAGACATGTCCAGTTGGGACAGTGACGATATACAAATACAGGCGTTGAGAGTTCATTCCAGTATACCATTCGTGTTGGTTAATGTTTATGCCCGCAATGCCAGTGTGGACGCCCAGAAGTGGCAGTGCTTAAGTGGCATATTAGGCCACGAGAGAAATGTTATTTTCTGTGGTGACTTCAACGCTAAAGGCAGATCATGGGGAAACACTTCCTCCAATACACAGGGGGAGGAGCTCGAGACTGCACTGGAAACCATCGACCTGGTTTGTATCAACAGTGGCTGTGTCACCAGGACAGCAAGCCGTCCGGGCGATGAGGACAGTGCTATTGATCTGGCGCTAGTTTCACCTTCACTCACTACAGTGTGTAGATGGGGTGTCCTAGGACACCATGGCAGCGACCACCACCCTTGCAGCATACTGGTGGAGAAAGGCAGAACCAGGCAGCACAAGCTAAAGGTAAAGACGTTCCAGTATGACAGTACAGGGCAAGATGTGGTGAGTAAAATAAGACGTGACAAGCGCAGAACGTTTCAGGGCAGGAAAAAAAGCTGGGAGCAGCCACCGTGGTGGAGTTTCGAGGTGGAGAAGGCTTGGGTGGATAAGCGTAGTGCTGTAAGGAGATGGCAAAATGCCAAGAAGAACAGAGCTGGTCATCCTAGTCCCTGCTTGCACTTAGAAAGAGAGATGCACACAAAAGTAAGCTACTTTAAAAAAACTGGTCAAGGTTGTTAAAAGCGAAAAATGGGCAGAGGTGTGTCAAAGAGTAAGCACAGACAAGTCACTGAAATTGTTCTGGCGACTACATAAAAGCATGAGTGGTGTAGTCAAGAATAAGAGCATTTCTGACTTCCAAGGTGCTGACCTCATCTGGCAGAGGATTGACGAGGACAAGGGCAAAGCCCTCTTTGAACGCTACCTTGAGCAGAGCAACCAGACAGACATGGGAGGCCGAAATCTGGCCAAGGAGGTCACCTCAGACAGATGCAAGGCCCAGAACACTTCGGATGAAGACACAGTGACAGTGAAAGAAATCAAGGCTGTGCTTCGACGATCAAAAAACAGTGCTCCAGGTCCTGATGGCATAAGATACGACGACATAAATAGGTGTACCGACAATGAGCTAGAGAAACTAGCAGACATGTACAACAACAGTATAGGGAGTGCTAGCATCAAGGAGGAATGGTTACACAGCTATCTGATTCCCTTGCCGAAGCCTGACAAAGACCACAAAAAAATTCAGGGATATCGAATTATAACCATGCAGAATACAATAGGCAAGCTGCTGGAGAAGGTAATTGCCAGGAAAATATCAAGCCAACTAGAGAGGCAAGGTGTTTTCCCACCTACCCTGGGTGGGTACCGTCCAAAAAGAGAAACCTGGACCAATGCAGCAGTCTTTGCCCAGGATGTCTATGAAGGTTTCCACTCAGGCACTGAAACCGTTGCTGCAGCGATTGATCTTGAGGACGCATACAACAGAGTACCACTGGATTTTTTAATGTTTCAGCTTCTCGAACTAAACGTAAGTCCATTCCTCCTTAGTTGGATCGCTGCAGCCCTCTTCCAACGGAAAGTAGTTTTTAGATGTGGCAGTTGGACTTCGGAACCAACAACAATATATCCTGGCCTACCACAGGGATCACCATTATCTCCGGTACTGTTCAACGCCTACACAGTGAGAATCACCAGTGAGCAGATCACTGGACCTGGCAGGACATTGTCATATGCCGATGATGTTTTAGTGTATCGTCAGGGTAAGGATAGAGAGGAGGTTGCTGTGGAACTACAAACCGAACTCAATCGCATAAGTACTTGGTGTGATGAAACTGGGGCAATGGTCAACCCAACAAAGGCAACAGTGACTTGGTTCTCGTTGAATAATCATATTGTCAACACTCCAACACCAACTGTAATGCTGTGTTCAGAGACGGTGGATAGAACGCAGGCAATGAATTACCTGGGGATACGGTTTGATCGAAACCTTGCTTATAATGTGCACATAGACCAGGTGATAACAAAGGCCAAGCGGGGTTTGGCAGCGATGCGGGTGATGGCGGCAGCAAACTGTGAGCAGCGCCATCTATGTCTTCTGTACGAGGGGCTGGTCATGTCTGTTTTGGAGTATGCAATGGCAATCCTGACTCTCAGCCATAAGCAGATAGAAAGGATGGAAAGGATACAGAATGAAGCTATGCGCATTATTCTTGGATGTACAAGAGATACAGCATGCAGGGCGATGCGCTACCTTCTTGATTTTCCAACCATTGAAGAGAGAATACAAGGTTGCAGGGCACGCGCCTACCTCAGAATTAACGCAAACACACAACATCCACTGCATAGTGAAATTAGGAAGGTGAAGGGCAGCAAGTTAAAAAGAAGACGGTCGTGGATGGGTCAAGCCGAAGACATTCTTCAACAGGTGTGTTCACTTGAGGACTTAGAACCTGGCGAGGAGTGGGTGCAAGTGCCAACAGACTTCTGCACATCCTTTTCAGTTTGCATCCAACTAGATAGAAAATGCAGACAAGAAAATCCGGCTGCTGTTGAGGCTGAAGTACAAGCGTTGATTTTCGAGAATTCGCTAGACGGTGACGCGGTCATCTACACAGATGGGTCGGTCGTCCGACATGTGAGAAGCTCATGGGCCTTTACAGCTCGGGCCGGAGGGAGAATTGTGAAGGAGGACTCTGGTGCTTTCACTGAAACCACAAGTAGCCTGACCATGGAAGTCATGGCAGTAAGTAAAGCAATAACATGGCTCGAGACACAGACATTCACTAGGGCTTGTTTCCTTAGCGACTCAATGAACATGATCAAGAGGATAGAGGAGGGGTCGATCCGAAGAGAATGGTTGCTGCCTCTGGAGCGGTCTCGGCTGGCAAAGATTAGTTTCATCTTCGTGCCAGGGCATGCGGGAGTACAAGGAAATGAGCGGGCTGACAAGCTCGCAGGTGAGGCTACTGTGGAGGGCGGACGCGCCATGGACCAGGCCGACATTCTGAATGCTCTACAAGAAGTAAGACTTTTGCGAGAACCAAGTGATGACTGTGAATCTACAACCATGGCCAGACTGCGAGAGCAGCAAATTAAAAGAGGGGTGGCCAAACAAAAACACTACGCAGGAAGCCAAAGAAGATTGATAAACCAACACAGAACTGGCGTCGTTAGCCGCTACACGCTGCGGGATTTGCTGAGGAGGGGATCCGAGCACTTATGGACTGAATGGTTCGATGTGCAATGAGGATGATCTGTCGACTAACTAACTAACTATAACTTTCAATGTTTGCATGGTACAGTGCTTCCTCCAATTAATTATTTTCTGTATTCTTTCATGAGCGCCAATCAACATCTCTCACCTGAACTTTCTTGATATTTCAAGGTAATTAACAACAGTGCTTCTACTTGTTCTGCTGGTATATCTCTTGTATAAAGATGTACATACATAACAAACAATCAATAATGATCAGGATTCAGTTTAAACAATATAGATGTGCCTATTGCTCCTAGAAAATGATATTCACGGAAAAAACAAATTATGTGCTATAATAAATGTATGTATGTTACAGTGCCGGCCTCCCTGGTCTAGGGGTTACACGACTTTCTCCGTAATCCCGTATATTCTCGTGATTAACGTGACGTGCGTGAGAATTGGTAGCAGTTCACTCCGTGTCGGTAACTTACGGGGTATGTGAGCTGGTCGCTCAGAAAGCAATGGCAAACTACTGAGCGTAATCTTGCCTAGTACATCAACAGCAGCTGAAAAATGCTGATATTGACTGCAACGTCCTGTAAGGGATATGCAACATAAAAAAAAATTAAAATGTTAGTGCCCGGATACTAGGAATAGTCCAGGTATCTGCTAGTATAATTATGTGGATTACTGTGAAAGTGATATGTGATAACTGTTATCAGCAGAGGATAGAAACATAACTAGATCAAATTGTGTCAGATTTCTGTTGTTTCTTGAAGTGTTCATTCATTGTGTTGTTATCGTTAAGGAATGTTGGGGAATTCTATGTAGAGAGAATGTTTGTCAACAAGCCTAAAGACCTTCACATAATTCATAAAAAGGTGCCTATGAAATCTCACAGCAGTTACATGAGTATTTATTAGAGGTAGCGCCTCACACCATTCATGCAGACTATTCTACACATACGCTCTCAGTATAAGCATGGCTGAACAACAACAGAATGCCTGCATAGGTATTATTTTTCGATGACGTACACTTGAGAATCCAGCGTGCATGCACAAATGGTCCAAGAGCATACAGATGTTAGGTGAGTGGGTGAATATATCATGCGCAAATCAGGACCACCCCATGCCAACAATTATAGAAATAATAAACACCATTCTGGTGTGTGTATCCAAGCAGAAACAACTGTGGAATATCAACTATTGTCTTATTATAGACACATCTCAACATGATTTTTATTCTTCAGATCGGTTTATATTAATGGGTTATGCTGATCTACATAAAGAACATATTTTAACATAGAACTACATAAATATAACAGGTAGAGTGCATACAGGAAAGAAACATTATAACAAGTGCATTAGTTAACATTAACAAATGAGTAAATGAAACAATAATTTCAGGATTCACAGCAAAATATTCTCAGGATAGTTAGAAATTTGTATGCCACTTACGTGACTGGTTGATGAAATATAAGCAAACTCAGATTGTAATTATTGTCTGTATTATATATGCAAGAAATGAATACATCAAAGTGTATGTGGGCTTAATAAATAATACATGGCATGTCAATAAGAATGTTGTACTGCACAGATCTTTTTAAATAATTCAAACTTCATATTATAAGACTAGTATCTGTATGCTGTTTTCTGTATTGCTTCAGTTGAATACTGTATGTACATCTTACATTACAAACATCACACTTGTAAGTTTCTCTCCTGTTTGTATTCTTTTGTGTCTCTTTAAATCTCCACTTCGAGTAAAACCAACATTACAAACATCACACTTGTAAGGCTTCTCTCCTGTATGTATTCTTTTGTGTCTCTTTAAATCTCCACTTTCGAGTAAAACCAACATTACAAACATCACACTTGTAAGGCTTATCTCCTGTATGTATTATTTTGTGTTTCTTTAAATTACCACTGTTAGTAAAATCAACATTACAAACATCACACTTGTAAGGCTTCTCTCCTGTATGTATTCTTTCGTGTTTCCTTAAATGACCACTGTCGAGTAAAACCAACATTACAAACATCACACCAGTAAGGCTTCTCTCCTGTATGTATTCTTTTGTGTATCTTTAAAGATCCACTTTGAGTAAAACAAACACTACAAACATCACACTTGTAACGCTTCTCTCCTGTATGTATTCGTTTGTGTTTCTTTAAATTTCCACTTTGAGTAAAACCAACATTACAAACATCACACTTGTAAGGCTTCTCTCCTGTATGTATTCTTGTGTGTTCTTTAAATTACCACTTCTGAGTAAAACCAACATTACAAACATCACACTTGTAAGGCTTCTCTCCTGTATGTATTCTTGTGTGTTTCTTTAAATTACCAGGATTCTCTCCTGTATGTATTCTGGTGTGTACCTGTGCACTACAAATGTTAGCAAAGTCCACAGTAAAAGCATTACCAGGATTATAAGTGTTTCCTCCTGTTGATGTTATTTTGTCTTTCTGTGAATACATTTTGTGAAACTCTTTACTGTTGACACCACACATTTTATACTTCTTTCCATGATCTTCATTTATGCAGGACTTAACAATTTTACATTCTATGTTACATTCATCATCTCTGGTCAGGTTAGTGCATTTAGTAGAAACACAGAGCTTATCATTTTCCTTATCTGTATAATCATTTTGTGAGCTAAAATTATAAGAAATCCCAGCTTCACTCACATTAACTGTGTTCACATGATTCTGAATACTTTCTGACAGTGTTGCCACAGTCAGTTTTGTATTATCAATGTCATTTAATGTCATATTTACATCACACTTTTCATATTTATTTTTAATATTTGTAAAACTGTTTACTACCAGTGAAAGGTCTGCATGCAATTTGTTGCAATTCAGCTCCAAGTATTTATTATGATGTCTGTATTTCATATGTCTTTGCAAATACCAAGACTGATTGAAGGACAGTTGGCAATCATCACAAGAGAATATTCCTGAAATAGTAAATAAAAAGAAAATTTATTCTTCTAATTGTCATGAAACAGACATACATGAATTATTTGGTGAATTTATGAATTTGCTGTATGAAACAGGTGATAAACATGGTGTCTAATTATTGACATGATGAATTTAACGTCTGCAGACAGTGTATGATTCAATTTCACAGTTTAAAAGTCAACATTATAGTTATTTTATGTTCTAATTTAAAGACGTAAGATCAACTTCATTGCACCAGGTTTTACTCCGAACAGCTCAGTCTCTGCGGTCGGTCTGCTGAAAGCATCACACAATGCACAAATTCCAGCAAAGACCCCCAGGAGTCTCAGGAAAATTGCATTCATGAATTGAATGAGTCTGAAGTTGAACCCATAACCTTGCAGGTCCACAAGGCTGAATGGATAAGAACGGTGTTCTTAAATATGCGGTGTGGTGATGCCAAGGTTAGCGGTCCAACCCCTACACCGGACAGCTGGACTAAAATGTTGACCTGTCGTCATTGACTTGGGGATGTAAATTACAAGTACCTCTGTAGTCGGAGTGGGTTCGCCTGATGGCGAGGGACACTAATAGGGAAAGCTAACCCACACACAAAATTCAGTCCATCACTACTATAAAAATAGTGTGTATGGACTACGCTTGAGTTCAAAGCGAGCGAGCAGGAAAAAAAACACCCCATAACCTTCAGAGCATAAGGCAGGCAGCTGAGCCACTTCACCACAGAGCATAAGGCAGGCAGCTGAGCCACTTCACCACAGAGCATAAGGCAGGCAGCTGAGCCACTTCACCACAGAGACCACTTATGTTCTCATTTAAAACAAACAATTTCATATTTTTAAAAAGAAGCAACTATTGTATATTTGCAAATAGTTCATGCACCGAATCATACACCACATTAAATAAAATATACTATATACTGTCTGGCAGGCACGATAGCAAAGTTGATAGTGAACTGCACTGATAATGTCAGGAGCACAGTTGTATGTCGGTATTGCAAAACAGCCACTTATTCCTTCTCCACAAAGTAAAACCTACAAAATGTGAAAGCATTATCGCATAACAGCCCCACAGCAGCAAACTGATTCGGGGAAAATGTGTATTTTATATACTGTACATTTGCCTGCATCTCTTATTTGGGAAGTCATTCTGTTTAAAATTAACACTGGTCAACAAAGGTATGTCTACTGCTGCACCAAGTCAATAAACTCATACATGTTGATGATTTGTATTTAAATGTCAAGCAACTAATTTACAAGCTGGTGTTTACAGTGCAGCATAAACTATTTTGGTTCAGTGATCTCCTCAAGCTTGTTGCTTACTTTGTCAGAAGCCATTTCTTGTAACTTTTTTCCTTTTCTCAAATTCTGTAATATTTCCGGGTCTGTATCCATTTGTATTAGCCACTACGATACAGATTGCCGCATTTTAACGGAAATATATTTGCGGTTTTGTTCGGCAACTATTTCTTGTGTCTCCAAGTTAAGGAGGTTTAGAGTACTCTTGATGTTAAATTTCCCGATTATTTCAAGATCGCTTTAAAAAAGGGACAGATTACTTTATATAGTTTCTCCCTCCTCGGTTTACGTGTGTACATCTCGTGTTTCTGAAATTCGTTTCCTACACAGAGATACAGAGTGACATTTCAGACGTAAGTAGACCCACAAATTACATTTTATGTAGATGTATTTGTTTGTTCTAGTATGTGTTATTAGATGTATTGTCCATTTTTACGTAAATCTTGTCATTTTCGTCTATTAAAGTCGGGAAGGTCATCTCAAACTAAAATGATGAAGATTGCATGCTCTGGTGTGATATTTCAATGGCTGGAAATAGCCGTTGCCTTGTCAGCTGATGACTATTTAATATTGTTATGGGATATTCACAGCGATTTGCATGCCAATGAATGCATGTTTGCATTCAACATCAATTTTAGTATGTATCTGTACATTTTCATCACTCTGCATGGACCGGATCATTGATAATTTGACCGGATCATTGATAATTTTTCATCTTTCCAACGGGACTTCTTTTCTTTTGTCAAAATGCATCTACGCTGGCAGCCTCATTTTGGCAAACGGCACGTGCAATCCACGCGCGGTCTGACAGTCACACAGATGACGTGAAGATGTATATATCTGTGTGCATGTGTGTATATATAGACCGGCAGAGTTATTTTTCCTTGAGTTAGACAGGCCGCTGTGTTAATCTCCCTTGGCAACAGTGTAAACCGATAGTTGTGTGAGCGTGTAGGTAGGGTCACAACAAGTGAAAGGTCAAAATCGTTTTTTATTTCTATATGTCCCTTTTAAATGATAAACTTACACACAAACATTAATATCTCGGCTTAAAATTGACCTACAGACTTGAATAAGGTACCGTTGGATTTGTTTTTTCAAGAGCTATCCAACTATGCAGGTTATATAATTAAAAAGCAATTTAGAAAAGTTACTAAAGTGGCTAATTTGTATCAGTCCTGAAGTCTTCTTCCTTTTCTCAAGCAATATTAATTCACTGGTAGCTTGCTAGACCAGACTCAGCATCTAGGAGAATATTACGATTGTTCATCTAAATAAGCTCTCAGAAATGTTTTGACTATGGAAACTCTTCTCAACTGCAGTTCAGCAAAGGGTTCCTAGAGATTCTGTGATAGAGGTACCAACAAGAAAAAGGTTAATTTTGTCAAAATTAACAGATATACTGCCAAAATATTCTCTAGTCAGTAGAACATTAACAATTACTTGTAGATTGTGTCTTAAAATGACTGATCATGCTGGAGTGCTGTTAATTTGCATTAATACGTCTAATATAGGCAAGACTTTCTTGATACATTGACACTGTTTCAAAGGTCCCACATTTTCAAGAGGACAAGTACAATATAATAATAAGGCACAAATTAACATAGCAATCAAATAACAAGAGATGAAGGTGTATGATGCACCACATATACACTTAATGATAAAAAGACACGACTTGCAGATTTACTCTGCAAACAAGGAATATTAATCCATAATATGTCTACCTTAATTATCATTATCATGTGTCCTGCCAACTGGTGTAGGCATTCACTCAACTCCTTGACATTTTGTATTAATACATTTGATGATATTCTTCCATTCAACGCTCTCAATCCATTTAGTATGATTTCTCTTGGTTTGTCTCTGCATCCACTGATCTTGTCATGATGTCTTGCATGCCTTTTTTCTTACCTCATGACCTAGAAATGCTGTTTGTCTCTTTATTGTAGCTGTACATAATGTCCTAGTTTCATAGTTTCTTCCAGGTAATCATTAGTTACTCTAGCGGCCCAAGAGAAAATGGTCCTTTACTTGTTGTATGAACAAAGTTAGCATGAAAATAATTCTCTGGGACTATATACATGTACCAAAGTAGTTATGAGAGATTACATGATGAAAGACATGCAACATAGGACAGAAGAATAGGTTGTATTTCGTGCAACAAAATCAATCCAATATATAAGTTCTAGAGATGATAGGAATGAAGAGATTTGATGTAAGAAATAAAATGACACGTGAAATATTTTGGCCAAATTAAAAGACATAGCATCTTGTAAAAACCATACTGGAAGGAAGAGCTGTAGGCATTCAAACAAGAGGTATACAAACAGCAGTCTTATCAGTGTTCACAGCAAGGTTTGAGACGGCAAGTGCTGGAGGTCCACTGCAGCCAACCTCCACTGTGCAGATGGCACATGATTGACTGATGCAACAAAGTGTTCCTTCACAGTAAATTGAGAAAGGTTGGACTATAATGTACATGAATCTAGCTATCGTTGATTCTGCACTGCTGAGGAAAACTAGTCATGCCCTGCCTATGATTTTGGATATAAGCATGTGGTGGCGAATATTTGCTCTGACAGCTTTCTTCTGTGTCTTTTGTTTTAAAACATGCTCCTTCTTTCTGTTTATATTTGTAAACTCCTGCTTTAAAGACATGTAGTTGTAAAACAATGAACTGATATTACCACAGAAACATACAACTTACCATCACTTTCTGTATTTCCATCAGATTCTTGCAAATTATTCTTTCGAAGCAATTTTCTTTCAAATTTGGGACTATTTATACCCAGATCTCGAGCATAACTGTCACCATAGTATACCTGAAATGATGTGTTTGTGTAACAAACAATACTGTAACTGACATGCAATAATAATTAACGAACTATACTGTAAGTGACACACAATAATAATTAACAAAATGTACTGTGAGTTACACACATAATAATTAACAAACTATTCTTAAGTGACACACAATAATAATTAACAAACTATATATAAGTGACACACAATAATAATTAACAAACTATACTGTGATTGACATACAATAATAAGTAACAAACTATACTGTAATTGACATGCAATAATAATTAACAAACTATACTTTAATTGACTTGCAATAATAATTAACAAACTATACTGTAAGTGACACAATAATAATTAAAAAAAACTATACTGTAAGTGACACACAATAATAATTTAATAAAAAATACTATACTGTAATTGACATACAATAATAACAAACTATACTGTTGAGTGCAGGATGATAATAGGAAACACTGTCAGGACAACAATATATCCAGTAAATGGAATGTGAATGCAGAAAAACAGTTATAGAAATTCATACTATTACGAGGGGAAGTCGATAAGTAAGTCACATATGGCTGTAGAAAAATAACTAAATACGATAACAACTTGAAACCAGTTTATTTTTATACATACATTGTTCCTTTATTTCTCAACATAATTTCCACCAACACTGATGCATTTATCCCATCATTTTATCAGTCCTCCCAAACTAGCAGCATAGAACTGTGTGCTCTGTTTTCTAAAGCATGTTTTAACTTCACACTCAACTTCAGCGTCATTCGCGAAATGTCTCCCACCAAGGTGGGTTTTCAGTGGACCAAAAAGGTGGAAATCGCCAGGGGCTAAGTCGGGGCTGTAAGGTGGATGTTCCAGAACTTCCCACCTTAGTTGGTTAATTTTCTCCTGAATTAATTGAGCCGTATGTGGTCTGGCATTGTCATGAAGAAGCAACACTCCTTTAGTCAGTAGTCCTGGACGTTTTCTTCGAATTGCATCATGAAACATCAATAGAACTTCACACTATGATTCAGAATTCACAGTGTCACCTTTCTTCTTGAAATTGGTTAAAAGCACCCCTTTTGCCCACAAAAAAAATTAAAAACGCACAACAGCATGTTGCTCTTTGATTGTACTCCGTAAGTACAGTCGCTATTTTGTTTATGCGCTGTGCATGTGCATGAGACACCTAGCGTCACCTGACAAATGGGAATATAAAGTTTGATGTTGCTGTCGCCTAATGACACCTGTAGAAAAACATCAACTACATTTACTTGCCATCCCACAGGTCTGTGTTACTTACTTATTGACTCGCCGTCGTATTATTATCAGTGAAACTAAACTAAAACTGAATGAATTACCAAAATATGATAAGTAGATTGTGAGCTTTACTAGAACACGATTACAAGAAACAAAATGAACGTTGCGGCCAAAGCCTTCGTCAGCACAGAACAAAACAACACAGACACCAAACTAATAAAACAATCACTACATAGAAAATACATTGATTGATTGATTTAGGAATCGACATCACAGCATTCGGGGCATTCCCATAAGGCCTCCATCCCCATCCTCAGCAGCCAGTGAAGAGTTCCAACACTAATAGTACCAGTAGCAATCTGATTATATGTCCAGGTTTAGAAAATACAGAGGTTACCCAGCTGAATCCTGTCTCGGCGAGATGTATCTATGGCGCTAGTCGTGTGATGAGTGTTGAGACGGCCGGATGTGAGGATTGAAACGGGTCGATGGGTAACAGGGATTGGCTAAGGTGCCCGATGGGTGGGGGTGGGTGGGTGGGGGTAGAACACCCATGTGGGCGAAAGGTGAAGGGTGAATTAGCAGTGAACTAAAGCTGGCTCTGTGGCAAATGTTTTAGTTCGCCATTCCGCATGCCCAGTTGGCGGGCGTTTGGAATGCAGTACGCCTTGTGTTGATTAGCATAGGATAGCATGAGTAACGGTCGCTCAGAAAGCAATGACAACAACCGAACGCAAACTTGCCAAAAAATCACTAACGGCAAAGGTAATGCTAAGGATGATGGCAGCGCTCTGTAAAAGATACGCTATCATGTTGTTGTAGTGGGCTATACAGCCGCGGGGAAAAAAAAAAGAGAGAGAGAGAGAGAGAGAAAGGGGGAGATGGGAGTAGGAAGTTAAATGAAAAATGAAACTATGCTGGACATTAAGGACGTGAGGGGAGAGTGTCCCCAACTGGAAGATAAGGCGGTTTTCCAACGTCTTGCGATCACGTTCGTGAGATGCACACGATTTGAGCGCCGTGACCTGTATGTCCGCCACGCCACAGTGGTCAGAACTGTTGAAGTGCATGGGCACCGGTTTCTGGGCACCACTGTTGATATCAGATAGGTGTTGCATAAATCTGTCAGCACGACGTAAGCCTGTCTTACCGATATACCTCATGTCACAACGAGTGCAGACGATCACATAGATGACGTTGCGACTCTTGCATGAGAAACCCTCACGAATGTGGAAAGTGGTCTTGGGAAATGCCAGACTCTGGGTTTGAAGTACATATGGGCAGGTATTGCAACGTGATCGAAGACAAGCCATCGTACCAAGAGGAGACGTACGGGGGTGGGGTAGACTACTATGGACCAGCACATCCCTGAGGTTACGATCCCGCCTGTAAGCCACCAGAGGGGCCTCTGAAAAGACATCGCGAGTGATAGGGTCTGCCTGGAGAATAGATAGATGCCTAAGGAGGATATTCTTGGCAGCAATATTGTGGGGATGGTAGGTTAATGAAAGGATCGGCCTGTTGTTACGTGGTTTAGGCCTGGAGGAGAGAGCCTCGGTGCGACTGATAGACTGACAGCGGTAAAGGGCTGTAGACAAAACTTTATCAGGATAACCACGAAGGCGGAAGAAATCCAACATTTCGTGGGCTTTTTGACGGAAGTCGTTATTATCCTGACAAAGCCGTCGGAGACGTAACAATTGGGAAAAAGGAATAGAGTCCTTACAAGAGGGGGGATGCGAGGAGGTGTAGAGAAGGAATGCGTGGGAGTCAGTAGGTTTATAATAAACCGTCGTACGCAAACCAGCGGAACCTAAAGAGACTGTTAGATCTAGGAAATTGACAGCCGACGAAGAAATAGTGGAGGTGAGTCTGATGCTAGGATGAAAGTTGGAGAAAAAGGAAATGAAGTCCTGGAGATCTGACAAGGGCATGTCTGAAACACCGAAGCAGTCGTCGATGTATCTCCTGTAGAGCTCCGGGAGCCTACCGGTGTATTGACTCCATACCTGGTGCTCCAGATAGCCCATGAAAAGGCAGGCATAACTAGGACCCATCTTGGTGCCCATGGCCACACCGCTGATCTGGTCGAAATAGTCCCCATTGAACTCAAACGAATTGAGTTGAGGACTAACTCTGCGAGACGCAGCAATGGTCCAGTGGCTATGGTGGGGTTGTGCCTTTTCTCCAAGAAAAATTCCAAAGCTTTAAGGCCGTCAGTATGAGGAATAGATGTATAGAGTGAAGTCACATCTAAAGTGAAGATGTGGTACTGAGAAGGGGTTGCAAAACTGATGGAATCAAAGATAGAGATAGCGTGGTTAGTGTCTTTGATATACGAAGGGAGACTAGCAACCAACGGCTGAAATATGCTGTCAAGGAACTCTGAAATCTGTTCAGTTGGACAAGAGCAGGCCGAGACTATAGGTCTGCCTGGGTTGCCTGGCTTGTGTGTCTTATGCAGCATATACAAGGTGGGTTTGCCCAAGCAACTATCGTGGATGATAAGCGAGGTGGCAGAGCTGGGTAACAGGCCTTGCCCGATGATGGCCTTAGTCACGCTCTTGACCTGGGTGTTGTTACTGACCGTCCCATCTTGTTGCCATGGTCTGTAGAAAGTTGCATCACCAAGTTGCTTGTTACCTTCCTGTATATACAAGTCTTTTCTCCAAACCACTAACGCCCCTCCCTTGTCGGCAGGCTTGATAACAATGTCATCACGGCGTTTCAACTGTGTGAGCGCCTGTTGTTCCTCCACTGAAAGGTTGGAGTACCGTAGTGGCTTGAATTTTAATTTTTGAATGTCGAAAAGAGTCTTGTCGATATAGAGATCGAGGGCTTTGGATACCCCTGGATTGGGGACCCAAGTAGACCTGCGTTTAGAAAGGTGAGAGAAGTGATCAGTGGGATCGGAAGAGTTATCCCTGTGAGGTTGATTACTGAAGTGCAAATTAAACCTGAGAGTGCGATGGAAACGATGAACATCTTGGATATCTTGGACACCTATCTGATATCAACAGTGGTGCCCAGAAACCGGTGCCCATGCACTTCAACAGTTCTGACCACTGTGGCGTGGCAGACATACAGGTCACGGAGCTCAAATCGTGCGCATCTCACGAACGTGATCGCAAGACGTTGGAAAACGCCTCATCTTCCAGTTGGGGACACTCTCCCCTCATGGCCTTAATGTCCAGCATAGTTTCATTTAACTTCCTACTCCCCTCTCCCCCCCTTTTCTTGGTCTCTCTTTTTTTTCCCCCGCGGCTGTATAGCTCACTACAACAACGTGATAGCTTATCTTTTACAGAGCGCTGCCATCATCCTTAGCATTACCTTTGCCGTTAGTGATTTTTTGGCAGGTTTGCGTTCAGTTGCTGTCATTGCCTTCTGAGCGACCGTTACTCATGCTATCCTATGCTAACCAACACAGGGCGTACTGCATTCCAAACGCCCGCCAACTGGGCATGCGGAATGGCGAACTAAAACATTTACCACAGAGCCGGCTTTAGTTCACTGCTAATTCACCCTTCGCTGTTCGCCCACATGGGTGTTCTCCCCCCACCCACCCACCCCCGCCCATCGGGAACCTTAGCCAATCCCTGTTACCCATCGACCCGTTTCAACCCTCACATTCGGCCGTCTCCACACTCATCAAATGGCTAGGGCCATAGATACATCTCGCCGAGACAGGATTCAGCTGGGTAATCTCTGTATTTTCTATGTAGTGATTGTTTTATTAGTTTGGTGTCTGTGTTGTTTTGTTCTGTGCTGACGAAGGCTTTGGCCGCAACGTTCATTTTGTTTCTTGTAATCGTGTTCTAGTAAAGCTCACAATCTACTTATCGTATTTTGGTAATTCATTCGTTTTTTAAGCTTTACTGCAGTTCCCCTTATTCTTATCAACCATAGCCTATTCCCCTGAACTGCTACTACATGTTTCAAGTTTCGTTCAAGTAGCCCGCTAGGTTTTTGTTGATTTTTATAGTCCATTTTGTGTGTATTGTGTGCTTAGTATGAGGAATTACACATTAACTTAGTTATTCTACGCTGCACCGTGACTGCCCACCCCACGGCTATTCCATTAACTTTACCGCCATTTCCCTTTGTGCATAATCTGTGTTCCCACACCGCTAGGCCGCTTCACCTGGTGACCTTTGCCCACCACCAGGCTTTTACTGCTATTCCATCCACTTTACCACCCATTCCCTGTGTGTGTCCCCGCATCGCTAGGCAACTACACACGGTGACCTTTGTCCACTACCAGTTGTTTTCATCGCATTTCCAGCTCCAGTTGGTCTACACAAACTACCGGCATGTCTCCCACTCCCGCACCTTTACTATTTCAACAGTTGAGATCATATGTCATCTTCTGCTTCAGTCTGTTACCAACAGATCTTAGAAACACGGCTACCGATTTGGCTCTTAACATCTACAAAAAGACGCGTACCACATGCCATTTTAACTTTCTCCAGAACTGCCTACGGCTTCACATCACCCCACGTGGTTTCACTTCTAGATTTCATCCATCGGCTGGCCCAATTTATGACAGTTGCAGCACACGCCTGGCTAAAGTTGAGTTTAAATGCGCTACTCTTCGCATGAGGTGTATTGCCGACAACCACTCGCGACAACTGTCTGACCTTAGCTCGAGTATTGCTTTCCTTGATCGACGTCTTAAACATCTCACCTCAGGTAATTATTTCTTGTATTGCGTTATACGCTGCATCATCAATAGCACCCACCATCACCTATATAAGTGTCTTTCCACGGCTAAAAACACCAAGATAGTCAAACTTCGTGCCTCTATCCCTACCCCCTCCCCCTCTCCTCATCCTACCATCGGCTCCGACAATCTAGTTGTGTGCATACCTCCAGATCTCCCCCTATTGGCACAGGAGAAATCGGTACTTAGTAAAGGCCTCCAGTTCATATCTCTGACAATGCTGACAAGCAAAAGAAATACAAAACTATACCAATATCTGAACCTAACAATGCTAGGATTCACATTTCTTATATAGGAAGTAATAACTGTAATCACTGGTTCACAGCCAATACAGAATATCCAATATTCCAAACATTTTTTATAGCAGTCACAGAGAAACATTACTGTCTGCCGAATACTTATTTATGACATATTTTGGTTTAGTAAACACATCTTGCTGTCTGCAAACTGAGAATGTTGGCAACACAAATTTCTCTTTGTTCTTGCAGCTATAGTATTTTACAAAAAAAACTCACAAATAAAACTAACTTCTATTGTATATTTGTAACAATCAATAACTGTAGGTGGATCATTTTTTTCACATTATGATTTTAAAATTTCATTTACTATCCTGATATCTGTAGTATGTCTTCTGACCTGATGTCCTCAGTTGTAGAATTTTGTAATGGATGTTAACACTAGTTTATATTAGCTGCCATCAAATGATACACCCATACATATATTTTACAACTTTAGTCAATAGCCTAATGAGAACACACAATGCTTGTTTAAATGCACAGTATTCTATCAGTACACAAGAGATGATTTACACATACATGACTAGATAAGATTTTTGTACAATCAACTTCATAAACCATTTCACCAGACTTCTACCCAGAATTATGAGAACAAGAAAGAAAATAAAAGTGGAATTTGTTGAACAGTATGGATTTGTTGAAGGAAAAAGGTAAAAATATTGTAATATACACATTATACTAATAGCGAGATCAGTATAGACACAGAAAGACGTATATTTGTGCTTTATAGATTATACTAAGGCATTTGATAAAGTGAAATATATTTGTGCTTTATAGATTATACTAAGGCAGGGGTGGGCAAACTTTTTGTGCGTAGGGCTGCTTTGACAAATCTAAAGCTATTAGCGGGCCGCACACACACATGTGTGTGTGTGTGTGCGCATATGCTCTACATATATCTGCTCTAGCAATGGAAAGGTGCTGAAGACGGAGGCAACCAGCCAGGAGGCGCACCAAAGAAATCAGGATGCCACGTAATCAGGCGTAATGAAATATGTCGACTACTGCTAAATGTTATGGTGATCACCCTGCTTTGGACCCCAGGCAGGAGCAGTGCCGGGCCCTATGCCTCAAAAGGGTCCAACCACAGCTACTGGAGGTTCTTCTCAGATGTCCTGTGGAGCCAAACAAAGACTAAAGCTATTGCATTGGAATGCGGAGGGAGTCAGCAACAATAAAAAATAGAACTAGAAAAGGTAAGCGTATGTTGCTTGCATGAAACTCACCTCAACGAAAACGAAATGATGTCTGGGAAATTGCCAGTACTAAGGATAGCCACTTTAGTAACTTTTTCTAAATTGCTTTTTAATTATATAACCTGCATAGTTGGATAGCTCTTGAAAAAACAAATCCAACGATACCCTATTCAAGTCTGTGGGTCAATTTTAAAGCGAGATATTAATGTTTGTGTGTAAGTTTATAATTTACAAGGAAGATATAAAGAAAACGGTTTTGACCTTTCCACTTTTTGTGACCCTACCTACACACTCACACAACTGCTGGTCGTCAAGGAGATTACCATGCACAAGGGACTATAACTCTCCCAGTTTATATATAAACACCCAGACACTCAGATGTATACGCCACGCCATGCCATGATGACGTCAGGCCGCGCGCAGACGATGCGCGGCGAGACTTGTCAGCCAGCGCAGATTGCCGCAGATATTTGAATTTTGACAAAAAATGTTCTGTTGGAAAGATTAAAAATTATCAATGATCCCGCCCATGCAGAGTGATGAAAATATATACACAAATACTAAATTTGACGTTGAATGCAATCATGCATTCATTGGTATTCAAATTGCTGTGAATATTCCATAACAATATTAAATAATCATCGCTGACAAGGAAACGGCTATTTCCGGCCATTAAAATATCACATCAGAGCAATTTTCATCATTTTCGTTTGGGATCTGCCTCCCGACTTTAATAGTCAAAAATGACAAGATTTACATACAAATAGACGATACATCTAATAACACATATTAGAACAAACAAATACATCTACATAAAACGTGATTTGTGGGTACACTTACGTCTGAAAAGGTCACTCTGTATCTCTGTGTGAGAAACAAATTTCAGAAACACGAGACACGTAAACCGAGGAGGGAAAAACTATATAATGTAATTGGTCCCTTTATTAACGCGAACTTGAAATAATCAGGGAATTTAACATCACGAGTACTCTATATGTCCTTAATATCGGGGTACAATAACAAGAAAGCGGATATCGCCGTAAGAATCATCTCCGGCAACGTTCGGTAACAGATAATGTAGTAGCTAACTAAGGACACTACTTTCTGAACTTAGCAGTCATCATAAGGTCACCATACAGGGGATACCATCCCACTGTGGAGTACCCGGAAACGACAGAAATGATCGATTGGCTAAGGAAGGAGCAAAAGAAGAACAGCCTGATGTGCCCGTTACATACCACCAAAAGAAAAAAATGATCAAATTAGCCAGAAGGCCACCAAGACCTGCTCAAGACGACTACCACGTTATGGACAGACCAGAACAAGTCATTATTTTGCACCTCACAGAGGTCACAGATTGTGAGAATTGTATGGATATTTTGCCCTGGCCATGCAGGGGTACGGGGGAATGAACAGGCTGATAGGCTAGCGGGGAATGCATCTCTTGGTGGTAGTTTGCCTATGGACAAGGAGGAGGTGGTCGTGCTTTTGTGGGACCAGGTAGAGAAGGTAGAGGAACAGATTGAGAACCCATATGTGGAAAGAATGAGATTACGGGGGATTGGCAGGGGTTCTGGAAGAATCTCAAAACTGAGAGGGAAGACAAGGAGAATTTTTAATCAGATAGCCGTGGGAACGATTAGTAGTATGACTTTGCTGGCTGTTGAACGAGGGGACAGAGCACGCATGGGAATGTCCTGCGTGCAGTGATGTCGGTTCTTAACTCAACTCAGCATCTCAGAACAGAACACAATAGATTAGGCAACCACATGTTTACAAGATTCAAGATTGGTGAATCAGCCATGTGCACATGTGGATTGGCGTCACAGACAGCAGAGCACATACTCAAAGATTGCCCAAATTACAACATGTCTAGGCAAACCTTCTGGCCTAGAGAGACAACAGTGGAAGATAAACTCTATGGACTGCTGAGGGAACTAAAAAGGACAGATAAATTCATACAAGAGGCAACATTACAGTTATAGACATATTTAAGGCAAACGAAAGAAGAAGAAGAAGAAGAAGAAGAAGAAGAAGAAGAAGAAGAAGAAGAAGAAGAAGAAGAAGAAGAAGAAGCATTACATTACGAAGGTCAAGGACTGTTTACAAAAATAGATAATTAGAAAGAAATTTTACTAAAAATGTTAAAACAATCATAATAGTACATGAATCTCTGTAAAATTCAACAAAATAACTTAAAAACGAAGTGAAATTATTTCTAGTATTTCTAAATGCTCTCGCGGGACGCATAAAATCAGTTGGCGGGCCGTAGTTTGCCCACCCCTGTACTAAGGCATTTGATCAAGTGAAACATGAAAAAATGATTTGTTTTAAAATGGTCAGCATGGCCATATGGATAAGAGCACTTATTCTTAAACATCTAGTGGGCTGATGCTGAGGTAACGGGTTCAACCCATACACCGGCCAGTTGGACTAAAATGTTGACTTCTTCTCCTTGACTTGCGGACGTAAATTACAAGTACCTCTGAAGTCAGAGTGGGTTTGCCTGAGGGCGAGGAACACTGATAAAAAGAAAAGCTAATCCACGCACAAAAATCAGCCCAGTGCACTAATAGCCTGTGTATGGACTATGCTTGAGTTCTGAGTGACTGAGCGCAAAACAACAAAAGAATAAAAATGTTGGATGATATTAACAATAATGGGAAAGATCTCAGAATAAAGAACTGTCATTTATTGCCTATAGTACCTTGCGGTGTATAACAGGGGGATCTTGAACCTGAGGAATTAAGGCCGCATGGCTAGTGCAGTCGCCGCGAACTGTGCAGGTTAGAGTTTTCTTTTTGCCCTGGACATAAAAAATTCCACACCTTACCGAGGATTTGAATCTGGGTCTCCCGATTGAGAGCCCAGCAGTCTAGCCACACAGTCAGCTGCTCCCCAGATCTCAGAATAATAAACAATAGTTAATGGAAACAAGCAGCAGCAATTAAAATGGGATATAAAGGGGGCAGTTATGAAGCAGTTAAAACAAGGAGTAAGGACAAGGATGTGTTTTGTTGCCAGATCTCTTCTCTCTCTCTCTGTAGTGATTAATAATCAGAGAGATCAAAGAGAGGCCAGGAACATGAGCTGGAGATTGTACTATATAAACAATATACGCTATGCAGATGATAGTATTTAAGAAAGAATTGATAGCTGAAAACGGAAAGGATCCACAGATGTTGGGCATTGTAGTAATGCAGAGTGCACAAAAGGAAAAGGACTTTTCTGAATATAAGAAAAAACAAAACCAGAAGCAATAGTTATTTCAAAGAAAAGATGACAGCAAAATGTGATAAAACAGAAGGGAAAATGTTTAAGCAAGTTGTTAAATTTAAATACCTAGGGGCAATGACAACATCAGATGGAAGATGCAAGGCAGAGATTAAAAGCAGAATAGGTCAAGCAAAAGTTGCATTTCACAACTGAAAAATATCACTGTAACTGATTGTAAGAAAGAGAGCATTGAAATGTTATATAGAACCTGGTTTGATTTATGGCAGCGAATCATGTAATGTGAATAAACAAATTAGGAAGAAACTGGAGGCAACGAAGATGTGGTTCCTTAGATGAATGCTATGAATAGCTTGGACTGCCAGAGTAACTATAGTGTTTTTTGTTGTTGTTGCCTCAATATAAAATTCAATATCTCAGTAACCAACTGAGGGAAAATGATGAGATTTAGTATATAACCTTATCATTATGTCCACCCAACAAAACATTTTTTGTTCTGGAGATTTTACAGCAGATTTCAAAGTTAGTTTATATGCGGTATATTAATTATGACTTAGAGATTACGTCCATAATTTTAACAGTATTACAGCTTCACCAAGAGACGTCCCGGCATTTTTTAAATTTTCACATGATTTCCGTTTTGAAACAAACAGCGCGAAGATTCAGAGGTGTCTCCAAATGGGGGTTCTTTCATGAAACGTGATTATATAAATAAACTAGCTGACAAGGCCCGGCTTCTGGCGGGGATCTATCTTATCTATCTATCTATCTGTCTGTCTGTCCATCCGTCTGTCCGCCCGCCTGCCTGCTTATCTGTCTATCTATCTATCTGCCTACCTGCCCGCCCGCCCGCCCGCCCGCCTGCTTATCTATCTATCTATCTGCCGGCCGACCGACCAACCGATATCTATCTATCTACATACCTACCTACTTACCTACCTGTCTGTCTATCTATCTATCTACCTGCCTGCCTGCCCGCCTGCTTATCTATCTATCTATCTGCCTACCTGCCTGCCTGCCGGCCGGCCGACCCACCCAGCCACCTACCTTTCTGCCTACCTACCTACCTACCTTTCTGTCTGTCTGTCCGCCCGCCTGCTTATCTATCTATCTATCTATCTGCCTACCTGCCTGCCTGCCTGCTTATCTATCTATCTATCTATCTATCTGCCTGCCGACCGATCGACCGACCCACCCACCCAGTCAGCCAGCCAGCCATCCACCCACCCACCCTTCTGCCTACCTACCTACCTACCTTTCTGTCTGTCTGTCCGCGCTATTAAATATTGATAAAAGTTACTGGAAAAAACGTCAGGACCATGTGTTGGAAGAGGACTATTGGAGAAAGGATGGATTGAAGGTTGTATGTTCGATTCCGGGTCGCGTCCTTCATTTCAAGAGTACACTTTTTTTCGGACACTCCCGAGGGTCGTCGCTGGAGCTATGGAGTTCGTGCTTTGTGCGACGCTTTCCGCACTGCGGAAAGAAATTGAGCCATATGGGATAAAAACCCGGTGCAATGCAGCTGACCCTGTCGATTGTAAGCTACTTCTTTCATTGCACCCACTCCCATACGAATCCGGATACGCCTTTGTTTGTCATCTGAATTTGCAGGTCCCCATTACCGTAAACATAACTTTTTTAGCGAGAAATCACTAGTTGTTAAGCAAAACATCAAAGGAATGTCGCCGCTTTCAATGATTTAAGTTGTTTTTGGACCTATCAAAGACATATTCCTTGGGTGGGGGTAAATATAAGACGGCTGGAAAAATTTCATAACGATGCAACAGACAGTTTTCAAAATAATTGATCGTGAATGAAGGCAAACAAATGTGGACATACTATAACAATGACTGTTTGGAAGAAGCTAGCTATTGAAAGTAGAACATTATATACAACTATAAGGAAGACAAACAGCATTCTTTGGTCATGTCTTGAGAGGCATTAGAAAACATTGTGACGACGGGAAAGATCAGTGACAGAAGAGATAGACCAAGATAAATGATGCTAGATGGACTGAGACGATGGCATGGAGGAATATCATCAGCAGAGTTGATCCAGAAAACCAAAAAGTAGACAGAGTTTTACGTGA
>JACEFZ010016416.1:0-45002 GCA_014155875.1 Cepaea nemoralis
CTGGAAAATACTTATAACATAGTAACATATAAAGGCAGGAAATCAGACCCTTTCCAAATAACATCTGGCTTGAAACAGGGTGATGCACTATCGCCGCTACTCTTCAATCTGGCTCTAGAGGAAGTTGTAAGGAGGGTAAAGGAGGCATGTGATATTGGAGGAACATCCAAGCTGCTTGGTTATGCAGATGATATAGATATTATAGGGGAAAATGAACAAAAGACATTGGAAATATTGACTCACTTAAAGGAAAAAGCCCACCAGATGGGGCTGGTTATCAACCAAGATAAGACAGAATATATGGTAATTTCAAGAGAAGGAATGGCTAAAAACTCTGGCCACATACAAATAGATAATATGACCATTAAAAGAACGGAAACATACAAATACCTGGGTACAATCTTCAACTGCTCCAACATCATAAGGGAAGAAATACAAACTAGAATCAATTATGGAAATAAGATATACTTTGCACTACAACATCTACTAAAATCAAAGGCGCTATCTCGTAACACCAAGATCACAATATACAAAACACTGATCAGACCAGTTGTGCTGTATGGCTCTGAAACCTGGAGTACAACGAAAGGAGACGAAGCCTTGCTACTAACCTTTGAGAACAAAGTTTTAAGACCCATCTTTGAACCCATTAGGGATACACAAAGTGGAGAGTGGAAAAGAAGAAGTAACAAAGACATTTATGATCTGTTTAAGTCCCCGCTAATCACTGGTATCATGAATGGCTAATAGACTACAATGGCTGGGGCATATAGAAAGAATGGAAGATAATAGGGAAACAAAACTCGCTTACACTCAGGAAATAAATGACCGTAGACCCCGAGGTAGACCAAGAAGACGGTGGAGAGATAATATACATACAGACCTACAAGCACTTGGAATCAACGACTGGCAAGAGAAGGTCAACCAGAGAGACGAATGGAGACGGCTTGTATCTGCAACAACCTCAATGGCTCGGAACGCTGAAGAAGAAGAAGAAGAAGAAGAAGATGTTATGAGAAGAAATGACTTGAACTTGGTGACAACTGGCAAGATCGAAGGGAAGAGACCAAGAGGAAGACCCAGAAGTAAATACCTGGATGGCTTGGCCACATGGCATGGTCGAGACAGGAACACGGAGCTAATCCACGACTCTGGTGATCGAGTGAGATGGCAGAACATAACCGCCCACGCTTATCGGCATAGCACATGATGGATGGATGAATGGATGGATGGATGTAGGACTTGCTCATTGATTTCTCTGTCTAGGGAATTTTTTGCATATTCCGCAAAAGTCACATTTCCACAGCCATCAGATGTTTTTCAACTTGTCTGATCATTGTCCATGCTACAGGTTCTAAGTAGCACTTACGGGGCTGCGTTGTCTCGAGGTATGGTGTCCGCCTCGAGTGCTGGAGGTCCCGGGTTTAAGCCCCGGTAAGCCCCGGTAAGGACCGGGATTTTTTTTTTCTCGTGGAATTCCAGTAATAAAATTTCCCCTGGTCTCTGGGTAGTGAGATCGGACGCTCGTGTGTATTGTTGCGCATGTAAAAAATCCTTTGGCAGTTGGAAATCGAAAAAGAGTAGCCTAACGGCGCTGCCCGTGCAAAATTTCGAGTTAAAAAAATCTCCTCAAAGTATTTCAGGATCCTAGCCGGTGCTACGGAGTTCGTGCACTGAGCTGAAGTTTCTCCAGACCCATATTTGAGTTAGGAGTAGAACGGAGCACTTATAGGTTACACCCGTGTGCCGTGATGTTGATCAATCGACTAAACGAAATGAAACTAAACTAAACTAAGCACTTCAACACTCTTTTCCTCGTTGCAATTGACATATTTTTATTGTTTCGTATAATATTTTCAGTATAGCTCTTACGACATACTCCAGCTTCCCCCGTCTCATGACATATAACTTGGAGTATCGGCTTCTGATGTGAGTAACCAGTTCTCGCTGGGAGTTAACTTCTTTCAAGATTTCTTCAATGGTCTTTCTATCCGTCCACAGTGTTGCCATAATAAGGGTGTGCTTGCTGTGAACTGAAGCATAGTCCATGCATATGCTTCTACTTCTAGTGCTATGTACCAGCCAGCTGCAGGGAATAATCACACTGTGCCGAATATCAAAGTGAATGATCATAGACTAAGTGTTGTGGACAAATTCACCTATCTTGGCAGCACTGTGTCACAAGCTGCCACAATTGATGAACGAAGTGAATGCAAGAATCTCCAAGGCCAGCGCAGGCCTTTGGCAGACTGTACAAGAATGTATGGGACAGAAATGGAATAAGCCTGCAAACAAAGCTGAAAGTCTACAAAGCAGTTGTATTATCCACACTGCTATATGCTTGTGAAACCTGGACTAGTTTATCAGCGACACGCTAGGAAATTAAACCACTTCCACACAGTCTGCCTTAGGAAGTTACTGAAGATTAAATAGCAAGACAAGATCCCAGACACCTGAAGTCCTAGAAAGAGCGCCCATGCCCAATATCCACACTCTACTAGTGAAGAATCAGATTCGCTGGGCTGGTCACTTGACTCGCATGCCAGAACACAGGCTCCCTAAACGGATTTTTTACGGCGAGTTGAGTTGTGGTAAAAGCTCCCAAGGCGGCCAGAGGAAACGCTTTAAAGACACTCTGAAAATCTCACTGAATGCTTTTGGAATTCATCATGACACCTGGGAGACTGCAGCCATAGACCGAAATTCGTAGCGTGCATCATTACGCAAGGGTGCAGTCACTTGTGAAGCAACCAGGACTGCAAGAGCTGTGAAGAAAAGACAGAACAGAAAAACCACTGCAGGTAATCCTCCTCCAAAAACGTCCAGCATTCTTTGTCCACATTGTCAAAGAACATTTCGAGCCAAAATAGGCCTTATCAGCCATCTTACAACTCACGGCTCCATACTTTCAACCCCACTGGATGAAATGAACGGTCATCATCATTCGTGATGGACAAACAACCACAACACTTCTAGTGCACTGGGCTAATTTTTAACCACATCTCCGCAGCTTCCACATAATTCCCCACATGTCTGCTAATTATCCACGATTGGCTTCCGTACATCAGGATTGGCTCAATATAGCGTGGTAGATTACAGTGCTTCTGTTTTTTGCTTCCAATAGTATAACACGGAGTATTGTGGAGATCCTGCTAGCCCCATATTTGTATAGACCAGTCGGCGGCCCTCGATGGGAGATGTCGTTACAATCACCCGGGCTTTCAATTCCCAGTTCGTTTCCTGGTATTCATTTTAGGCCTGGCAAACCTGAGAGCCCATGTGAATTTAAAAAAAAAGAAATATTCTGCCCCTTTGGGATTCGAATGACTGACTACCAGAGCACGAGCAACCGTACTAGCTACAGCGTTATCAAGTTTTCTCGATTAATACACAGAAATATCAGTACAATTATGTGAATAATGAAACAATGGAGCATGCCAACTCAGGAAACAATTTGGGCCCCCGTTTAACCACTTTGAATTCGTGCGTAGTTCACACTGGGTTCCATTTTGAGTTTGGGATAGCTTTACCTACAACCAATGTCCCTCCCCATCAGGAAAACCCACTGCAGTTTCTGAGGTACTTGAATTTACGTTTTTCCAAGTCAAAGACGAAAAGACAAAGTTTAATTCCGGCTGACCGGTGTAGGGAGAACCCCCCCCCCCCCACCTCCCTCTCCCACCCTGCCATCAGCGTTTCGGAATTTTAAGAGCAAATGCTTTTAACTTTTTAAACATTCAAAGATTAAAAATAATAATAACACAACTGCAATAAAGTGCGGGCAAACAAATCGTGTTCCCAGAGAGAAATCCATTGTCATTATTCAAATTAAAAGTAAAAATCAAAAGTCTTAACAAGGTATACAAAGCGTCCCCAAGAGGACGACAAAAAAGGCTTCAGATGTGAACAGCCAGAAGATCACACCCGAGCATGATGGGTAATGTGTTTTAATTAATTTCCGGCAGGGATTTCATCTTGTCCGTGGATTTACCAGATGAAAGCCCCAGGAAGAAGCCCAAGTTTCCCGCGGCCTCGGCCTTCATCTCATTTTAACCTCAATCATCTGAAAATCTGGCCGCTATCCAGATCCGAGTTTCTGTTGTTTCATTCTTCTTCTGTCCTTATCTCACATTGGCGCATAGGCTCTCAATCATTGGCGGAGTGGTCAGGGTGCCAGTTGGTCCGATGACAAATGGACCCTGTGGGTCACTGATGAAGTGGGTCCCCTTTAACATTAGACACCACGTTGAGTTGAATGGAGAACGGAAATCACAGCAATCGGGTCATTCCTATACGTGATCCGTCCTCATCTTAACTGCTATGGGATGTTTAATCGTCTCAAGCGATTTCCCGTATCTGCCATGGGCTTATTTATCGCTGAAGTGTTGTCATTGCGTTATAAAACAATATATATGCTACCATATTAACAACTCTTAAACCTCTATTTCCCATTATCCGCTATCCTTTATTGTTTGGTTAAAACCTACTTTTTGTTTGGTTAAAAATTACGATTTGTTTGCTTAAAATCTGCTTTTTTGTTTGGTTAAAACCTACTTTTTGTTTGGTTAAAACCTACTTTTTTTTGGCACTGACTCTTTTAAGCAGTCACTATTTTAAAAATATTAATGCCCTTTCAGTAGCTCTGTCTCTAAACACTCAGACTGCTACTGGACTCAAAGCTGTCACTAGCCGCCGTCTTATTTTTCCTTATCTCCCGCAAGTCGTCACATATCATTCCTATATTATTATCCCTGTCTCTAGTTCTCTTCTCTGTGTGTTTTATGTCTTACTCTGTTTCTTTTGCTTTGTCGATTTCACTGAACGGACGAAGCGTATTTTCGAAACAGTGAATTCCCTTAGTGAACTTAAACACTGAGGCTACATACAATTTAAAGCAACTTACACAGGCAGAACGGGAAGACAATTAGCAAACCCAATAGCCGAACATATACCAGTGTGGGTGGACAAGAACATTAATCTCTTCAGGAATCTATACCAGTGTGGGTGGACAAGAACATTAATCTCTTCAGGAATCTATACCAGTGTGGGTGGACAAGAACATTAATCTCTTCAGGAATCTATACCAGTGTGGGTGGACAAGAACATTAATCTCTTCAGGAATCTATACCAGTGTGGGTGGACAAGAACATTAATCTCTTCAGGAATCTATACCAGTGTGGGTGGACAAGAACATTAATCTCTTCAGGAATCTATACCAGTGTGGGTGGACAAGAACATTAATCTCTTCAGGAATCTATACCAGTGTGGGTGGACAAGAACATTAATCTCTTCAGGAATCTATACCAGTGTGGGTGGACAAGAACATTAATCTCTTCAGGAATCTATACCAGTGTGGGTGGACAAGAACATTAATCTCTTCAGGAATCTATACCAGTGTGGGTGGACAAGAACATTAATCTCTTCAGGAATCTATACCAGTGTGGGTGGACAAGAACATTAATCAGTCTTCAGGAATCTATACCAGTGTGGGTGGACAAGAACATTAATCAGTCTTCAGGAATCTATACCAGTGTGGGTGGACAAGAACATTAATCTCTTCAGGAATCTATACCAGTGTGGGTGGACAAGAACATTAATCAGTCTTCAGGAATCTATACCAGTGTGGGTGGACAAGAACATTAATCTCTTCAGGAATCTATACCAGTGTGGGTGGACAAGAACATTAATCTCTTCAGGAATCTATACCAGTGTGGGTGGACAAGAACATTAATCTCTTCAGGAATCTATACCAGTGTGGGTGGACAAGAACATTAATCAGTCTTCAGGAATCTATACCAGTGTGGGTGGACAAGAACATTAATCAGTCTTCAGGAATCTATACCAGTGTGGGTGGACAAGAACATTAATCAGTCTTCAGGAATCTATACCAGTGTGGGTGGACAAGAACATTAATCAGTCTTCAGGAATCTATACCAGTGTGGGTGGACAAGAACATTAATCAGTCTTCAGGAATCTATACCAGTGTGGGTGGACAAGAACATTAATCAGTCTTCAGGAATCTATACCAGTGTGGGTGGACAAGAACATTAATCAGTCTTCAGGAATCTATACCAGTGTGGGTGGACAAGAACATTAATCAGTCTTCAGGAATCTATACCAGTGTGGGTGGACAAGAACATTAATCAGTCTTCAGAATCTATACCAGTGTGATAATACCAGTGTGGGTGGACAAGAAAATTAATCAGTCTTCAGGAATCTCTGTGCAGTCGAAAGGCTATAAAACGCCGTCATCGTCGATTTTTCAACCTCTAACAAAATGCGGTGATTGCGTGAAAAAAAGCGTTTCGAATACTGTGTTTGACGAACAATAAACGATTAAAAGTCGCTTAAAATCGACAGGGTCGACTTTATTGCACCGGGTTTTTTTAAAAATCCCATATGGCTTAGTCTCTTTCCGCAGTGCGGAAAACGTCGCGTAAAACCCGAACTCCGTAGCTTCAGCGACGACACCCAGGAGTCTCTGGAAAAAATGCACTCGTGAACTGAAGGACGCGGCCCAGAATCGAACCCACAGCCTTCGGAGCCCGAGTCAAACGGCTTGACCACTTCGCCACGGAGATTCGTGAAGTCCGAGTCCATTTTGCGGGGAAAAAAAAACAACTGTCCACCAAATGTCAACCAGCCTCTGTGGCAACGGTTATAATTTAAGTAGTTCATGGTGCGGAATGAGTTTGAAGCCTGATACGGGGAGGAAAATGGCATGTAACAAGACCAATACCAAGAAACAACAGACACAGAAGATGTGCAGCGTGGCAGCTGCTAAAACCGTAAAGAAGACGACCGTGGAGAGTATTACTGCGAGCTGCAACAAAGAACCTGAAACCACACTCACTACTGAAGCTACCACGAGGAAGATGGACAACAGCCCACCACAGACAAGAGCTAAGACAGGTGAGAAGAAGGAGGAGAAAGACACCAGAGTCGGAAACGCCGACTCAAAAATAATCAGATTGTCAAGCGGATTCAAGTGGAGCTCTCAGACGAACTAATTCAGAAGCAGCTGCAAGAAGAAAATCTCCACATCAGAATCTTGAAGGCGGAGCGGATCCTGACATACTCAAAGATCTCTACAACGCTAGCAGTGGTGACGACTGAGGTCAGAGAGATACCACGCCAGGTATCGATAAACCAGACAATTCAACACCCTGAGGGATTCATACCAAAGATCACCCAATGTTCCAGATGCCAGAGGGTCGGAAACAGCAGAGCAACGTGTCGCAGTTAGACGGAAATCTGCCGATACTGCGCCGACCATCACGCCTACAAGGAGTGCCCTCTGGCCAAGCTGGACACCGACTTCCGAGCACCCAACAACAAAATAAAGTGTGCCAGCTGCATGGGCAAGCATAGAGCAACTTATCGGGGCTGTCCGTACCTCCAAAGACGCAGAGACTTTTTAAAGATCGCCAACACCACTGAAGACACCATATAAGGACGCAATGCGGAGGTGCGAGACAGCAACGCGCATCTCGCAAGATCCTAACTACAAAACCAGATAGACGAGTTAAAGAAACAAGTCAAACTACTTCACCGGCACCGACCAGCGGCAATGAAAAACTACTTGCTGAAATAAAGGAGATTCAGCAAAATATCAAACAAGAGGTAGGAGCATGTGATCCAGATGACCAAGAAACATGAAGAGATTCTACGCGATATCAAGACGGAGAGAGAAATGCAAAACACAGAACTGAAAGGGAATTATCCCAAAGCAAACCATCAGACGTCACAGAGGAGCCACAAGATGAAACCCAACACAAAAACATAGAAAAACTGCTAAAGACAATACACTCAAAAGGAGGCAAAAAGACGCAAACTGCAGCCAAAAAACAGACCAGTCAGACACCGCAAGCTGACGCCAGCAGCCTAACCACGAGGTCCAAGCAACTCGAGGTGAAATCAGTATCCTGCCAGGGAGATTATTTTAGCCCAGGGGAGCTCTCCGGCACAACTGAAGGATGAAAAAGACCACGCTGCCCGCTTAGTTTTTTGCGAAGAAAAGACAAGGCAAGTTGAACTACGATGCAAGGCGTGGGGAAGCAAAAAGTCATTTTAAGGACTGCAACCAGTCAGCAGACGAGTTAGGAGTCTTACTAACAAATGAAACCACCAGAGGAGACGGGAACAAAGGACAGTCGCCGACCAATCCCCCCCCAGCTGACGTCACAGACACAAACGATTACATAACCAGTCCGAGAAAGGACTTACTCGTAAGAGCGCACAAGACAAGAAACAGGATAAAAATACCCACTACAAACCACGGATCTCAACAATAGCCAAAGCTGAGGAGGCAGATTAATTTGGAATTTTTTTTCTTTCGAAAATTGGAATTGAATTGGAATTGGAATGAGTTTGTTAACTTTCTCTGCGCCAGTGTTAGCTGGCTTATCAGTTGAAGAGTTTATGCCTGTGACGTCAAGCTGGGGGGATTCGTTTTTTTGGAAGGTTGTTATGGGAGCGAGGTTCTGCACAGGACATGCTACTGAATGAGCTTTTCATTGTTGTTGGTCGATGCCGGTGTTTGTAGTAGCTTGACTGTTTCTTTAACTCGTCAATCTGGCTTTGTAGTTGTGCTCTTTCCGCTTGCGAGATTCACGTGGCTGACTCGCACTCCCGCACTGCTTCCTTATATGGCGTCTTTGTGGTAATGGCAATGTGTAAGACATCTCTGTGTCTTTGGAGGTACGGACAGCTAAAGTATCTTGCTCCATGCTTGCACAAGCAGCTGGCGTACTTTCCTTTCTTGTTAGGTGCTCGGAAGTCCGTGTCCTGTTTGGCCAGCGGACACTCCTTAAAGGCGTGGAGATCGGCGCAGTATCGGCAGATTTCCGTCTTACTGCGACATGTTGCTCTGTTGTGGCCGGCCCTCTGGCATCTGGAACATTAGGTGATTCTTGTTATGAATCCTTTACGTTGTTGTATTGTCTGGTTTATCGATACCTGGCGTGATATCTCGCTGCCCTCAGTCGTAAACACGGCCAGCGTAGTAGGGATCTTTGAGTATGTCAGGATCATCACAATCAACTTAGTTAGTACCGAGAGTAAGTTAATAAGTAAGTCACAAATGGCTGTAGAAAAATAACTAAATATGATAACAACTTGAAACCTAGTTTATTTTTATACATACATTGTCCCTTTATTTCTCAACATAATTTCCACCAACATTGATGCACTTATTCCCATCGTTTTATCAGTCCTCCCAAACCGGCTGCATAGAACTGCGTGCTCTGTTTTCTAAACCACGTTTTCACTTCACATTCAACTTCGGCGTCATTCGCAAAATGTCTCCCGCCAAGGTGGGTTGTCAGTGTTTATGCTGACAAATATTTGTCCCGTAAAACGGTGCATAGCTGGGTAGAAAAAGTTACGAGGGCGAGTCAATAAGTAAGTCACACAGTTCTGTGGGATGGCAGGTAAATGAAAACAAAGCACGCAGTTCTATGCAGCCGGTTTGGGAGGACTGATAAAACGATGGATAAGTGCATCAATGTTGGTGGAAATTATGTTGAGAAATAAAGGGACAATGTATGTATAAAAATAAACTGGTTTCAAGTTGTTATCATGTGTAGTTATTTTTCTACAGCCATATTGTGACTTACTTATTAACTTACCCTCGTAGTTAGTAGACAGATCATCCTTATTGCACATCGAACCATTCAGTCCATAAGTGCTCGGATCCCCTCCTCAGCAAATTCCGCAGCGTATAGCGGCTAATGACACCAGCTCTGTGTTTGTTTATCAATCTTCTTTCGCTTCCTGTGTAGTGTTTTTGTTTGGTCACACGTCTTTTAGTTTTCTGTTCTCGCAGTCTGGCCATGGTTGAAGATTCACAATCATCAGTTGGTTCTCGCAAAAGTCTTACTTCTCGTAGAGCATTCAGAATGTCAGCCTGGTCCATGGCGCGTCCGCCCTCCGCAGTACCTGCGCTGTACCTGCGAACTTGTCAGCCCGCTCATTTCCATGTACTCCCCGCACGCCCTGGCACGAAGATGAAACTAATATTTTCAACCGGGGCCGCTCCAGAGACAGCGACCACTCTCTTCGGATCCACCCCATCTCTATCCTCTTGAGCATGCTCATTGAGTCACTAAGGAAACATGCCCTAGTGAATGTCTGTGTCTCGAGCCATGTTATTGCGTTACTTACTGCCATGACATCCATAGTCAGGCTACTTGTGGTCTCAACAGAAGCACCAGAGTCCTCCTTCACAATTTTCCCTCCGGCCTGAGCTTCTCACATGTCGGACGACCGACCCATCCGTGTAGATGGCAGCATCACCGTCTAACGAATTCTCGAAAATCAACGCTTGTACTTCCGCCTCCACAGCAGCCGGGTTTTCTTGTCTGCATTTTCTGTCGCATTCATTCATTCAGTAGCATGTCCTTTGCAGAACCTCGCTCCCATAACAACCTTCCGGAAAACCTCTCAATCATAAGCAAGATGTTCCGCGTCCGATACACCCATCTGGAGATCATCCGCCACATCCTGCACCCATCTTGTATTTGGCCTTCCTCTCTTCCCAGGCATACACCCCTCCATTATTGTTCTCTCCAAACTTTCGTGGCATTTCAAATGACCAAAATATTTCAACTTTCTTTGTTCTATCGTCTTTAATAGCTCAAGCTTCTTCAATATTCAGCTCTTGAAGTATGGATGCATTTGTTCTTTTCTTTATCCAAGATATTCTTAGCAACTCGTCTATAACACTTATCCTTCAAAGGCATGTATGCGCTGTTCAGCTTGTTTAGTAAGTGTCCATGCTCTCACAGGCGTATGTTGCAATGGGAAAGATGCATGCTCTTAAAAATCTAAGTTTTGTAGTTTTTTATGTTCCATTCCATAATTTATTCAGTTGTTTTAGTCTTTGAAGAGCAATTGATAGCCGTCGTTTAATTTTTTCCACCGTAATCCACCGTTATTGGAAATCAATGACCCAAGATATTCAAAATTTTCCACCACCTCCAATTTTTCCTCATTAACATATATTTCTTTCTCCATAGTGGTTTTATCTGTATGCATTATCTTTGTTTTGGCTATGTTAAGATATAAGTTGTGATTTTCACTATTCAATTGGGTTGAGGCTATTAGGTTTTCTATACCAGTCTGTGTTGTGGATAGCAACACGGTATCATCATGACCATCATGACCACCGATATTTAGGGCATCATATAGCTCCCTGTTTATATCATCTATTACATTTCTCATTATATTTTCGGCGTACAGGTTAAACAAATAGGGGGACAGCACACATCCTTGACGGACACCTTGCTTGATGTCAAACCAATCTGATGTCTCGCCATCTATTCTAACCGCTGCTTGTTGGTCTAGATAGAGCATTCTTATGAGTTGTATTACATGTGGTGGAAAGCCCATATTCCTCATGATTTCCCAAAGTTTCTGATGTTGTACACAGTCAAATGCCTTTGAATAATCCACAAAACTTAAGAATAGGTTTACATTATATTCTCTGCACTTCTATATTATTAAACGCATATTGAGAATGTGATCTCTTGTTCCTCTTCCTTGTCTAAATTCAGCTTCAATCACGTTAATTTCTTCTTCCACTTTCTTACGAAGTCTTCCCATTATGATTTTTAGTAGAATTTTACTTGCATGACTGATCAGGGCAACAGTTCTATAGTTGGTGCATAATTTCAGGTTGCCCTTTTTTGGTATTGGAATGAAGATAGTTCTCTTCCAATCTTTTGGCCATATACCATATTTACACATCTTTTTACATAATGCGTGATAGATTTGAATGCTTTCTTCACCTCCCGCTTTAATTAGCTTAGCTGGTTTCTCATCACATCCAGGTGATTTACCATTCTTCAGGTTCTTTATTGCCCATGCAGTTTCATCTAATGAGGGTTCAGGTTCTGTCTCTGCTGTCGTTGGCTCATGTATCTCATTAATATCCTCACTGTCACTCATATCATAAATTCCACTGCAGTACTCCTGCCATCTTTCAAGAATTTGTCTAGATTCTGTTAAGGTATTTCCCATCTTGTCACAGATAACATTCAATTGAGGTTGAACATTTCTTGTCAATAACTTCATTTCTTTGAACATTTCGTAAATTCTTCCAGTCTTATGATATTGCTCTATTCTGGTACAGCAATCTTGTGTATATTGATTTGTGTCCTTTCTTGTGTTCTTTCTTATTTTTCGAGTTAAAGATTTATACTTCATTCTGCTGTTATCGGATTCACCTCCTTTCTGTTTCAATTCCCTTCGTTATTGTATTAATTCTAACGGTCTGATGTAATCCATGGCTTAAGTTGCTTTTTCTTGGTCGGAATTAAATCTTTGGCTGCAGTTATCAAGATATCTCTAGCTTGTACTGCAAGTTCATTAGGTGTCATTTCCTCTTGTGCAGACATCAAGACCCCAAAACGATTCATAACTTCTACGGTGTATGCATCTAGTATTTTTGTGAGATCAAAACGAAGTGGCCTTGGTCCTCGGGTAAGCTTTTTGAGTTTTAATTTCAGATCTGGTTCTAATAACTGATGATCTGTATCACAGTCTGCACTTCGTAGGGATTTTGAAGATGTTATGCTAGATCTCCATCTTCTTTGTATTAAAATACAACCAATCTGATTTTTGGTAATACTGTCCGGGGACTTACATGTGAAGAGTCTTCTTGGGATTTGTTTAAAAAGTGTGTTGGCTATCATTAACTCATTTTCTGTGCAAAATTCAATTAATTTGTCACCTGCATCATTTCTGTTTCCCAATCCAAATTTTCCTAAAACGTGTCTCCAATTTTCAGCTATTCCTGTACCTTCTTTCGTATTAAAATCTCCCAGTATTATTGCTTTATCATTGTGAGCAATCTTATTTAATGTGTCTTACATTGTGTTGTAAAAATCTTCAATTTCGTCCTCCTCTGCTGTTGAAGTAGGTGCATATATCTGTACGAGTGTTGTGTTTTTAAAGTCAAATAGTGAGGATTCTATCACTAACTGGGTTATATCCCTTTTGCAGTTGTTTTATCTAAACAAAATGCCATTCCACTCAGGCCTCCGACGTTTCTACCAGAATAAATGAAAAGACTTCCATTTCCTGTTGTAAAATGTCCCTTGCCTTTCCAGCGATGTTCACTAATTCCTAAAATTTGAATATTTAACCTCTCAATCTCATCACATACTACTTTAAGCTTCCTCTCATACAGACTTCTCACATTCCACGTTCCTATTATCACTCTTTTTCTTAGTCTGACACAGGGTATTTCCTTGGTAACACAGTCAGGATTAATTCCGTCATCACGATTACTAGCTCTGGTCCCCGTGTCACACTCTTCCCCAATGTTATCTGATCTGCCTGACCTGGGGATCTCGCCACCAGATCTCTTTCTTATTATGTTTTCTTTCATGGTTGTTATGGTTTCTTGGCAAGTTTTGCAGAAGATAGTTTGCCATCGTTTCCTTCTGGGCAGTGACTGTACTAGTGGGTGGCCATAGCCATTGTCTCTACTGATGAGATCATCTGCCTATCGCCGCAGAGTGCAAGACCATAACCAACAACAATCTGTCGGCTGCTCTCACACTCCATCCACCATCTGCTTCCATGGCTTCACGTAACCATGATTGGCGGGCTAAACGGGTACTCCACCTTGCCCAAGGGTGTCCCGTAGACTAACGAAGGATAGAGGATAGAGGATAGTGGCACGACACTGTGAGCTGTGAGTTTCGTGTGAAATGCTTTTGAATCTGCCCGAGGTATTTTGGAACATGACTGCATGTTCGGAGCGATGGCAGATGGCTATGTCCCAGAGTTGACCGGTTTTTTCCTTATGCAGAAATGCGTGGCTGCTGGGCTTCTGGTTGACTGCCACTACCATCGACGGTGAACTGTATTTCGTGGACTGTGTGGGTGAACATCTAGGAAACATCCAGATGGGAAAATGAACTGCCGATTCCATCAGAAATGAACTGGGTGTTTTGTGGGGGACTATTGTGTTGACATTCTGGCAGTGGCATTATGCACAGTGTATCTGTGCGGGCTGTTGTTTATCGAGACTCCTGTCTTTTCCACTTTTCACATTGGGCAGTGGGGAGCATTTTGTGTGATATTCACTGGCACAGGAACGGAGCATAATGGGGACGACCCGTTGCTGTGAAGTTGGAACTGCGACTAACTAACTAACTAACTAACTAACCTCTACCCCGCTAACTGGATTTTCTGTCTAGTTGGATGCAAACAGAAAAGGACGTACAGAAACCTGTTGGCACTTGTACTCACTTCTCGCCAGGTTCTACGTCCTCAAGTGCACATACCTATTGAAGAATGTCGTCACCATCAACAATTGCTCAAATATAGTGAGGCGTTAGCAATTAGGCAGTTCCAACCGGTTTTGTGCAAACAGAAAGACTTCCTTGTACATATGAAATGACCGTGGAGATAACAGATGTTTCACATTCGAACAATACCTGCCACTATGTGCTTTAATTGTCGTTAGTCGCTGGTTGATCTTGTTCCATTCTAACTAAATGTCAGAACCATGTAATTCTATTGATGTTCTATAAAGTCAGAAATGGTTGTTATCCCTGTACTTGTTCTTAGTTTTTCATGTATCTTTCTGTTTTTTTTTTTTTTTTCAGTTGCGTTTCTTAAGCCTTTCATCTCGCACGATGTGATTTAACGCCGCTGTGTTTCTCGGACTGTCCACGTATGGCACTAGTAACACAGCATGAACACGAATAAAGCATCTATCAGAGTGTTAAAGTGCTACATAGAATCTGTAATTTTGTATGGGTGTGAAAAATGGACTGTCAGCAGACAAGCTGAAAAACATATAATAGCAGTGAAAATATGGTTTCTGAGGAAAATGCAAAATAATGCCATTGACAGGCGCGCACGCGCGCCAGCGCACACACACACACACACACACACACACACACACACACACATACACACACACACAAATACATACCCAAAAAAAACAATAACAACAACAGCCATGGGCAAGTCCTGCAAGAAACAAACCGTAAAAAACCGTAAACTGACTAGAGAAATTAAACGTATGAAGACTGAGAACAACCCACACTACTGGCAACGCCGATCGATTCCGGTACGAACCATGGGCCTTGTCCACGGCAGACTGGAAGTGCTTCCAATCCGACGTGGACAAGGTCCAAGATTGGTACCGGAATATGATCAGCGTTGCCAGGAGAGGGTTGAGCTCAATCTTCAAATCTTAAATCGCGAAACAACCAAACAAATAAATTAGACGTAGACATGCACATTTTTGTTTTTGGCACGCCATAAGAAGAAACAAACTAGAGAACTTGGTGATAACTGGCAAGCTTGAGAGAAAAAGAATAAGTGGAAGGCATAGAAGTAAATATTTTGATGGCTTGACAACATGGCATGGTTGCGACAAGAGCACTAAACTGATCCAAAATTCTGATGATCGTGTGAGATTCCGAAACATGACCGCCCACGCATATCGACTCTCACATAATCATGATACTAGTGATCGTCGATCTGTCATAAATTCTGTCATTTCGACGTTTTTATATTATGTCTAATAAAGTTAAAAATTACTTCATCTGATCTCATTGATGTCTAACTACCTCATTACGTGCTGCGAAGCGACAACTAAAAACCAACCCGGATCTTTTCATACTAAGATATACAACAGTATGCGCTTCTATAACCCTCAATCTACGGTAAATAATACATCCTGACTGCACTGTCATTTTACTATTCAGCTGGCTAATGCGTTAGTTTACCTCGTCGTCTGATAGTTTACGCTCCAATGGTTTCATAAACTACTCTGTCCAAAATTATTAAACCCATTACCATGAGAAGCATTCGCTTCAGTAGTCTCATTTCGCGAATTAGAAGTATGTCAGCGTTTCTAAAGATGTACTAAATTTTTTAAAAGCAGCCAGGAAGGGCCCTCCCGCTAAAAAGTGTCCAACAGGTAAATGGGATGAAACATACGGCGAGGTTGGCACACTTCTGATGATCAGAATCCCTCTGTCGTGCTTGCTTCGCGACTGAGTTTTCACAACCACAGATGTGATGGACGAAGTAAAATGTAAATAACGCCCCGAAGAAGATACATCTCATTAATAAATGCACACGTATTGTTTGGCACTCATAGAAGTAGGGGTAAGAATTAGAATTTGGGGAATCTTCGTGGCGAAGTGGTCAAGCCGTTTGACTCGGGCTCCGAAGGTTGTGGGTTCGATTCTAGGCCGCGTCCTTCGGCTCACGAGTGAAATTTTTCGGAGACTCCTGTCCTGTGTGTCGTCGCTAGAGCTACGGAGTTCGTGCTTTGTGCGAAGCTTCCGCGATGCGTAAAGAGACCGAGCCATATGGGATAAAACCTGGTGCAATGAAGTCGACCCTTTCGACTTTTTAGCGACTTTTTTGTAAGAATTAGAAACTAGAGGACGCACCAGACAACATAAAAATTCAAAGCTGTAGTTACTGACTTGGATTTGAACCCGTCACCTCCAAATGACAACATCACCACGCTGGAGGAACAAGTGTACATCGACGCATGACCAACTCCATTGTGACATTTTAGGTCGCAACATATCCTAGTCCATGACATAAGAGGTGTCCCTAGTCAGGTTTCTTCCTCGCTGATGCATCGGGTGCGTAATGTTGGCCTTCCCCAGGGCTGGATGGCGTCTAGGCAGACACACGTAGCGATGTCATGTGGGATAAGTACAATATTCGAAATATCTCGAAGATGGATGTGCGAACGCAAGACAGGGGAAACACACTTGGGAGTCATGACCCAGACCGACCCGCCCCCTGAAAGTATAAAAGAGGCATAGGGGCCCGAACATTAGACACCGGAGGACCTTTTTTAATGACTGGAAGCCTCTTGTCCTACTGGCCCCGCGGTGGAGAGTTTACCATTTTCATAGAAAATCCCCATAGAATTCTGAAAGATGTCTGGTAGCCAGTTTTGAGAAACTGAGACTAGATATTCTACTCTGCGATATAAGATGTAAAGTAGCTAGTTTCCTTCTTTGTCGGCTTTCCTTCATAAAAGATTCCCACATAATTCTTTAAAATCTAAGGTACCCATATTTTAAAGGCTGAGCCGACTCTAGAGCTGTACCGGAAATAAAATACAACCCTAACTTCGTTTGGGATTGATCCGAGGCCTGTTGGACTTGTCTCTTCTTATAGTCAACGTATATATTTATTAATGGAGACAAATTACAGACAATGTTCCGTTTTGAATCTCCTGAGAATTTCTGAATATCTAGGTTTACTGCTTAGTCGTTATGAATATCTAGGTTTACTGCTTAACGGCGATGGAAAGGTCTATTTTTTTAAAAATAGTTAATGCTATGTGGCGTTGGTGATCACGTCTGTCCACCGCCGTATGTCTCATGTGCTGCCAATCATTTCTGATACCAATGCTACTCCTTGTTATGACGTTAGACTGCCCAGCATATTCTCTCTTGATTTCCCCCAGCTTCTCCTCCCCTCCAACCTTCCCATTTCGACAACGTACTCCAGCTCTCCCTATCTTACGACATGCCCAAACAATGTGGACTGTCTTCTTCTGATGCTAGTAACCAATTATATTTGTGGGTTCACTTATTTCAGGATATCATTAGTTGCTCTTTCTATCTATCCACCAGAACTTAGTGTGAAAGAGATCAATCAAATATTTTGGTCAAACTGCCAAACCTTGTGATCTTATTTTTTGGCTCATTGATGGGTTGCTTGTCAATCATCTGGAAGATTGAGTCTTAAATCTGAAGTCCGATGCGTTGAAGTCCATGTTGCCTAAACTCCCCAAAAAGACTTGCATCTACTAACGAGAGGTTCGTGTAGAAACTTTACTCCCGACCGGTGACAAAGTAATATCTCAACGGGAACTATGATGCAGCGTTATCATTTCCTCACGTAAGGATACCCCAAGACCTTGGCCAGTAGAAGAAACCGTCTCGTTCTTCGTCCGCAGTCGTTCATGACAAATAATAATCATTAAGTAGCAGGTCCGTTGCAGAATGACGCTTTATCACGTCCAGCAGAACTTTGAAGACTGTCGCTCTCACCACGTCCACATAAATATCAGTTGGGGAACCCTGTGAGACCACAAGAGGGTTATTAAATAAATACACACGTATTGTTTGGCGCTCATAGGAGAAGGGGTAAGAATTGGAGATTAGAGGACACACAAGATAACATAACAATTGAAAGTTGTTACCGACCGGGATTCGAATTCGTCACCTCTAACCAGGCACGTGTTCCTGCAGCCAGGCGCTGTCATCACGTTCAGCAGAAGACATTCTCCACCCCGTGCCATTTCCCCCGCTTCACATTGCCATGCCCAAGTTGTCTTCAATGTCCGGTGCCCATCTCCGCGCTGACCAGAATCATCACTTAAATCACAGTCCTTTCAGAACCATTTTGACATTGAACATGGCCAAAGAATTTCAGTTCCCGAGATATGAGTTGAGTTGAGTTGAGCTAACAACCGAATCACTGCACTCAGGACATTCCCACACACTCTCCGTCCCCTCTTTCAACAGCCAGCGAAGAGTCATACTACTAATCGTTCCCACCGCAATCTGATTGAAAGTTCTCCTGGTCTTCCCTCTCAGTTTTGAGATTCTTTCAGAACCCATACTAACCCCCCCCCCCTCCCCCGCAATGTCATTCTCTCCACATACGGGTTCTCAATCTGTCACCCCGCCTTCTCTGCCTAGTCCTAAAGGCGCACGATCACCTCCCACATGTCCATAGGTAATCTATCACCAAGCGGTGCATTTCCTGCCAGCCTATCAGTCTGTTCATTCCCCGCACTCCCGCATGTCCAGGGCTAAATATCCATACAATTCTCACAATCTGTGACCTCTGAAACGAGGATAGGCATTCTCGAGACATGAGCTGTTTATGAGTCAGATTTCTTCCCTGTTCAGATCTGGTACAATTTCAGTGTTTTTTTTCTTTATGGTCCAAGATATTCTAAGAACGTTTCTGTAACATTTAATGTCAAAAGACCATATTGTCTGTTTTAATTTGTTCTCCCCGCTGGCGTTGAACTCAAACATAGTCCATGCACGTGCTACTACCTCTACTACACGGGACTGACTTTTGTGGATTAGCCTTCCCTATTACCAGTGCCTCTCGCCATCAGGCACTTGACATTTACGTCCCAAAGTCAAGAACGAGACATCAACACTTTAGTCAAGCTTACCGATGTAGGGGCTATCTCGACATCAGCACACCTGAAGTTTAAGAACTAGTGCTCTTTATCCATTCGACCAAGCTGAAAACCCCAACCCAGTATATGAATCATTACATCATTCTTATGGAGAAAATAATAATACTAATAGAAATCGTTAAAAACACAGTGATACCACCTGAGACAATCTTAATCCTTACAGAACTGGTGCAAATCCGACCCCAGAACTCAGATATGCAGGTCACACGATCCTCTTCTCAAACAGTGCTAATTAATTAGAAGAGCTGATCCTTTCCGACAGGAGACACATTGAATATTTAAAAAAAATCATTCTCTGAAATTAAAATAAAATAATTTCCAAGGACAAAACTACACGATAACCAAAAACTAAATAAACTCATTCAGTGTCATTGGATGATTAATCAACTAAAGCCACATCCCATATCTGCCATGGGCTTATATACTCGTATATCGCCGAAATGTTGTCACTGCGTTATAAAACAACATGCCTGCTACATATTAACAACTTGCAAGTCACAACGGTTACTTTCTATTTTCCGCCATCCATGTTTGTTTCGTACAAACCTACTTTGTGTTTGGTCCAAACATACTTATTTGGTGAAAACCTACGTCTTTGTGTTGTGCAAACCTACTTTTTGTTTGGTGCACACCTACAATTTTGTTTGGTGCAAAAATACTTTCTGTTTGGTGCAAACCTACTTATTGTTTGTTTGCAAACCTACCTTTTTGGGTGCACACCTACTTTTTTGGGTGCAATATTACGTTTTGTTTGGATCAAACCTACTGTTTGGTGCAAACCTACTTTTTATTTGGTGCATACCTACTTTTTGTTTGATGCAAACCTACTGTTTGTTTGGTGCAAACCTACTTTTTGTTTGGTGCAAACCTACATTTTATTTGGTGCAATCCACCCATTTTGGGGTGCACACCTACATTTTGTTTGTGTAAACCTACTTTTTGTTTAGTTCATATCTACTTTTTGTTTATTGCAAACCTACTTTTGTTTGGTGCAAACCTACATTTTGGTCCGGTTTCCAATCCGATTTCACGATGGCGACGGACGGTCGTGTTGTTTTGTGATCGTTAACTTTTTCGCGTTAGAGATGAGTTTATTCATCTCTTGCGTGTAATTTGTGTGCCAGGATGTAAAACCAGAAGTTTCTACTCAAGATCTGCGCCGATGGTACGGAGTTTCGTGCATCGAGCGAAGCAATCCCTGAGTGAATTTTTCACAGCGTGTGTGGTTTCTGTGGTTTTCGGTTTTTCAACATGGCGGAACAACATGTGTTCTCCAAGGGGTCGGCAGTGAACCTAACGAGGCGACGTGGGCGCCGGGCAGCCCGAAAACGACAAGGTAAGCGTGGTAGTTTAAGACGTTGTAGACTCAAGTGTCACCGTCTGGGACTCAGGAACATCCGTATACTGTATTGGAGCTGCGCCAGCGTAAAACAACGGGGTTCTATTCTAGAAACCCCGGTTTACAGGAATGACATTGTAGCATTCCAGGTGTCGAGACTGGGTGATCAACTGCTCCAAATTGCCGGCTTCAAATGTTTCTACAAGAGACGACATCTGGGAATGGCGATTCTCATTCGCGACAGCATGGTGGCGTCAGAGCTAGACATGTCCAATTGGGACAGTGACGATATACAAATACAGGCGTTAAGAGTTCAATCCAGTCTACCATTCGTGTTGGTTAATGTTTATGCCCGCAACGCGAGTATCGATTCCCAGAAGTGGCAGTGCTTAAGTGACATATTAGGTCACGAGAGAAATGTTATTTTCTGTGGCGTTTTCAACGCTAAAGGCAGACCACGAGGAAACATTTCCTCTAACACACAGGGGGAGGAGCTTGAGACTGCACTTGAAACCATTGACCTTGTTTGTATCAACAGTGGCTGTGTCACCAGGACAGCAAGCCGTCCAGGCGATGAGGACAGTGCTATTGATCTGGCGCTGGTTTCTCCTTCACTCACTACAATATGTAGATGGGGTGTCCTAGGGTACCACGGCAGCGACCTTGCAGCATATTGGTGGAGAAAGGCAGAACCAGGCAGCACAAGCTAACGTTCAAGACTTTCCAGTATGACAGTACAGGGCAAGATGTGGTGAGTATAATAAGACGTCACAACCTCAGAAAGCTTCAAGGCAGGAAAACAAGCTAGGAGCAGCCACCTTGGTGGAATTTCGAGGTGGAGAAGGCTTGGTTGGATAAGCGTAAGATGGCAAAATGCCAAGAAGAACAGAGCTGGCCAGCCCAGTCACTGCATGCACTTAGAAAGAGAGATGCACACAAATGTAAGCTATTTAAAATAACTAGTCAATGTGGTAAAAAGTGAACAATGGGCAGAGGTGTGTCAAAGAGTAAGCACAGACAAGTCACTGAAATTGTTCTGGCAATTATATAAAAGCATGAGTGGGGTAATAAAGAATAAGAGCATTTCTAACTTCCAAGGTGCTGACCCCATCTGGTAAAGGACTGACGAGGACAAGGGTAAAGCCCTCTTTGAACGCTATCTGGAGCAGAGCAACCAGACAGACATGGGAGGCCGAAATCTTGCCAAGGAGGTCACCTCAGACAGATGCAAGGCCCAGAACACTTCGGATGAAGACACAGTGACAGTGAAAGAAATCAAGACTGTGCTTCGACGATCAAAATACAGCGCTCCAGGGCCTGATGGCATAAGATACGACGACATCAATAGGCGTACCGACAACGAGCTAGAGAAACTAGCAGACATGTACAACAACAGTATAGGGAGTGCTAGCATTAAGGAGGTGTGGTTACACAGCTATCTGACTCCCTTGCCGAAGCCTGACAAAGACCACACAAAATTTCAGGGATATCGAGTTATAACCATGCAGAATACAATAGGCAAGCTGCTGGAGAAGTTAATTGCCAGGAAAATATCAAGCCAGCTAGAGAGGCAAGGTGTTTTCCCACCTACCCTGGGTGGGTACCGTCCAAAAAGAGAAACCTGGACGAATGCAGCAGTTTTTGCCCATGATGTCTATGAAGGTTTCCACTCAGGCATTGAAACCTTTGCTGCAGCGATTGATCTTGAGGACGCGTACAACAGAGTACCATTGGATTTTTTAATGCTTCAGCTTCTTGAACTCAAAATAAGTCCATTCCTCCTTAGTTGGATCGCTGCAGCCCTCTTCCAACGGAAAGTAGTTTTTAGATGTGGCAGTTGGACTTCGGAACCAACAACAATATATCCTGGCCTACCACAGGGATCACCATTATCTCCGGTACTGTTCAACGCCTACACAGTGAGAATCACCAGTGAGCAGATCACTGGACCTGGCAGGACATTGTCATATGCCGATGATGTTTTAGTGTATCGTCAGGGTAAGGATAGAGATCAGGTTGCTGTGGAACTTACAAACCGAACTCAATCGCATAAGTACTTCGTGTGATGAAGCTGGGGCAATGGTCAACCCAACAAAGGCAACAGTGACTTGGTTCTCGTTGAATAATAATATTGTCAACACTCCAACACCAACTATAAATCTGTGTTCATAGACGGTGGAAAGAACGCAGGCAATGAATTACCTGGGGATACGGTTTGATCAAAGCCTTGCTTATAATGAGCACATAGACCAGGTGATAACAAAGGCCAAGCGGGGTTTGGCTGCGATGCGGGTGATGGCGGCAGCAAACTGTGAGCAGCGCCATCTATGTCTTCTGTACGAGGGGCTGGTCATGCCTGTTTTTGAGTATGCAATGGCAATCCTGACTCTCAGCCGTAAGCAGATAGAAAGGATGGAAAGGATACAGAATGAAGCTATGCGCATTATTCTTGGATGTACAAGAGATACAACATGCAGGGCGATGCGCTATCTTGATTTTCCAAGCATTGAAGACAGAATACAAGTTTGCATAGCACGTGCCTACCTCAGAGTTAACACAAACACACAACATCCACTGCATAGTGAAATTATGAAGGTGAAGGGCAGCAGGTTAAAAAGAGGATGGTCGTGGATGGGTCAAGCCGAAGACATTCTTCAACAGGTGTGTTCACTTGAGGACTTAGAACCTGGCGAGGAGTGGGTGCAAGTGCCAACAGATTTCTGCATATACTTTTCAGTTTGCATTAAACTAGATAGAAAATGCAGACAAGAAAATCCGGCTGCTGTGGAGGCTGAAGTACAAGCGTTGATTTTCGAGAATTCGCTAGACGGTGATGCTGTCATCTACACAGATGGGTCGGTCGTCCGACATGTGAGAAGCTCATGGGCCTTTACAGGCTCGGGCCGGAGGGAGAATTGTGAAGGAGGACTCTGGTGCTTTCACTGAAACCACAAGTAGCCTGACTATGGAAGTCATGGCAGTAAGTAAAGCAATAACATGGCTCGAGACACAGACATTCACTAGGGCATGTTTCCTTAGCGACTCAATGAACATGATCAAGAGGATAGAGGAGGGGTCGATCCGAAGAGAATGGTTGCTGCCTCTGGAGCGGTCTCGGCTGGCAAAGATTAGTTTCATCTTCGTGCCAGGGCATGCGGGAGTACAAGGAAATGAGCGGGCTGACAAGCTCGCAGGTGAGGCCACTGTGGAGGGCGGACGCGCCATGGACCAGGCTGACATTCTGAATGCTCTACGAGAAGTGAGACTTTTGCAAGAACCAAGTGATGACTGTGAATCTACAACAATGGCCAGACTGCGAGAGCAGCAAATTAAAAGAGGGGTGGCCAAACAAGAACACTACGCAGGAAGACAAAGAAGATTGATAAACCAACACAGAACTGGCGTCGTTAGCCGCTACACGCTGCGGGATTTGCTGAGGAGGGGATCCGAGCACATATGGACTGAATGGTCCGATGTGCAACGAGGATGATCTGTCGACTAACTAACTAACTCGTAACCACTTAGCCACTTAGACCGGCGGTTAAACAATGATCCAATTGAAAATATCCAAGACTGTGAATATCGTGGCTTCATCTTCAACAATAACAAGAATTGTCAAGAAAACGTTAGGCACAGACTGTGCTTACACAAGTCTTACAAGTCGAGAGGATCAACTTCATTGCGCACAAAGCTTGAGCTCCTTAGCTTCAGCGACGATCCCCCATGAATCTATGGGGAAAATGTACCATTGAATCGAACCCACAACCTTCGGAGCGCGAAGCAGACGGCTTGACCACTTTGCCATGGTGACTCCCAGGAAGGCACAGGTTATCTTATATATAAACGGCAATCTCCGTCTGTCTGTCTGTCTGTCTGTCTGTCTGTCTGTCTGTCTGTCTGTCTGTATGTATGTATGTCCTTTATGCGTTCGAGAACGGCCCATCCGATTGAGATGAAATTTTCTACACGCCTTCCTTTCATTCCAGCGCTGCCAACTGTCGTATTTTTTTTTTCTTCTTCCTCCTCCTCCCTCCTCCCATTCCCAAAATACGTACGTAAATATATGATGATGATGATGAAAGAATCCCCGAACCAAAACGCTAGGAAAAGGGAAGAAAATGACGTGACTACACATAATCGTCACACGGCAATCATCATCATCATCAAGTGCCGTGCCGGCTGGCGTAGGCGTTCAACTCTGCTGCTGATATATATGCCTCCATGCCACGGCAATATCAATAAAAATTCATCTGTTTATGTGTAAGGAAGTTATCTACAGTCGTTTAGAAGGGAAGAACAATCAATGGAAGGACCGAAATCACAGAATCTAGACGAGTATGAATTCGGAATGGCGAACTCCCTCCTCCTCTCTTCTCCTCCTGCCTCTACCTCCTCCCCTCCTCCTGCCTCTACCTCCTCCCTCCACCCTCCTCCTCTTCCTCCTCCCTTTACCTCCTCCCCCTCCTCCCTCTCCCTCCTCCTTCTCCCTCTTCCTTCTCCCTCTTCCTCTCCACTCCTCCTCCATCCTACTCCCTCCGCCTCCTCCCTCTTCCTCCCTCTACCTCCTCCCTCTTCCTCCCTCTACCTCCTCCCTCTCCTCCATCTCCCTCCTCCTTCTCCCCTCCCTTCTCCCTCCTCTTCCTCTCCTCCTCCCTTCTCCTCATCCCTCCTACTCCCTTCTCCTCCTCCCTCCTCCTCCTCCTCTCTCCTCCTCCCTCCTCCCTTTTCCTCCCTCTACCTCCTCCCTCTACCTCCTCCCTCCTCCTCCCTCCTCCACATCCCTCTTCCTCCTCCTCCCTCCTCATCATTCCTCCTCCTCCTTCTCCATCCTCCTTCTACCTCTTCCTCCCTCCTCCTTCTCCCTCCACCTCCTCCCTCCTCCACCTCCATCCTCCTCCTCCCCCACCTGCGTTCTCCTCCTACCTCCTCCTCCTTCTCCCTCCTCCCCCCTCCCTCCTCCTCCTCCTCCTTCACCCTCCTCCCTCCTCCTCCTTCACCCTCCTCCCTCCTCCTCCTTCCTCCTCCCTCCTCATCCCTCTTCCTCCTCCTCCTCCCTCCTCCTCCCCCTCCTTCTCCCGTTTCCCCCCCTCCTCCTCCCTCCTATTCCTCTCTACTCCTCCTCCTCCTCCCTCCGCCTATCTCTTCCTCCCTCCTCCTCCCTCCTCCACTCTCTTCCTCCTCCCTCCTCCTCCCTCTTCCTCCTCCTCCTCCCTCCTCCTACCTCCTCGCCCTCCTCTTCCTTCCTACTTCGCCCTCCTCCTCCCTTCTCCTCCTTTCTCCTCCTCCCCCTCCTACCCCTCCCTCCTCCCCTCATCCCTCCTCCTCCCTCCTCCTTCTTCTTCCCTCCCCCTCCTCCTTCCTCCTCCTCCCTCTCCTCCTCATCCCTACTCCTCCATTCTCCTCCTCCCTCCTCCTCCTCCCTCTACCTCCTTCCTCCTCCTCCCTTCACATTCCTCCTCCCTCTTCCTCCTCCTCATCCTCCTCCCCCCCTCCTCCTCCTCTCTCCTCCTCCTCTCTCCTCCTCTCTCCTCCTCCATCCTCCTCCTTCTCCTCCTCCTCCCTCTACCTCCTCCCTCCTCCTCCCTTCACATTCCTCCTCCTCCCTCTTCCTCCTCCTCCCCCTCATCCTCTTCCCTCCTTTTCCTCCCTCCTCCCTCTTCCTCCCTCTTCCTTCTCCCTCCACCTCCTCCCTCTTTCCACTCTCTCCTCCTCCTCCCTCCTCCTCCCTCCTCCTCCCTTTCCCTCCTCCTCCTCCTCCTGCGTTCTCCTCCTCCCTCCTTCTCCATCCTCCTCCTTCTTCCTCCTCCTCCCTCCTCCTTCTCCTCCCTCCTCCTCCCCCCTCTTCCTCCTCCTCTTCCTGCTCCCGCCGCCTCCCCTCCCTCTTTCTCCTCCCTCCTCCTCCTCCCTCCTCCTCCTCCCTCCTCCTTCTCCCATTTCCTCCCCCCTCCTTCTCTTAATCCCTCCTCCTCCCTCCTCCTCCCTCCTATTCCTCCCTACTCCTCCTCCTCTCTCCGCCTATCTCCTCCTCCCTCCTCCACTCTCTTCCTCCTCCCTCCTCCTCCCTCTTCCTCCTCCTCCTCCTACCTCCTCGCCCTCCTCTTCCTTCCTCCTTCGCCCTCCTCCTCCCTTCTCCTCCCTTCTCCTCCTACCCCTCCCTCCTCCCTCCTTCTCTTTCCTCCTTCTTCCTCCCTCCTCCTCCCCCTCCTCCTTCCTCCTCCTCCTCATCCCTCCTCCTCCATTCTCCTCCTCCCTCCTCCTCCTCCCTCTACCTCCTCCTCCCTTCAATTCCTCCTCCTCCCTCTTCCTCCTCCTCCCTCCTCCTCATCCCTCCTCCTCCTCCCTCCTCCTCCTCTCTCCTCCTCCTCTCTCCTCCTCCCTCCTCCTCCCTCTACCTTCTCCCTCCTCCTCCCTTCACATTCCTCCTCCTCCCTTCACATTCCTCCTCCCCCTCATCCTCTTCCCTCCTTCTCCTCCCTCTCCCTCTTCCTCCTCCCTCTTCCTCCCTCTTCCTTCTCCCTCCACCTCCTCCCTCCTCCCACTCTCTCGTCCTCCTCCTCTCTTTCCCTCCTCCTCCCTCTCCTCCTCCTCCTGCGTTCTCCTCCTCCTTCCTCCTCTCTCCTCCTCCCTCTTCCTCCTCCTTCTCCTCCCTCCTCCTTCTCCCTCTTCCTCCTCCCTCTTCCTCCCTCTTCTTGCTCCCTCCGCCTCCTCCCTCCTCCTACTCTCTCCTCCTCCTCCCTCCTCCTCCCTCTCCTCTTCCTCCTCCCTCCTCCTCCTGCGTTCTCCTCCTCCCTCCTTCTCCCTCTTCCTCCTCCCTCCTCTTCCTCCCCCTCCTCCTCCACCCTACTCCTCCCTCCTCTTCCTAATCCCTCCTCCTCTCTCCTATTCCTCCCTTTTCCTCCTGTCTCCTGTCTCCTCCTTCCTCCTCCTCCTCCCTCCTCTTCCCTCCTCCACCTCCCTCTTCCTCCTCCCTCCTGCATTTACCCACGACAGACAGACATATAGTCGGGAACGGGATCTTATATGACTACTTATATGATTTAAATGAGATGCTCTCCACCATGGGCTGGGCCGGGTCAGACAGACAGACAGACAGATAGACAGACAGACAGACAGATTGTCGGTAACGGGAACGGGGACTTATATGACTACTTATGTGAATTAAATGAGATGCTCCTTACCAGGAGTTGGGCGATGCCGGGCCGGGCCAGACAGACAGACAGATAGATAGTCGGGAACGGGAACTTATATGACTACTTATATGAATTAAATGAGATGCTCCCCATCAGAGTCTGGGCGAAGCCGGGCCGGGTCAGACAGACAGACAGACAGACAGACAGACAGACAGACAGACAGACAGACAGACAGACAGACAGACAGACAGACAGACAGATTGTCGGTAACGGGAACGAGAACTTATATGACTACTTATATGAATTAAATGAGATGCTCCCCACCAGGGTCTGGGCGAAGCCGGGCCGGGTCAGCTAGTCTATATATATATAAAATGCAATGTATGTCTGTATCTATGTATGCATGTTATTTATGCGATCGCGAACGGTCCATCCGATTGAGATGAAATTTTCTACACGTCTTCTTCTCATTCCCGTACAGCCACCTGTCATAGTTTGTTAGTTTACAAACAGCTATTTACGTAATAAAATTTTTTTAATTTACAATATAATTTATATAGCGAGGGGACTTAACTTAAGAAAAGTTATATCAAGGGACATAACGTTTAATAGCTTTGCTATTTTTTTTTATATATAATTGTTGCATTGTTATCAAAGCTTTATGAACTGTTTGTCTACAGTTATTTACAGGCATATGCGTTATAATACATAATGATAAAATCTTTAAGGCACTTTTAAAGTTTTCATAAAAATAATGCATCTATTTTAAATACGTAAAAATTTTCTAACTCATTTTTCATTTCTCTTCGACATCTATACAGTCATCCCAGCATTCATGGGGTTTTCCGCACTGCGAGCGCTAACAAGTCAAGTCGTCTTATCCTGTCAAGAAGGCTGATACGCGGGAAAATGTCACGTTGAAAGTCCAACAACAAGAAACACGCGGTAACCAAGATGTGCAGCGTGGGAGCCGACAACAAGAAGAAGAACGTGGAGAGCCTACCTGCTAGCCGCATCAAAGTGCCTGATACTGCAGCTATTACTGAAGCTACTACGAGGGAGAAGATTGACAGCCCAACACAGTCAAGAACCAAGACAGCAGGGAATGAGGATAAAGACACCAGAGACAGAAACACCGACTCAAAAACAGTCCGATGGGTTGTCAAGCGGATTCAAGTGGAGCTGACAGATTAAGAAATCCTGAAGCAGCTACGAGAAGAGAATCTTCACATCCTATTCTTGAAGGCGGAGCGGCTCCTCACTTACTCCAAGATACCCACAACCTTGGCGGTGGTGATATCGGAGGGCAGCGAGATGCTGACCACAGTATCAATCAACAAGAGAATGCAGCAGCCAGAGAGATTCATCCCAAGAATCACTCAATGTTCCATATGTCAGAGGGCCGGCCACAGCAGAGCAATATGTCGCAGTAAGACATAAATCTGCCGTTACTGCGTCGAGCACCACGCCTTCAAGGAGTGTCCGCTAGCCAAGCTGGACACGGACTTCCGAGCTCCTAACAATAGAAGAAAGTGCGCCAACTGCCTGGCAAGCATGGAGCAAGATACTTGGGCTGTCCGTACCTGCAACGACACAGAGACGTTTTGAAGACAGCCATCACCACGAGGACACCATACAACGAAGCAATGCGGCGGTGCGAGACAGCCATGGGTTGCTCACAAGCGGAAAGAGCCCAACTGCAAAGCCAAATAGACGAGCTAAAGAAGCAAATCAAGCTACTCTTAGCACCGCCACAAACCAGCGACAATGAAAAACTGCTTGTTGAAATGAAAGAGATACAGAAAAACATCAAATAAGATATGGAGCGCATGGCCGAGATGAAGAAGGAGAACGAAGAAATCCTACAAATGATCAAGACCGAAAGAGAATTGCATAGAGCTGAAATGGAACTCTTTCAAAACAAACCAACAGAAGCCATACAAGAACTCACAGAGAAACCGCAAGATGAAAACCAAGAGACCGAGCCTGAACCGCAAGCTAAGCCAGCAGCCAACCACAACGCCCAAGAGGGAAACAATATCCCGTCGGATCTCTGAAGGAGGCACAGAATACCCAGTTAGCAAGGAGGAACTCAAGCGCGAGGAATTCAGAAGACGCTGGAAAGAAAAAGAAAAGAAGCCTAAGAAAATCCGGGGGAAACCGATGGAATACCCAGTCTTACACTACGACTGTGAAACCGACTTCGAGTACTATATAGATGACGGTAAAACCGTCCCATGGCTGACCACGGAGGAAGAAAACTTAAGGCAGCAGATACTCAAACGCGACAGTGAAAACAGGCGCAAGGAGGAAAATGAAAACGTCGAAATCTCCTACAGAAAATACACAAAAAAAGAGTCAAAAAGACCAAATAAAAAGTCCTTATAAGGACTGCACCCAGCCACGCCAGACGAGCCAGGAGCCTGCACCAACAAAGAAAACCACAAGAGGAGTCGAGCACAAAGGATAGCCGCCGACCGATTCCCCCAGCTGACGTCACAGACACAAACAAACATAACCAGTCCGAGATAGGACTCACAAGACAATAATTAGGGTGAATAAACCCACATAAGCCACGGACCTCAACAATAACCACAGCTGACAAGGCAGGTTGAACGAGGCCGAATTTAGAATTTTTGTTTTGAAAATTGGAATTGGAAATGGGTTTTCGTGATATCTTGGAAAGTTTACGTTCAGTAGTTTCAGATTGCCCTTCACTTTCACTTTTTCTAAAATAAATGTCATGAAAGGTTGGTAAATGCTGGCAAATAGAAATATGTCCAAATCTCTAGAAAGTATTAGTCAAACGGATATAATTGTCGTCAGCTCAATAGCTACATGTTTTAAAAATATGACGCTGACTTCGGAGACAGCACAGAAAACCACACATTAATAACTTCGGTAGGATCAGATATACTGAATAACAGCTTTGAATTGTCAGATTGCCCTATTTAGTAATTAGGATGAAGATTGTTATCTTCCAATCTGTTCGCCATATATGTTCCGGGAACGGTGGGAACGGGAGCAGGGGCCGAATATGAATTAAAAGAGACGCTCCCTGCCAGGGGCTGGGCGAAGCCTGGCCGGGCTTCATTTTTGGGAACGGGAACGGGAGCAGTGGCAGAATATGAATGAAATGAGACGCTCCCCGCCAGGAATTGGGCGAAACCGGGCCGGGTCCTATGGATGGATGGATGGATGGTTGGATGGATGGATGGATGGATGGATGGATGGATGGACTGATAGATAGACAGCCGGGCCGGGTCGTCAGACAGACAGACAGACATACAGACAGAGATAGATAGATAGATAGATAGATAGATAGATAGATAGATAGATAGATAGATAGATAGATAGATAGATAGATAGATAGATAGATAGATAGATAGATAGATAGATAGATAGATAGATAGAACAAACGAACGAACAAACTTTATTTTCAAAGGGTTAAGAATTGGGCACGCAGGCCCGTCTAACATTCTGCCCTTCTATCACTCTCTTTCATACATTATTTCATTCACACATCATTCAAGGCTAACAGAGAACAGCAACAATATAAAAGATATGCATTATAAAGGCATGGGCAAAAATGCGAACATCAAAACTACACGACACAGTAAAATTAGATAATGGTCTGACACTTGTTATTAGCCATGTGGAATATACTGGCCTGCCAAAAGGCGACTGGCTGTTATACTAGGTGTTTGTTATTATTATTATTATCTCTATTATTAAGGGGGAAGATAATCCGTACTGAGATAGTGTTCGAGTAATTTGCGATTATATGAATAGGGATTGGTGATGTCTTTGATTTCTTGTGGAAGATTGTTCCACAGCTGAGCTGCAGAGTACGTTAAGCTTGTTTTGCATAAGTCAATCCTAGGCTTCGGAATGTGTAATATATTTAAACGTTTACTGTGTCTAGCATTATATTTAAACAATGGCCAAAGGTAATTTTGGGCATTCCGATGCAGGACTTTGTGAATTAGTTTAGCTTTATTGAAAAGCAGGCGTTTGCGGAGTGGCAGTAACTGAAGGCGTTTATACAGGCTAGGATTGTCAGATAAATGTTTGTTATAAATTAGACTCATGGCCCGTTTCTGGAGTGAGTAAAGTCGTTTGGTGTTTGAATTAGAACAACCGTCCCAGATTGTAGAGCAGTAGTCAAAGTGTGTCTGTATATGAGAAGTATAGAATAGTTTCCTTGTGTCCTCATCAAGAAAGTTTTTAATTTTGGCGAGTTGGTAGACTTTTTTCGCTGTTTGTTTAATAAGCGCTTGAACGTGGGAATTAAAGGTTAGGTTTCTATCAATGATTATGCCTAATGTTTTGTGCTCAATTACACTTTCTACTGGCATGTTATCGATGTGAAGTTGAAGTGATGTGTGTGAGCTTAGAGTTTGAAGTCTTTGTCTGGTTGTTAGTAACATTGATTTTGTTTTAGTGATGTTAATTTTGCATACGGTTTGAATAGCTCCACCTAACTACATTATTTAATTCTTGTTGTAAAGACGACTCCAATAAAATACAGTTTTCAGCATTTGTGTACACTGTACAGTCGTCTGCAAATAGATCGCAGGACGACGAAAGATGCAAAGGTAGATCGTTAATATATATGGCAAACAATAGAGGGCCAAGAATAGAGCCTTGCGGTACTCCAATATTGAAGGTAGTGGTATGAGACAGACTTTTATTATGTGATACTACTTGCTTTCTGTTTGATAGAAAAGATGATATTAGAGTGACTACATTAGGGCCAATTTTCATTGTCTCAAGTTTTTTAATTAAAATAACATGGTCTATCATATTAAATGCTTTCTTGAAATCAATAAACACAGTTCCACATAGACTGTTGTTGTTTATATTCTGGTACCAATTTTCTATCATGTTTTTTAGGGCCGTATGGCAAGAATATTTTGGTCGAAATCCTGATTAGCTGTCAACAATAAGCTTGTTGCGAACTACATACTGTAATGTTACTTTATGGATGTGTTTTTCTAGTGGCTTAGATAGTGATGATAGTAAGGAAATGGGTCTGTAATTGTTCGGGAGACCATTGTCCAATGAACCAGATTTAAGAAGAGGGTACACTTTAGCGATTTTGAGAGCTGATGGAAAGTGGCCTTTGGTTAGACCCTGATTATATACATAGGTTAGTGATGTACATATCACTGGCGCAGCACAACGGAGAATCCGGTTGCTGATTCCATCTAACCCAGATGAGGTTGTGTGTTTTAGGTTACTGAGGTAAGTGAATACTTCAGTGATTGTCATTAGCGGTATGTCGGAAAGAATATCGCGGGAGCATCTATTCTCGCAAAACGATGACAATAAAGATAAGTTGCAAGGAGAATTAGGTATTGAAGCCTTCAACTGGTCTATGTCAGTTTGAAAAAAAATTACTGAATTGGTCGCATGTAATATGATTTGATGGTAAAGAATTTCGGAAGTTATACTTGTTTGTCAAGGCGTTAATTGCTTTCCGTATATCCTTACTATTTGTTTTATCCATTACTAAGTTCTTAAAGTAATTGTTCTTTTCCCATCGTATGTTATATTGAACTTTGTTCCTAAGAGTACGGTATGCACCGAGATCCCGCTTTTTATGTGCTTTATCTCTGTCTCTCATAATTTCAAGTATTTCCTGGGTGATCCAAGGTGGCTTGACGTGGTGTTTTACTCGAACTTCCTTGACTGGCACATGTCTATCAAAAACATCAATAAAGGTTTTCATCCAGAATTCCAGAGCATCATCCGGGTCAGGAAGCTGATAAACATTGTTTAGAGGTGAACTGAGCAAGTCCTGTAAAAATGCGTTTTGGTTGAAATGTTTGTAACTTCTATATTTTACACCTATATGTTTATGTTTAGGAGTTTTAATTCCTTTTTTAGACCACGTGCAGCATATTGGGTAGCGATCGCTCATTGCACAATTGGGTACGGTGCATTCTATGATGTTGTCTGAGCAAGTTACATAAATGTGATCTATGACTGTTGAAGATGACTTTGTTACTCTAGTAGCTTGTTGTACTATTTGTTGGAAATTGTATGATGCAATTATATTTCCCCATATTATGTTGGATTTGTTGGTGTCGATGTTAAAGTCTTCGAGTAGTATAATTTCCTTCCCAGAAGCGAAAACCACATCCATCATGGTAGTGAAGTTTTCGTACCAGACATGTCCAGCACTGGGATTTCGATAAAGGTAGCCAATTATCAGGGGTGTGCGGTTTTGAAGTTTTAGCTCTAACCAGATACATTCTATTTCGCATGTTTCAAAGTCTAGCCTACGGTGAGCATTTAGTAAATTAGAAACATAGGTTATTATGCCTGTCTCTAGATAGATAGATAGATAGATAGATAGATAGATAGTTAGATAGATAGATAGATAGATAGATAGATAGATAGATAGATAGATAGATTAGATAGATAGATAGATAGATAGATAGATAGATAGATAGATAGATAGATAGATAGATAGATAGATAGATAGATAGATAGATAGATAGATAGATAGAACCCCGCCAGGGACTGGGCGAAGCCGGGCCGGGTCAGCTAGTACTGTATAAAGAATGTATGACACAAGAGAAATGGTTGTAAAAGGCAAGAATGTTGACATAATTGTATTGGGTTTTATCTCATAACGCTAGGTCTCATTCCTCAGGGAGGTCTGTCGGAAGGGTCGCACGAGGCACGAACTCCATAGCTCCAGCGACGACCACCAGAAGTCTCAGAGAAAACTGCACTCGTGAACAGAACGACGTAGTCTGGCATCGAACTCAAATGGTATGCTATGGTACATTCTACAAACATTTTCAGGTTGATATATTCTACGAACAGTTTCAGTTTGATACATTCTATGAATATTTTAAGTTTGATACATTCTTCAAACATCTTCAGTTTAATACATTCTATAAACATATTGAGTTTGATACATTCTATAAACATCTTCAGTTTGATACATTCTACGAATATTTTAAGTCTGATACATTCTACGAACGTTTTCAGTTTGATAATTCTACGAACATATTCAGTTTGATACATTCTATAAATATCGTCAGTTTGATACATTCTACGATCATCTTCCATTTGATACATTCTATAAACATCTTCCGGTTGATACATTCTATAAACATCTTCAGTTTGGTACATTTTATGAACATCTTCAGTTTGATACATTCTATAAACATCTTCCGTTTGATACATTCTATAAACATCTTCAGTTTGGTACATTTTATGAACATCTTCAGTTTGATACATTCTATAAACATCTTCCGTTTGATACATTCTATAAACATCTTCCGTTTGATACATTCTATAAACATCTTCTGTTTGATACATTCTATAAACATCTTCCGTTTGATACATTCTATAAACATCTTCAGGTTGATACATTCTATAAACATCTTCAGGTTGATACATTCTACGACCAGTTTCAGTTTGATACATTCTACGAACATATTCAGTTTGATACATTCTATAAACATCTTCAGTTTTATACATTCTATAAACATCTTCAGTTTTATACATTCTATAACCATCTTGAGTTTGATACATTCTATAATCATCTTCAGTTTGATACATTCTACGAATATTTTCAGTTTGATACATTCTACAAACATCTTCAGTTTGATACATTCTACAAACATCTTCAGTTTATACATTCTACGAATATTTTCAGTTTATTCTATAATCATCTTCAGTTTGATACATTCTACGAATATTTTCAGTTTGATACATTCTACAGACATCTTCAGTTTGATACATTCTACGAATATTTTCAGTTTGATACATTCTACGATCATCTTCCGTTAGATCCATTCTATAAACATCTTCAGTTTGATACATTCTATAAATATCTTCCGATGAGTGCAGTATGTGGCAGACGATCTCCAGATGGGTGTATCGGACGCGGGACATCTTGCCCGAGAAGTTTTCCGAAAGGTTGTTTTGTGGGAGGGGGTTCTGCAACGGACATGATCCTAAATGAATGAATGAATGAATTAAGGTTATTGACACTATTTTATAAGCTCATATTTGGGTGCAAATATCGGGTCGTGGATGGTAGTAGTTATTTATAGTTTCATTTTTGGAGTAACTTACGGGTGATGATTGGTAATAATCATTCACTACTTACTTTTGGGTGCAAATACCGAATCATGAAATTCACGCGTAATAGAGTATATTCCATTACATGTTAACACACAGATTAGAAGTGACATCTTAAAAACTTTTACGTGGATAACTAGCCACATATTTCACTCCGTGGCCGAGTGGATTCGGTTCCGGGTCACGTCGTTCGGTTCACGAGTGCAGTTTTCTCAGATGTTCCTGGGGGTAATCGCCGGAGTTATGGAGTTGGTGTGTAGTGCGACCTTCTCGGCGGACTGCCCTGCGGAAAGAGACCTAGCAATATGGAATAAAAACCCGGTGCAATAAAAGTCGATCCCATAGTCTTTTAAAGCGTTTAAAAAACATAGTGTGAGAAAAGTAAATAAGAGCGAGAACATCCATTTTAGCAAGATAATTCTACAACCGGAATACGTAAGTAATGGTAAAAATAAGGTGTAATGTAAGGACGTTTCATAATTAGCTCAAAATTCTTCTCTCTTGGTTGGGACGAAAACATGCCGCTGTGTGTGGAGGTGGCTTCCTTCTGCAACTCTGAAATGTGTGACCTTTAATTTTGCAATGGGTACAGAATGGTTTGTCCTCCTTCGGCGCTGTTTGGACTGAGTGTTGAGTGTTTTTCGGGGATTTCCCCTTTTTCCCGGTGGCTACAGTGTTTTCACCCTCTTTTGGCTGTGGAGTTTTGTTTTGAGAGGGGTGTTGTTCGAACGTCCCTTTCCTCCCATCTCCTTTTGAGATTTCTCAAATCTCTCTGCCAGGATGATTATAGTTTCCAGGCGGTCAGCCCCGTTTTGGGTTAGGAATGCCTTCATTTCGTTCTGCATTTCCCCTTGATCTGATCAATGATAATCATTTCACGGAGTCCTTCATAATTTTCCTCAAATCCTCCCAAGCAGGTCCATCTTGTATGTATGACTTCAGTCTTTCGACTAGCTGTGCATAGCTCTCACCCGTTTCCTTCCTTGCGGCTTTGAACTGAGTTTATAAGATTCGGCGTCCACTTCGAATCGGCTTAGAGTGCCGTCTTGAGTGTTGTGTAGTTCTGTTGTTCCTCTCTAGTGAGTCTTGAGAACACTTTCATACGCCGTGGATCTTAAGGCCTGCGCAACTCGTCGCCCATCTACTCTCTTCAAGCCCACAGCTGACAGCCATTGCCTCGAAGCGTGATAAAAATCCTTCGGATGTGGTCAGTCTGTTCATTAAAGGGGTCCAGAGGAAATGACATAGCTCCTGAATTAAGTGAGAGACGTGAGGTGGTTCTGTCACTGGCGATCCTGATGAGGTTGAGGGTGTAGGACCACTCCCTTTCTCTATTCTCCGGATCTCCACTTCCAATCTCCAGTTCTCCTCAACTCCAGTTGGTGTTGAACGCTCTCTCTCCTTATCTTCCATTTCAGCCTGTAGTCGTTTCTCTTTCTCCTCCAATTCTGCTTGAAATCGTTTCTCTTTCTCCTCCAATTCTGCTTGAAACTGTTTTTTTCCCTCTCAGCCAATTCAGCCTGAAGCTGTTTTTCTTTGAGAGCCAATTCCGCTTGCAGTCTTTCCCTTTTGTCAAATGCATCCGAAACATAGTTAGCTAGCTCAAGGCCATCTAACCCGCATTCCCTACCTGTTTCTGTTATTTGGGCTCTAAACTTTGCAGTTTCCGCCATGTCTATATTTTATTGCTGTGCTCTGATTAACAATATAATTGCAGCTAGTCTGATCCGCGTACGCTTGTCAGTCCCTGATCTGCAAAGATACAACAGAGCATGTGCAATATTAAAACACCCTATGTTATGTCTGTCTGTCAATGCTGGAAAAGCCAAAGGCAGCAGGCACTGAAGTAACCACAATTAATTCCTAGTAAAGAAAAGAATCTGAAATTAGACAGAGGTTTCCCAACGGATAAGATTGTCCGGTGGTTGATGAAATGCTGTTAAGTTCAGACTTCACAGGAATAGAACACCTTCTCTGGAAGAGAAGTAGTGTTGGTAGAGTAGATACACACTATATATTTCACCTGGAGCACCTCTTTCTGAAGTAGAAGCAATATATGAACATGGCTCCTTCTCCAGGAGTAAAGATCAGTCACCTATCTTATTTATCTATAAATGTCATTCATATCATGTGGCTGTCAATCAATACCCCACATGGTATCTGTTAAACATTCTAGAAAATGACAATGTTCAAAATCTAAAGATAACTGTATGCATGTATTTTGTGTGATTGTTTAAAGGTTAACATATGGGAACCATCCAGGACGTAGACCGCAATATGTCATATATTTTTGAAGGGAGTGGGAGATCACTGTAGTGCCTGCCCCATCTCTAACAAAAGATGTAGAGCCCCATCCTCTTCTATCTTCAATAACCCCAGAATATGAACCTTGAGTTATCTGCAGGCCTCGTTTTGTTAAGTATTGTCTAGGAGATATAGATTATGGCCCTGGTAAGAATGGTAATTTACTAATTGGGAATCTGCCCCTTCTCCAATGATTCTGATAGCTCTGGAGCCCCCTTTTAGTTTATCAAATCTGAGGAAAGTCAGGAGAATTTTCTCAGCCTGATTTAGATGAAGAAAACATGGATGTTGAGCAGTGGATAGGTATAGAGTCTTTTATTTCCCCCTTTCAGTAAGTCATTATGAGTTAATTTATCCTTTAACAATCAAACACATAATCAATCACATTAGATTTTGACAACATGATGCACAAAGATGTTGTTGACAGATAGGTTTGAACTTGACAAATTAACAGAAGGTCAATTCATGTTAATCATTTATTGACTGGCCTGAGCCTTCTGGTCAGTACATACATCTCTGTTGTGCTTTACACAAAGTAATAGAACAGTTGCACATTGGACCATTGTCCCAGACAATCAATAACAAGCATCAATATATGAAATGTCAACAAGTGTGAAAACATAGTAAACATTTTGATGTTGTACATATTAAGTATGATAGTGGTGTCTCAACCATAAACATTATCAGTTTTTCCTGAAATTGGGTGTGGGTTCGACCAAGGAAAATGTAACCTGGTGACTGGAGGATTAGGTAAGCCAGGGTCCATTGACTGATGGATCCACGTCAGGTCTGCCCGTATAGCTCCACTGAAGGCCTCCCCATGCTCTGCTCATAGCGAAGTCATCCTCCATCTCACTTGTGGTTCATCCTCTCTCGGCTTCCCTCTCTCAGGTCTGATTTAGGTGGTTAAATTGGCTGATGTGTTGGGTGGTTGTTGGTATGTAGCCACCAAGATCACTGATGAGTATTCACATAAATATATACAATCCTACCAATACAATCTTTTAAAAGTAGGTAAAAGAACCTAAATTCCTGAAGTAGGAACTAGTTCCCCTCCCCCTCTTTTTTCTCTCTAAGCTAGTGTTGGGTTAATTTGGGGTGGTCAGAGTTTATCACACTGTGTACGCCTTGTATCAACTTGTTCCTGCTGTATGTAAATCTTCATTTGACCTGGGGTCAGTGAACGTGTACAGTGAGACAATGACAAGAGTGAGAAGGTGTCAAGATGCATGTAAATAAATGACATACATTTATAACATTTCTTCTACTCAATGGAGTTCACAATGTGTATAAATAATTCTCTGTGTTTTCCCAATTAACTACTTCTTCTTCTTCTTGTGTCTAATAACTCTCTTCCATTACCTGTTGTTGTTGTGATGTTGAGTGTTGTGTTGTGTGGTGATGAGTGGAGTGGTGTTGTGTTTTTAAGTTATGTTGAGTAATGAGTTAAGTTCACTTCGTGTGATGGTGTTCCGCGAAGCACAACTTTCTCATGTATTGCAGTTCATAAGTGCTCTTATCTAATTAAATTTGACATAAATATAAATATTTATTTCGCCAAACCCTATTATTTCTATAGACAAAGGAGAAAGGAAAGATTGATTTTACTTTCAGCTTTCTAGATTGTAAATAGGCATAGATAAGTCTGTTTTAGAACAAGGCACTTGTTCTAGTACACGAACTGTCATTTCAGCTGTAGACCGTGATAGCATCTTCTACAATGTTTCTGGTGAAATGCACAAGATTGCTTTCGAATCATCACCTCTCACAGTTGTTTAGAATAGAATGTAATAGTGTAATGCACTTCTTAAAGTTAATAATTATCTTTAAGAATATCAGAGGTGGCAGTTTCATCGAAGAGAATATTCTGGCCGGGAATGGCTTTGCGTCATTAGAATCTACAGTCGAGCATTTTTACATTTCTGAGGTTTTAATTAATAATCATACATTTCAATTGACATCACAACATGGGTTTACGTTACTTGACACTTGATACATCGGGTTCTTAGTCTAATCAAGGGCTAACAAACGTACCTCGGATCCAGACTTTTGCCTTGTCCATTGAATTTTGATCACACACTCTTCTCACCTCCGTCCATGGAGCGAATTCAGACAAAAGTGCGGCTGATTAACATTTCTGATGAAATGGGGATATATGTTAATTATGCACTGGCGCGAAGGCGGGTCAGGTGGTTTTTTCATCCAATGATTTTCCGAGCTTGGTCTGATGAAATCCTTCCAAGAATCCACGTCATTTGTCACTTGTTCAGTTCCAGTTTTGATATTAAGTTTTAAGTCCCAATCTCCAATTGCGTTTGTGAAGTCAATTTCTTTTAATGTTGTTTCCTCTTTTTGCGGCATTTGTTGATAAGATGAATAATGTTGGCTGCGTTATGCCACATGCATAACGAATATTGTTGAAACTCAACATTTATATGTAAAATGGGATGCGCAGTGCGTAGTTCAAAAATGCAGGTTAAATTAGCTTACCTTTGACAATAAACAAGCCAAACAATAAACTTCCTTACCTTTGTCAAACAGTGGAAAATATTCTTCAAACAATTCACTTGCATTAGCTTTCAAGCATGCAGGACTGAAGAATAACCTTTTGACCCTTCGTTAAAGTTGTCATTCGCGATTTCATGAAAACAGTTTCGTATGTATCCAATAGGTAACACGACAGGGTTATTTTCGTATACTGCACTCACGGGCCACAGGAAACGGTCCGCGGATCCGATGACCTTGAACTTTCCGAAAAAAGGCGTCCTCCGTTAGCAACGAAATCGCTAATAATACTGCAGTATATTTAAGTATACATATATGACAATTGCTCACTCGGACAATATTTTTTGGGGTCCTCACTTTCTTGGGGGCCCTAAGCTATAGCTTGTTTAGCTTATACGTAAATCCTGCACCAAATAACAGTGACGCCAAGTAGAAATTTTATGATTGGTTACAATTAATAGGGTCAAGTAGATATGTTATGATTGGCTACAATTAATAGGGTGAAGCAGATTGTTATGATTGGTTACAATTAATAGGGTCAAGTAGATATGTTATGATTGGCTACAATTAATAGGGTCAAGTAGATATGTTATGATTGGTTACAATTAATAGAGTCAAGTAGACATGTTATGATTGGTTACAATTAAGAGCTTCATCTATATATGTTATTATTGGTTACAATTAATAGCTTCATCTATATATGTTATGATTGGTTACAATTAATAGCTTCATCTATATATGTTATGATTGGTTACAATTAATAGCTTCATCTATATATGTTATTATTGGTTACAATTAATAGCTTCATCTATATATGTTATGATTGGTTACAATTAATAGCTTCATCTATATATGTTATTATTGGTTACAATTAACAGCTTCATCTATATATGTTATGATTGGTTACAATTAATAGCTTCATCTATATATGTTATGATTGGTTACAATTAATAGAATCAAGTAGATATGTTATGATTGGTTACAATTAATAGAGTCAAGTAGATATGTTATGATTGGTTACAATTAATAGGGTCAAGTAGATATGTTATGATTGGTTACAATTAATAGGGTCAAGTAGACATGTTATGATTGGTTACAATTAATAGGGTCAAGTAGATATGTTATGATTGGTTAAAATTAATAGGGTCAAGTAGATATGTTATGATTGGTTACAATTAATAGAGTCAAGTAGATATGTTATGATTGGTTACAATTAATATAGTCAAGTAGATATGTTATGATTGGTTACAATTAATATAGTCAAGTAGATATGTTATGATTGGTTACAATTAATAGAGTCAAGTAGATATGTTATGATTGGTTACAATTAATATAGTCAAGTAGATATGTTATGATTGGTTACAATTAATATAGTCAAGTAGATATGTTATGATTGGTTACAATTAATAGGGTCAAGTAGATATGTTATGATTGGTTACAGTTAATAGCGTCAAGTAGATATGTTATGATTGGTTACAATTAATATAGTCAAGTAGATATGTTATGATTGGCTACAATTAATAGGGTCAAGTAGACAAGTTATGATTGGTTACAATTAATAGCGTCAAGTAGATATGTTATGATTGGTTACAAGTAATATAGTCAAGTAGATAGGTCAAGTAGATATGTTATGGTTGGTTACAATTAATAGGGTCAAGTAGATATGTTAGATTGGCTACAATTAATAGGGTCAAGTAGACAAGTTATGATTGGTTACAATTAATAGCGTCAAGTAGATATGTTATGATTGGTTACAATTAATATAGTCAAGTAGATATGTTATGATTGGTTACAATTAATAGGGTCAAGTAGATATGTTATGATTGGTTACAATTAATAGGGTCAAGCAGATTGTTATGATTGGTTACAATTAATATAGTCAAGTAGATATGTTATGATTGGTTACAATTAATATAGTCAAGTAGATATGTTATGATTGGCTACAATTAATAGGGTCAAGTAGATATGTTATGGTTGGTTACAATTAATAGGGTCAAGTAGATATGTTATGATTGGTCACAATTAATAGGGTCAAGTAGATATGTTATGATTGGCTACAATTAATATAGTCAAGTAGATATGTTATGGTTGGTTACAATTAATATAGTCAAGTAGATATGTTATGGTTGGTTACAATTAATAGGGTCAAGTAGATATGTTATGATTGGTTACAATTAATAGGGTCAAGTAGATATGTTATGATTGGTTACAATTAATAGGGTCAAGTAGATATGTTATGATTGGTTACAATTAATAGCGTCAAGTAGATATGTTATGGTTGGTCACAATTAATAGGGTCAAGTAGATATGTTATGATTGGTTACAATTAATAGGGTCAAGTAGATATGTTATGATTGGTTACAATTAATAGCGTCAAGTAGATATGTTATGGTTGGTCACAATTAATAGGGTCAAGTAGATATGTTATGATTGGCTACAATTAATATAGTCAAGTAGATATGTTATGGTTGGTTACAATTAATATAGTCAAGTAGATATGTTATGGTTGGTTACAATTAATAGGGTCAAGTAGATATGTTATGATTGGTTACAATTAATAGGGTCAAGTAGATATGTTATGATTGGTTACAATTAATAGGGTCAAGTAGATATGTTATGATTGGTTACAATTAATAGGGTCAAGTAGATATGTTATGATTGGTTACAATTAAAAGGGTCAAGTAGATATGTTATGATTGGTTACAATTAATAGGGTCAAGTAGATATGTTATGATTGGTTACAATTAATAGGGTCAAGTAGATATGTTATGGTTGGTTACAATTAATAGGGTCAAGTAGATATGTTATGATTGGTTACAATTAGTAGGGTCAAGTAGATATGTTATGGTTGGTTACAATTAATAGGGTCAAGTAGATATGTTATGACTGGTTACAATTAATAGGGTCAAGTAGATATGTTATGATTGGTTACAATTAATAGAGTCAAGTAGATATGTTATGACTGGTTACAATTAATAGGGTCAAGTAGATATGTTATGACTGGTTACAATTAATAGCGTCAAGTAGATATGTTATGACTGGTTACAATTAATAGGGTCAAGTAGATATGTTATGACTGGTTACAATTAATAGGGTCAAGTAGATATGTTATGATTGGTTACAATTAATAGGGTCAAGTAGATATGTTATGGTTGGTTACAATTAATAGGGCCAAGTAGATATGTTATGACTGGTTACAATTAATAGGGTCAAGTAGATATGTTATGATTGGTTACAATTAATAGAGTCAAGTAGACAAGTTATGATTGGTTACAATTAATATAGTCAAGTAGATATGTTATGATTGGTTACAATTAATATAGTCAAGTAGATATGTTATGATTGGTTACAATTAATAGGGTCAAGTAGACATGTTATGATTGGTTACAATTAATATAGTCAAGTAGATATGTTATGATTGGTTACAATTAATATAGTCAAGTAGACATGTTATGATTGGTTACAATTAATATAGTCAAGTAGATATGTTATGATTGGTTACAATTAATAGGGTCAAGTAGATATGTTATGATTGGTTACAATTAATATAGTCAAGTAGATATGGTATGATTGGTTACAATTAATATAGTCAAGTAGATATGTTATGATTGGTTACAATTAATATAGTCAAGTAGATATGTTATGATTGGTTACAATTAATATAGTCAAGTAGATATGTTATGATTGGCTACAATTAATAGGGTCAAGTAGATATGTTATGGTTGGTTACAATTAATATAGTCAAGTAGATATGTTATGATTGGTTACAATTAATAGGGTCAAGTAGATATGTTATGGTTGGTTACAATTAATAGGGTCAAGTAGATATGTTATGACTGGTTACAATTAATAGGGTCAAGTAGATATGTTATGATTGGTTACAATTAATAGGGTCAAGTAGATATGTTATGATTGGTTACAATTAATAGGGTCAAGTAGATATGTTATGATTGGTTACAATTAATAGGGTCAAGTAGATATGTTATGATTGGTTACGATTAATAGAGTTATGTAGATATGTTATGATTGGTTACAATTAATAGGGTCAAGTAGATATGTTATGATTGGTTACAATTAATAGGGTCAAGTAGATATGTTATGATTGGTTACAATTAATAGGGTCAAGTAGATATGTTATGATTGGTTACTATTAATAGGGTCAAGTAGACATGTTATGATTGGTTACAATTAATAGGGTCAAGTAGATATGTTATGATTGGTTACAATTAATATAGTCAAGTAGATATGTTATGATTGGTTACAATTAATAGGGTCAAGTAGATATGTTATGATTGGTTATGATTAATAGGGTCAAGTAGATATGTTATGATTGGGACATTAATAGGGTAATCAGGAAAAATTGGGAATTTGGATTTTAGGGTTG
>JACEFZ010016417.1:0-20000 GCA_014155875.1 Cepaea nemoralis
AATCATAGACAATGCATCATATCACAATGTTGTTGCCCAAGAAGACAAAATACCTACGGCATCGAGCACAAAGGAAGCAATAAAGATATGGCTCCGAAGGGAAAATATACCATTTCCAGAAACATATTTCCAGCTACAGTTGTTGTCCCTTGTAAAACAGGCGCAAAAAAAAACGCAAGAAATATCAAATCGACAAGTTGATAGAAGAGCATGGCCATAGGTGCTTAAGACTTCCGCCGTATAATTCTCATTTAAACCCTATAGAACTTGTGTGGGTTAAAATTAAAGGACAGGTGGCAGCTGCCAATACTGCATTCAAATTGTCTAACGTCAAGATACTAACCCAGTCCGCGCTATTAAATATTGATAAAAGTAACTGGAAAAAAATGTGAGGACCATGTGTTGAAAGAGGAAGAGGATTATTGGAGAAAGGATGGATTGAATTTTATGCAACCGAGAGCAGTCATCAACTTATTGGAATCGTCTGACACAGATTAAGGTCTGAGCAGATCGCAGACCTTAATCCACGTGCACACTTACTGGGATATTTTGCTCCAACCATTCAGACGAATTGAAGGCCCTAAAAATTACAGCATCAGCATAATGTCAATGGCAACAGTTTGTATTCCACAGTGATGAATTTTCAATTCCGCAAGCCCTCAGCGGTGACAAACAATTGGTATTGAAAAAAAAACACACACACACACACTAAACGCATTGAATACCAACATTAGTGTAATATTGCGGTGGAAACTGACATATTGAGGCATAACAAGAAACGTGAGAGCAAACACGTTGTTATATTAGGAGACAACACACGTGCATAAGAATCAATCTATACACTTCAATGAAAAGAAAACCAACATCTTGGTCGTTAAGAAGAAAGCCCACTACAGAGACACTGACAAATATTTTCACAGTGCAAAACAGGTAATCATGTTCCGTCTCTGAACGGTAAACAGCAGAGTAGACAATCTTTCACGAAGACTCAAAGCGGGTCTGTCACCCATGTATATGTGTGAACAAACTACACAGACAGCTGAACAAATCCTTAAAAATTGACGCATGATGACTAAATTGCGGTATCATTTCTGGTCACTCCTTACACACATTAACGCACAGCTATTTGGAAGCTATCACGAACACAATATAAAAAGCTAACATGAATACTTGTGTACACATTATTAACCAGCAGCTGAATAAACAAGAAGGAAATGAAAAATAAGGTATGAAATATATTCCTTCTACTTTCCTGTCAATTTACACATTATTTACCCCATGCCTCTGTAAATTCTCTGTCTTTACTAATATTACACATTGCAGCCCTCTCGGGAGTCTCCGTGGTGAAGTGGTCAAGCCGTCTGACTCGGGCTCCGAAGGTTGTATGTTCGATTGCGGGCCGCGTCCTTCATTTCACGAGTGCATTTTTCGGAGACTCCCCAGGGTCGTCGCTGGAGCTACGGAGTTCGTGCTTTGTGCGACGCTTTCCGCGCTGCGGAAAGAGACTGAGCCATATGGGATTAAAAAAAACCGGTGTAATGCAGTCGACCCTGTCGACTTTTAAGATACTTATTTTTATTGCACTCACTCCCATACGAATCTGGCTTCGCCTTGTACGTGTGTCGATACCAGAAATGACGTGCTTTACTATAAGACTAGTTTGTTAGCGTGAATTCACTACATTTTCGCCAAAACATCAAAGAAATGACGCCGCTTTCGATGATTTAAGTTGCTTTTGGACCTATCAAAGACATATTCCTTGGGTGGGGGTAAATATAAGACGGCAGGAAAAATTTCATAACGATGCAACAGACAGTTTTCAAAATAATTGATCGTGAATGACGGCATTCATTTCTGGACAGACTATAGGCAATATTTCACTCCCTTAAGCCTCAGCGCCGGAAAATAATATTAATAATAGCAATAATAATAATAATAATAATAATAATAATAATAATAATAATAATAATAATAAACACAAAGACCCAACCGCAGACTGTAGATTCAATAAGAAGAAAAACCAGAAACGCGCAAACGTCCAAGCAAGGCCCACGATTTCGATGATGACTTGCCGCTAAGACTGATCTAGTCTTGTCTCCCCTAGATGTCACAATCAGCTTATTGATTGCCCGTTTCTGAAAATGGCTATAAACTCACATGTCACTTGGAAACTTTGCATTCATTTATTTCTCCATAAGTCACCCACTTGGCTTAAGAAAGGTGAAAGTGTTTTGATGAACTGAGGCGTCGATTATCAGCGGGTCATAAATTGCTTGTCTGAACGGGTTCAGACTTTCATGGAATGTCTTGTAGGTCATCTACAACAGAGGTTCCCAAACTATTTTTTTATGGCTAGCTCTTTAGGTTATTCAAACTTGCTGAGTATCTTCGCAAACCTTTTTCTGAAAATAAATTTTAAAAAATACTGTCCACGAACAAAACAACACGCCAATCTAACATCATAAGCAACAATAAAGAAATAGAAAATGTCGCAAACTTTGAATATCTTGACTACAGAATCAGTAACAGTAGGGAACATTCAATGGTAAAAGACGTTTATCTCCCACAGACAACCATCCATTTCAAATGAATATCCCAAATGTCGCTAATTGCGTCACGGGATTATTAATCTGAGGCTGGGATAGGTTATAGTTATAACTTCTCTCTTGGGGTTGAACGTTGAACCGGGTAGGAGTAATGGCAACACGAGATGGACGTCGACAGTTTTGGCGATCAAGAAGTATTAACTGATTAAGTGCCATGGGATGATTAACCGTCTTAAGCGACTTCCCATATCTGCAGTGGTCTTATATACGGTAGTTTTCCCTATGCATCCCCGTTTAATTTTATATATAATACAACACCACATTAACAAGTTTTAAGTCATAACTGTGATACACCCAAACTTCCGATTTTCGGTCAACAATTTTTGTTTGCTCCAAACCAACATTTTGTTTGGCACGGAATCTGTTAAGAACGTAAAGCACAAAGCTAGCAAAGTTTTCATGGACCATTTCGCAATCACTAAACCAGAATGTCGAGATATTGGAATTTAAATATTACTGAACATTTCTTAGAATACCGTGGCCTGAGAAGAAGATAAACACTGGCATTCTACCAAATCTGAACGTCAAAGAACACAGGCTCATAAACAGCCTAATTTGTCGGAAACTATAATACTTTGCCCACATTTAAACGTCAGGGGCGTTTGAAAAGAACAGTGGTAACGGGGTGAAGAGCGGCTGGCCGAGTGGCTAGTACCTGATTCTCCTTCGGAAGACCCGGGTTCGAATCCTTGGTAAGGTGTGGAGTTTGTTTGTTTGTTTGTGTGTGTGTTTGTTTGTTTGTTTGTTTTTCTGTCGGGGGCAAAATGAAAACTCTACCCTGCACAGTTCGCGGCGACTGCACCAGCCAGACGACCTCAATTCCTTAGGCTCAAGACCCCCGTGCTAAACACCGCAAGGTACTATATTGACAGAAATGGCAGTTTTGACAGATGATAGTGAGAGCCGTGATGGCTCCTGGAAGAAGAAGCAAAAGCCAACCACCACGAGAAATAACACTGGACATTGTAGATATTGCCTTGATAAGAAGATGCATGAGGCAGTAGAACTAGCAAAGGTTGGATTTTTTTTTTTTTTTGGAGGCCGTTATTTCTGTTCCTCTTCGCTCGCTTTGAACTCAAGTAGCTGCCACTGCTGAGGAGCGCACTGGGTTGATGTTTGCGTGTGGATTAACTTTATGTTTTACCGGTGTCTCTCGCCATTAGGTGAACCCACTCCGACTTCAGTGGTACTTGTAATGTTCGTCTCCACGTCAAGGATGAGAAGTCAACATTTTTGTCCAACTGGCCTGTGTGTGGGTTAAACCAGCTACCTCGGCCTCAGCAGACCGCAAGTTTAAGAGCTAGTGCTCTTATCCTTTCGGCCATGCTGACCAACTTGTCAGGTCGTGCTGAGAGCTACGTTCTGCATACGACCTGTGATCAGAGCCACATTCTGCAGGAGCTGGCACGTAATGACCCCCGCAAGCTGTCACTCTTATGGGATGTGCTATCACTGTTGAACTAATAGGACAGTGTCTACACCTGAGCGCACCATGAACTGAGTTGTGTCCACACGGCTTGCACCAGGGATGTGCGGACCCCGCTTGCAACTTGCACGGAATGAAATAATAATCATAGTGGTCAGTTGATTGATACATTTAGTTGACCATTTGCCACAAAACCCTTCACTACAACATTTATTAGTGTGTGCTTTTCATGTTGGCCGGCTCTGTGGTCTAGGGGAGGTTAACGCCGTTCACTATCCCCCGACACACCGAGTCGGGGGTTCGAAATCAGTACAGACTATTTGGAAACAGACCGCCTTGCCTTGATTTTGATGGTATTGGCGTCGGTCGTTTAGAAAGCAATGGCAAGCTACTGAACGTAACAATTGCCTAGTAGATGATAACAAGCCAAAAGCATGCTGGGGTTGATTACGACGTCCTCTAAATTACACGCAACTAACATTTAGTCGTTAAGTTGGTCCATAGAACACGGTGGCTACTTGGACGCACAGGAAATTTAAGAGCTACCGAACTCTTATCCGCTCGGCCACGGCGACTATATAACAATGTGTGAAATGTCCTACGCTAACCATATATCTACAGGGCTGTAAGAGCGAGTGAATCGATTATGTTGTACTTTTTATTCTATGTGGCTCATATCTACAGGGCTGTAAGAGCGAGTGAATTGATTATGTTGTACTTTTTATTCTATGTGGCTCATATCTAGATGCAGTCGGTGACTCTAACCTTGGCTTCTGTGCCGACAGCTTAGGGTGGTGTTACACTAGTAACTTTAATTTAAACACAAATATACGTGTAACCAAATATCATCATCATCATCATCATCATCTTCCACTTCTGCCGTCAAGCATTGTGGGGAGGAATAATTTGCGTTCCAGCGCCCGGTGGGCGGCAAAGGATAGTGTCATTCCGTGTGGTTGTACAATGTCTCTGATGTCGTCAATCCATTTTCTTCTTGGACGTCCTCGTGGTCTCGTCGCAGATGATCTTTGATGTAAGGCCAGTGATGGTAGTTGTTGGTGTTGCATTCTAACGACATGACCAAACCACTTGATCTTCTGTCTTTCAATAAATGTGGCACAAGGTGTTGATCTCACAGTTTGTCTGATAATAGCATTTCTTACTCGGTCTCGGATTGTTAAGTTGGCAGCTCTCCTCAGGCATCTCATTTCGCAGGTGTTAATTTTGCGAAGGTGTAATTTGGATAAAGTAACCAAATATGACAGTCATAAATAGTCTCTAACCGTCTTCGGGCTTCTGTCTTTAGTTAGTTAGTCTCAGTTCCAACTTCACAGCAACGGGTCGTCCCCATTATGCTCTGTTCCTGTGCCAGTGAATATCACACAAAACGCTCCCCAAAGTGAAAAGTGGAAAAGACAGGAGTCTCGACAAACAACAGCCCGCACAGATACACTGTGCATAATGCCGCCACCAGAATGTCAACACAATAGTCCCCCACAAAAAACCCAGTTCATTTCTCATGTGATCGGCAGTCATTTTCCCATCTGGATGTTTCTGTCTTTAATTCCACGACAATGCATGGTAAAGTGTACTAATTCTCTAGATTCGTCACGATCCTGCGTATTTATAGTGTCTCGAAAATACTGCAAGCCCTCTCCTTGACAATTTTCGCCCACGATATGGCAGTCAGATATATCCTGCCCACAAGGCGGCAAATTTAATCCCGGGCTCTTGTCCAGTAATCACGACCTAACCGTCTAGCATAAAAACATTCAATCCTGATCCCCCAGTTCCGAGGACCGGGGGCAGTAGTTGTCCTCTTGCAAACTAGATCACGTTTTTCTGAATCCAAACGCTCTCTAAATATCGTTGTTTACAATCTACGTTGTCATAAGTAATAGTCGATCAATATGCAACTTAAGATGTTTCTATATTACTTTAATATTCTATTCGTACCCAACGGATGGCAGGGGTCTGAAGCAGGAATACGGACATGGGACATTAAAGACACTTTAGACATGACGATGTATGAGGTAAGGGAACTGATTAAGGCGTGTTGCTGTAATCCGTGATTAAAGCGACGTTCTGCGAAGGACCAGCTATGTAAACAACACTTACTTTTGTGTAATTGTTACAGGCGGACACCCAACCTTTGAGCGACAGAATTGGACAGAATGTAACTCTAAACCACAGTTTGAGTCAGACACCGAACCTTTGAGCGGCAGAATTAGACAGAATGTAACTCTAAACCACAGTTTGGGTTAGACACCGAACCTTTGAGCGGCAGAATTAGACAGAATGTAACTCTAAACCACAGTTTAAGTCAGACACCCAACTTTTGAGCGGCAGAATTAGACAGAATGTAACTCTAAACCACAGTTTGGGTCAGACACCCAACCTTTGAGCGGCAGAATTAGACAGAATGTAACTCTAAACCACAGTTTGAGTCAGACACCGAACCTCTGAGCGGCAGAATTAGACAGAGTGTAACTCTAAACCACAGTTTGGGTCAGACACCCAACCTTTGAGCGGCAGAATTAGACAAAATGCTGAATGATATTTACAACAGTGGATATTTACCGAGCGATATGCTGAAATCTGTATTTATAGCAATACCAAAGAGACCAGGAGCACTTGAATGCGAAGATTTTCGTACAATTAACATCATAAACCATGTCACTAAGCTTCTACTCAGAATTATAATGAGAAGAACAAGAAAGAAAATAAAAATGGAAATTAGTGAGAACAGTATGGTTTTATGGAAGGAAAGGGTACAAACAATGCAATATATATATTACGAACACTAATAGAAAGGTCAATAGAGAAACAGAGGGACATATATTTATGCTTCATAGATTATACTAAGGCATTTGATAAAGTAAAACATGATGAGCTGATTAAAATGTTGGAAGATATCAACATTGATGGGAAAGATTTAAGAATAATAAAGAATATTTACTGGAACCAAGTAGCAGCAATTAAAATGGGAAATAAAGAGGGTAGTTACGAACAGATAAAGCTAGGAGTACGACAGGGGTGTGTCTTGTCACCCGATCTCTTCTCCCTATATAGCGAAGTAATAATGAGAGAGATCAAAGAGAAGCCAGGAATACTAATCGGAGGATATAATATAAACAATATACGCTATGCAGATGACACAGTATTGGTGGCGGATAATGCAACAGACCTACAACAATTGTTGGACATTGTAGTAACAGAGAGTGCACAGAAAGGACTCTCCTTGAATATCAAGAAAACAGTAACAATGGTGATATCAAAGAAAATGGGGACACCAAAATGTGACATAGAAATAGAAAATTCTCAACCAAGTGGATAATTTTAAATACCTAGGGGCACTTATAACATCAGATGGAAGATGTACAACAGAGATTAAGAGCAGAATAGGGCAGGCAAAAGCCGCATTTCAGAAAATGAAGAGTATCTTATGCAATAAGTCAGCTATCAATGAATGTAAGAAAGAGAGTGCTAAAATGCTATATAGAACCAGTTTTGCTGTATGGCAGCGAATCTTGGAATGTAAATGAACAAATTAGGAAGAACTTAGAAGCAACAGAGATGTGGTTTTTAAGACGAATGTTGCGAATTCCTTGGACTGCCAGAGTAACTAACAACGATTGCCTGAAAGAGGCTAATGAAACTAGAACACTATATACAACAATAAGAAAGAGACAAACATCTTTCTTTGGTCATGTGATGAGAAGAGAGGCATTGGAGAACATCGTGACAACTGGAAAGATCGAGGGGAAGAGAGGCAGAGGCAGACCAAGAGAAATGATGCTGGATGGATTGAGACGGTGGCATGGAGGAATATCATCAGCAGAGTTAATCCAGAACACCAAAGACCGAGATCTGTGGAGAGCCATGAACGCCTACGCCAGCCGGCACGGCACTTGATGATGATGATGTAGCTCTAAACCGCAGTTTGAGTCAGACACCCAACCTTTGAGCGGCAGAATTAGACAGAATGTAACTCTAAACCACAGTTTGCGTCAGACACCCAACCTTTGAGCTACAGAATTAGACAGAATGTAACTCTAAACCGCAGTTTGAGTCAGACACCCAACCTTTGAGCGGCAGAATTAGACAGAATGTAACTCTAAACCACAGTTTGCGTCAGACACCCAACCTTTGAGCTACAGAATTAGACAGAATGTAACTCTAAACCACAGTTTGCGTCAGACACCCAACCTTTGAGCGACAGAATTAGACAGAATGTAACTCTAAACCACAGTTTGGGTCAGACACCCAACCTTTGAGCGGCAGAATTAGACAGAATGTAACTCTAAACCACAGTTTGCGTCAGACACCCAACCTTTGAGCGACAGAATTAGACAGAATGTAAGTCTAAACCACAGTTTGGGTCAGACTCTAAACCACAGTTTGAGTCAGACACCCAACCTTTGAGCGGCATAATTAGACAGAATGTAACTCTAAACCACAGTTTCAGTCAGACACCCAACCTCTGAGCGGCAGAATTAGACAGAATGTAACTCTAAACCACAGTTTGAGTCAGACACCCAACCTTTGAGCGACAGAATTAGACAGATGTAACTCTAAACCACAGTTTGAGTCAGACACCCAACCTTTTAGCGGCAGAATTAGACAGGTACAGTAACAATAAACAACAATTTGAGGCTGAGTCTAAATCTCTGATCGGCAGAATTAGACAGACTTTACCTAACTCTAAACCACAGTTTGAAGTGGAGACCGAACCTCTGAAAAGCAGAATTAGACAGACCGTAACTCTGTAGCACACTTTGAAGCAGATACCGAACCTCCAAGTCGCAGAATTAGACAGACGCAATAAGTCTAAACCACAGATGCTAACACCGAACCTCCAAGGGTCAAAATTATACAGACACTATAACTTAACCCCAGCTAGAGGCGGACACCGGACCTCCAAGGGTCAAAATTATACAGGCACTATAACTTAACCCCAGCTAGAGGCGGACACCGAACCTCCAAGGGTCAAAATTATACAGGCACTATAACTTAACCCCAGCTAGAGGCGGACACCGAACCTCCAAGGGTCAAAATTATACAGGCACTATAACTTAACCCCAGCTAGAGGCGGACACCGAACCTCCAAGGGTCAAAATTATACAGGCACTATAACTTAACCCCAGCTAGAGGCGGACACCGGACCTCCAAGGGTCAAAATTATACAGGCACTATAACTTAACCCCAGCTAGAGGCGGACACCGGACCTCCAAGGGTCAAAATTATACAGGCACTATAACTTAACCCCAGCTAGAGGCGGACACCGAACCTCCAAGGGTCAAAATTATACAGGCACTATAACTTAACCCCAGCTAGAGGCGGACACCGGACCTCCAAGGGTCAAAATTATACAGGCACTATAACTTAACCCCAGCTAGAGGCGGACACCGAACCTCCAAGGGTCAAAATTATACAGGCACTATAACTTAACCCCAGCTAGAGGCGGACACCGAACCTCCAAGGGTCAAAATTATACAGGCACTATAACTTAACCCCAGCTAGAGGCGGACACCGAACCTCCAAGGGTCAAAATTATACAGGCACTATAACTTAACCCCAGCTAGAGGCGGACACCGAACCTCCAAGGGTCAAAATTATACAGGCACTATAACTTAACCCCAGCTAGAGGCGGACACCGAACCTCCAAGGGTCAAAATTATACAGGCACTATAACTTAACCCCAGCTAGAGGCGGACACCGGACCTCCAAGGGTCAAAATTATACAGGCACTATAACTTAACCCCAGCTAGAGGCGGACACCGGACCTCCAAGGGTCAAAATTATACAGGCACTATAACTTAACCCCAGCTAGAGGCGGACACCGAACCTCCAAGGGTCAAAATTATACAGGCACTATAACTTAACCCCAGCTAGAGGCGGACACCGGACCTCTGATCGACAGAATGACACGTAAACTATAACTCTGCACCACAGTTATAGGTTTATACCACAACTCAAGGTTGCAGAATTAGACAGACACCGTAAATCTAAACCACAGTTAGAAGCGGACATCCGTGTCGCAAATTTAACCTCCATAATACTACATAATCAACGTAATGTTAATAAATTTAGAAGAATAAAAGGGTTGCAAAGGTTCTTTATTGCATCGGGTTTTATCCCATATGGTTCGGTTTCTTTCCACAGGGTGGTCTGTCGAAAGCATGGCACAGGACATGAACTCCGCAGCTCCATCGGCGACACGAGGAGTCTCCGAGAAAATTTACACTCGTGAACTAACTGACGGAATTCGGTAACGAACCGACAACCCTGGCGCGCGAGGCAGGCAACTTAACCATTTCGCCACGGAGGTCCCGAATAGAACAGATACCGTTTTACAATTTCACACGCCTCTTTAAAGTGTTGTCACGGCGACAGTTTCCATGAATTCGGAAAGGTCAGGGTTTGCTCATAAGCCAGTGGATCCTTGTCTCTGTTAATACCGCACTTGACGCGGGCAATTCGTATTATGTTATAGCGAATTTTATCGCAATAAATCGGTGCTATGTGGATTTTCTTTCATTTGCTTCTAATCAGGGCACAGAAATTATACGAAGAACAGTGGAGAAAATATATCACTCAGCAACAACCGCAACATACGAATGATTCTGTCTTTGTTGGGTAACTAAATTGTGTTCAAGGATGCCTGAATGGAGTTTAGTGTGTCTTCTAGGAATGGATGCATGAGGGGACGTCATCGTTGTCTTTACAACCACTGTGTCTGTGGAACGAGTGGCGTCTACACTTTCCAACATTCGCTACGGGAGACAGAGCATCTTTTGATTTGTCCGGAGTGTTATAATGTCGATTCTTGAATCATTCAGTCAATCAATCGATAACTGCAGTTATGTTCTTCGGTTGTCTGCTCCATGGCGAAGAGGTTACAGACGCAGTTGGTAATCCCATATACTCGCGTTCGAAACACAGCTGCGCGCGATTCGGCAGCAGACGGTCTTGTGTTTAGATTTTTACGAAATGATATGGGTGCCGGTTGTTCAGAAAGCAATGGCAAACTACTGAACGTAAACTTACCAAGAGATCGCAACAGCAGAACGTTGCTGGTGTTGACTACCACGTCCTGTTAAGGATATGCAACTATGTTCTTCGATTTCAAATGTGGTCAATATATTTAGTTCTGATAAAAGTGTATACTTCATGTCAATAATTTACAATATCAGTTTTCATCTCCGAAAATAAAAGGATTCCGCCATTGTGCCGTGACATCATTTGTGTGATTAGAAACGGCAATCCAAATGTCTCCGTAAAAACAGTAGAAACACGGTGAAAACCTCAGTTAATCTTTAGATATGCGCGTGATTAAATTCCCCCTTGCTTGGAAGATTATATGAAACAAAAATGGCATGTATTCTCAAATATCTAGTTGGACGATTGGTTTAAATCTGATTTAAAGTTAATAAAAAATGTTTATTATGTCCGAAAATTGGTTTACAGTTTATAACAATGTTTATTCAGTCCGAAGATTAGTTTAAAGTTAATAAAACTGTTACTGTTTCATTCCAGATTTGTGACCTGCTTGTAAACATATTCTGGTGATTTCCTCATTCATTTACATATTCATCTGTAGTTTTTAACCTCCAGTAATTTTGATTTCTGATTGAATGACTCAGCTACAGAGTTTTCCTCTTACTCAGCGACAGTTGTCTACTTATTCAGCTACAGTGTTTTCCACTTATTCAGCAACAGAGTTGTCCACTTATTCATCTACTAAGCTGTCCACTTCTAAAGCTACGGAGTTGTCCACTTTTACAACTACAGAGTTGTCCACTTGTACAGCATAAGAGTTGTCCACTAATCACGCTAACTATTCGATTCTCTGATCTGCGATCGCTACAGTCCTGTTTGTTGCCCGCCTACTTCTACCAGAAGACACGGTATTGATTTTCTTCATCATCAAGCTACCACCACGATGGTACTATAGTGTTGACGAGAGCCGCGGTAGCGTAGTGGCTAGTGCGCTTGCTTCCTGGCGAGGTGGCCATGTGTTCAAATCTCCTTCGACCCGTGATATTGTGTTTAAATTGACCTGCAAATCCTAGCCTTAAAATGATACTAGGAAATGTTGGAGGAGTAAAGACGACCGGCAAGATATGGACTATATTACTCAAAGCGAGCCGTACGATTTATCTTATGGGAGGGCGTGGTGGCGCAGTGGCTAGCACGCTAACCTTTAGGTCCAGTGATCAAGAATTCAATCAACACCTGGCGGAGATTTTCTTTCATTGACCCGGGCTCCCTGTTCAAATAAGCCTAACATGGGTACCGGAAATTTACAGAGAAGTAAAGGCGGGCGGCATGCTATTGACCACATCACACATCAGTTGTAAAGTGTAGTAAAATATAATAGCCAGCACGATATACATAATACACCTCATGATTTGAACAAGAGTCTTGTTGTTTTTTTTCTTTACCAAGTACGCAACAATGCCTGGACAATGAGCCTTTACTGTTGAGTTGAGTTGAGTTGAATCTAGAACCGTCATCAAAACATTTGGGACATTACCAGTAGTGCTCAGTCCTCTTCTCCAACAGCCAGCGACACAAATGGTACCAGTATTAGTCTGATTGTGTGTCTGTCTGGCCTTCCCTTGGAGTCTTGAATGTCGACCAGATCCCCTGGTCACTCCCTGCAGCACCATTAGTCCAAGCTGCGATGATCTATCTGTTCTTCCCCACTTTACACACGATCCCAAAGTTGCTCCGACCACGTCTGCCTTATCAACACTCCACCGGATTGTGATTCTTTACTTTTCTCTCGTATTTTTTTTTTTTTTTTGGTTCGCATATCCTTTACAGGACATCGCTGTCAACATCAGCATCTTTCAGCTGATTGTTAATTTCTTGGCAAGATTACGCTCAGTCGTTTGTCATTGCTTTCTGAGCGGCCGGCTCACATACCACGTAAGTTACCGACGCTGAGAGAACCGCTACCAATTCTCGCGCACGTCACGTTACTTACGAAAGTATTTGGGATTACGGAGAAATTCGTGTAACTCCAAGACCAGGGAGACCGGCTTACTCTCATGTAATAATGATAATTTTTTACCTTGTATAGTTTAACCGGAACAGCGGTAATGTAATGGATAGACCCTCAATTTCGGCCTGATTATCAAGGGTTCGATCAGCATCGGGATAAAGTTTCTTTAATTGATCTGGCCTCCCAGTTCGACCCAGCATAAAATGTGTACCAGGAAATGTGTTGGGAAGTAAAAGCGGCCTGTGTGGTACTGAATACACTTCCATAGAGTGCTGGTTGGTCTATATAAACGTGGATCTAGCAGCATGCGTCCAAAGCCTGTACAAATACTTGCATACTGAGTTGCTTACTTACTTCTTATAGCTCAACCGACGTTCTGGTTACTTTTACCAGTTAAAGTTAGCTGCATATCCTTTTACTTCATGTCACAGTCAACACCAACATTTTTGGGCTGTTTGTGATTTCTTGGCAAGTTTACATTCAGTAGTTTGCCATTACTTTCTGAACGACCGGCACTCATACCCTGCTACGGGAAACCAACGCAAGGCGGTCTGCTGCCTAATCGCCCACAGCTGTGCTTCAAACGCGATATGCGGGATTACGAATAGCATTCGTAACCCTGTGGCCACAGTACCATTTATTTAATGGATCTGTAGATACATTGGTTATTTAAAGTGAAAAAGTGGGCCTTAGTTGTGCCATGTGAAGGAGTGGAAAGGGTATAAAGCCCACATGACTCTCCCTCCAGAAGTTAGTTAGTTGCATATCCTTTGCATGACGTTGCAGTTAACACCAATAATTTTGATGTCTTGGCAAGTTTACTTTCAATAGTTTGACATTGCTTTCTGGACGACCGGCACACATATCATTTGGTAAAAATTCCAACGCAAAGCGGTCTGCTGAAATTCAAAATTCGGTCTCGTCAAACCTGCTTCCTCAGCAGTGATTATTGTTGAGAGCCGTGGTATTTGTGGGTTTATTCACCCTGATTCTTCTCTTGTGCGCTCTTTCGAGTAAGTCCTATCTCGAACTGGTTATGTAAGCGTTTGTGTCTGTGACATCAGGTGGGGGAATGATCGGCGGCTATCCTTTGTGCTCGTCTCCTCTTGTGGTTTTCTTTGTTGGTGCAGGTTCTAGGCTCGTCTGGCTTGGCTGGGTGCAGTCCTTATAAGAACTTTTTATTTGGTCTTTTTGTCTCCTTTTTTTTTTTCCGGTATTTTATGTAGGAGCTTTTCAACGTTTTCATTTTCCTCCTTACGCCTGTTTTCACATTCGCGTTTGAGTATCTGCTGCCTTAAGTTTTCTTCCTCCGTGGTCAGCCATGGGACGATTTTACCGTCTACTATATAGTACTCGAAGTCGGTCTCACAGTCGTAGTGTATGATTGGGTATTCCATCGGTTTCCCCCGTAGTTTCTTGGGCTTCTTCTTTTCTTTTTCTTTCCAGCGCCTTCTGAATTCTTCGCGCTGGAGTTCCTCCCTGCTAAGTGGGTATTCTGTCCCTCCTTCGGAGATCCGACGGGAGAGTGGTTCCCTCTTGGGCGTTGCGATTGGGCTGCTGGTTTTAGCTTGTGGTTCAGGCTCGGCCAGGCTTGATTTTCATGTTGCGGTTTATCTGTGGTTTCTTGTATGGCTTCTGTTGGTTTGTTTTGGGAAAGTTCCATTTCAGCTTTCTGTAGTTCTCGCTCTTGTTTAATTGTTTGCAGGATTTCTTCGTTCTCCTTCTTTATCAGTGCCATATGTTCCACTTCTTGCTTGATGTTTTGATGGATCTCCTTTATTTCAGCCAGCAGTCTCTCATTGTCGCTGGTCGGAGTCAGCGTCAGCAGTGCCTTGACTTGTTTCTTCAACTCGTCTATCTGTTTTTGAAGTTGATCTCTTTCAGCTTATGCTATACCCGTGGCTGTCTCGCCCCTCCACATTGCTTCCTTGAATGGTGTCCTTGTGGTAACTGCGATCTTTAAGGCGTCTCTGTGTCGTTGCAAGTACGGACAACCCAAGGGTCTTGCTCCATGCTTGCCAAGGCAGTTGGCGCACTTTCGTTTGTTGTTGGGTGCTCGGAAGTCCGTGTCCAGCTTGGCCAGCTGACACTCCTTGAAGGCGTGGTGATCGGCGCAGTACCGGCAGATTTCCATTTTACTGCGGCATGCTGCTCTGCTGTGGCCGGCCCTCTGACATCTGGAACAATGGGGGACCCTTGGGATGAATCTCTGTGGCTGCTGCATTCTCTTGTTGATTGATACTGTAATCGGTATCTCGCTGCCCTCGGTCGTCACCACCGCCAAGGTTGCGGGAATCTTGGAATAGGTGAGGAGCCGCTCCGCCTTCAAGAATCGGGTGTGGAGATTCACTTCTCGTAGCTGCTTCATGATTTCTTTGTCTGATAGCTCCACCTGGATACGCTTGATAACCCACTTGATTGTCGGTGAGTTGGTGTTTCCAACTCTGGTGTCTTTCTCCTCTCTCTGCTTCTCAGTAGGTCTGGATCGTGTCTGTGGTGGGCTGTCGATCTTCTCCCACGTGGTAGCTTCAATAGTAGCTGTAGTTTCAGATTCTTTGATGCAGCTAGCAGGCAGGCTCTCCATGTTCGTCTTCTTGACGGTCTTGTCGGCTCCCACGCTGCACATCTTGGATGCCACGTGTCTTTTGGTGTTCTTGCCACGAGCCATTTCCCCCCGTATCAGGCTTCTTGACTTGTTCAGGTGACTTGCTTGATAGCGCTCGCAGTTGCGACAAAAGGCGACGACGACGCGTGATGTCCTTATTAGGACTAACTATAACTTAAACTAGTCCTTGTGAGGACTAAATAAGATCAAACCAATCCCTGTGAGGACCAAAATATTGCCAAAAATCAGTCCTTATGATGACTAAATATAAGCCAAAACCACTTTTATGAGGACTGAAGGAGTTCAGTCCTTGTGAGGACTAGATGAGTTCAGTCCTTTTGAGGACTAGATTCCTATCAGTCCTTTTGAGGACTAAATGAGTTAGTCCTTGTGAGGAGTAGATGAGTTCAGGCCTTCAGAGGACTAAATGAGTGTAGTTCATGTGAGGACTAGATGAGTGCAGTTCTTGTGATGACTAGATGAGTGCAGTCCTTTTGAGGACTAGATGACTTCAGTCCTTGTGAGGACTAGATGAGTTCAGTCCTTTTGAGGACTAGATGAGTTAGTCCTTGTGAGGAGTAGATGAGTTCAGTCCTTTTGAGGACTAGATGAGTTCAGGTCTTGTGAGGAGTAGATGAGTTCAGTCATTGTGAGGACTAAATGAGTTCAGTCCTTGCCAGGAGTAGATGAGTGCAGTCCTTTTGAGGACTAGATGAGTTCAGTCCTTGTGAAGACTAGATTAGTTCAGTCTTTGTGAGGAATATATAGGTTCAGTCCTTGTGAGGAATAGATTAGTTCAGTCCTTTTGATGATTTGATGAGATGTGGGGACTGAAAGAGTTCAGACCAATTGAGGACTGGATTACTTCAGTCCTTGTGAGGACTAAATAAGTTCGGTCCTTGTGAGGACTGGATTAGTTCAGTCCCTTTGTAGGTCCTTCACAGGGCTGGTTCTCATCAGGACCAACTCAACGTAATAAGGAAAATGCCAGTCAACATGAGCCTCAAAGACCCAACGGTACCCGACGATCACAGATGGAAAAATATAACCAGCCCTATTTAGGACTAACTCGAAAGAGAGCAAAGAAAAGAGAGATAATCGAAATCCACCAAGAAAAACCAAATGGACCTCAATTATAACCGACGCTAAAGAAGCAAGTTGAACGAGGCCGAACTGTCATTTTTTTTTTCGTGAATACTGAACTGAACCTTAGTTCGAATACAGTAGTAGGAAGGCCGACGTGGTGGTGATATTTAAAAACATAATAGATCGTGTCTAATGTACAATTAAATTAAATGCGGTTATTTTGCGGCAACCAGAAATTCAAATATCTGGGCACCCTGATAACAGATAGAAGATGCATCGATAAAGAACAGAACAGATAAAGCAAAAATTGCATTCTGTCAACTAAAGAACATTTTAAGCAATAAATCCTTGTCATTGGAAGTTATAAAAATAACTCGCGCTTGTTACATAGAGCCAGTTTTACCATATGGCTGCAAATCCTGGATAATTAATAGGCAAGCGAAACAATCCCTGGAGGTTTTGAAGATGTGGTTTTATAGAAGAATGCTGAAATTTCCTTGGGCAGCCAAGATTAGTAATCTGGACATTTTGAGGGAGGTTATGTTGCAAAGACAACTTATCATAAACATCAGAAAGAAGCAGTCTTGATTTTTTGGCCACATTATGAAAAGACAAAAACTGAAACATGATGTGACAACTGAAAATATTTGTGGAAAGAGAGATAGAAGAAGACAGCGGTAGAATGTTCTTGATATGGCACGGAAGGAAGTCAGCACACGAATTGATACATGTCATTAGAGGTGGCAGGATGTTGAGAAGCATGATCACCCATGCAAGTCGGCAAGTACTTGATGATGATGATGATGATGATGATGATGATGATGGTGATGATGATGATGATGATGATGATGATGATGATGATGACGACGACGACGACGATGACGATGATGATGATGATGATGATGATGATGATGATGATGATGATGATGATGATGATGATGATGATGATGATGATGATGATGATGATGATGATGATGATGATGATGATGATGATGATATTAGTGTTACCAATTGTATCTTTTTTTTCCCCTGAGACTGCGCTGATTGTTTTATAATAGATGCATCGGCTCCCCTACACTTCCTTACTAAAACGAATAACAAATTGGACAGGATGATGACTAAAACTGGAATGAGTTAGTAAATATACCAGCTTTGTTGGATTCATGCATGCGGATCCCATGAAATACGTGCCCAGTCCACAACAAGGATACAGATGAGTAAGTTTATAATTATATTTTCATGTAATGTATTTTTCATGTAGGTGTACCAGTGTGTTTGTTGTTTCTGTGCTGACGAAGGATTTGGCCGCAACGTCCATTTTATTACTTGTGATCGTGTTCTAATAAAGCTTACCGTCTACGTCTTTGTTTGTTTTGTGTGTTGTTTTATTTTTTTCTTGTTTTTTTTTTTTGGGAGGGGGGGGGGGGCCAAAAAAAACAAAACAAGAAAAACAAAACAGGGAGGAGACAAGGGGGGGGGAGGGGTGAGGAGGCGGAGACTCATTCAGAACTTTTTTGAAAAAGCTAAGTTTTATATTTATTCATTGTAGAGCTTCCCTCCGGTCACAGCATTTCGAAATGAATCTCAGTCATATGTGCTGCCTCAGTTGCCGCCTTGTGTAAAGTATCCTGAATCTATCTTCCTTGTGACCTTCATCGTATCTGCTTCCCCGATAGCCTAACTCTAAAGTTATTTTTCCAGACATTCACGTCTTGTCATATGCCCAAATTATTTCATTTTTCTCAACTGTATTTGTCTCAACATGCGTTTAATAATAGAGAAGTGTGGAGAATTTAATGTAAACCTATTCTCGTGTTTTCTGGAATGAACAATAACGGAGAGGTACATGCCAGAGAAGAGAGGAAGAGGAAGGCCAAAGAGAAGATGGGTGCAGGATGTGGCAGATGATCTCCAGATGGGTATGATCTCCAGACGGGTGTATCTGCGGGACATCTTGCTTATGACCGAAATGTTTTCCCGAAGGTTGTTATGGGAGCGAGGTTCTGCAAAGGACATGCTACTGAATGAATGAATAAATCAATGAATGAATGAATGAATGAATGAATGAATGAATGGATGAATGAATGAATGAATGAATGAATGAAGGAATTTGTCTCAGCAACCAATCGTATTCTAAACTGAGTTATAGCTGGAGACATTCTTTTGTTATCTTTTTCGTCTAGTGAGTGTTAATACTTCTTTGAGAGAAAGAAGAGAGTGCTGAAATGCTATGTATAACCAGTTTTGCTGTATGGCAGTGAACCTTGGAATGTAAATTAACAAATTAAGAAAAAATTAGAAGCAACAGAGATGTGGTTCCTGAGACGAATGTTGCGAATTCCTTGGACTGCCAGAGTAACTAACAACGACTGCCTAAAACAGGCGAATGAAACTAGTACATTATATACAACAATAAGAAAGAGACAGACATCTTTCTCTGGTCATGTGATGAGAAGAGAGGCTTTGGAGAACATCGATCGTGACAACTAGAAAGATCGAGGGGAAGAGGCAGACTAAGAGAAATATTGCTGGATGGATTGAGACGGTGGCATGGAGGAATCTATCAGCAGCAGAGTTGATCCCAAAAAACCAAAGACTGAGATCTGTGGAGAGCCATGAATGCCTACGCCAGCTGGCAGGGCACTTGATGATGATGAGTCAGTTTGGTTGAGTATTTTCTTATCAGGGATTTTCCATGTGTAAAGTCATCTTTTATGGTGTTTAAACCAGGTGTTTCCATTTATCATATCACTGATATTTGACCATTCTATTAGTTGTTCTCCTCGTTCATTTTTTGTACCTAACCCATAATTCCCCACTACATCTGCCATTTCTCCTTTTCCTACTTTTGCATTGAAATCACCTAGTATTATTTTTATATCTTGTGATTTAATTTGAGACATTGCCATGTCTACTTCATCGTAAAAATGTTGTAATTCTTCATCACAACTGCATGAAAAAAGAGTGCTGTAGTGCTACATAGAACCTGTACTTTTGTATGGATGTGAAGCGTGGACAATGAGCAGACAAGCGGAACAACATCTAATGGTTGTGGAAATATCAGGTTCCTGGGGAAAATGCAAAGAATACCATGGACAGACAGAAAAACCAATGAACAAGCCCTTCAAGAAACAATTGAAGATCGTAAACTGATTAGAGACATTAGACGCAGACAGTCAAAATTGTTTGGGCATGTTATGAGAAGAAATGACTTGGAGAACTTGGTGACAACTGGCAAGATCGAAGGGAAGAGACCAATGGGAA